>CAJVGC010000065.1:63566087-64132821 GCA_910822075.1 Senecio squalidus
TCAGTTTCATCGAAGTCAGCAAAGACATACTTATCAATCAAAGACAACTTCGGTGAAAACTACTAAGACTGAGTCAGTCTCATCTCGAGTCAGTCTCAAAGATACTCCATGCAAATACTGTGGTGTCATAGGTCATTATTCTGTTAACTGCATGAAGGAAATAAATAAATGGAACTACACCAACTCCAAAACTGACTGCAAGACTGAACCTGAACTTAAAACTGTTTCAGTTCATGGATCCACTCTAAAGTGGGTGCCCAAAAGGAACTAATAATTTCTATTTCATGTGCAGGACTCTACAAAATGGTATCTAGATAGTGGGGCCTCAAGGCACATGACTGGAATGAAGTCTTTTCTACAAGATTATAAAGAAGAAGATGGGCCTCAAGTGAGATATGGTGACAACGGGGTATCTATGACACGAGGATATGGAATGATTCATGCTGGAGCTGTCACTTTCAAACGAGTTGCATATGTGGAAGGCTTACAACATAACTTACTAAGTGTGAGTCAAATCACTGATGAAGACCATGAAGTCAGATTCAGAAAGCAAGCTGGAATAATCTACAGTGCCAAGGGAAAACCATTACTACTTGCCAAAAGAGAAAGAGATGTATTCTGCCTGGATCTGAGTACAGCCAATGATGAAGCTGAGACATGTTTGTTCACAGAAACAAAAGAAGAACTTAATTGGCTATGGCATCGAAGATTATCCCATCTAAACTTCAAAAATATAAACGCCTTGTCAAAGAGCAAACTGGTTAGAGGTCTTCCTGAACTGACCTATACCAAAGACAAAGTTTGTTCAGCTTGTGTACTTGGAAAACAAACAAAGACTCAATTCCCATCCAAAATGTTGCATTCAATTGATGAACCTTTATTTATGCTACATATGGATTTGTTTGGTCCAATTGGAATTGAGAGTCAAGGAGGAAAGAAATACACCCTGGTAATTGTTGATGAATTTACTAGATTCACTTGGGTTATATTCTTAAGGGCTAAAAGTGATGCAGCTGAGGAGATCATCAGTCTGATCAAAAGAGAACAGCGACAGAAAAACACTCTTGTTCGTCAGATGAGAAGTGACCATGGAACTGAGTTCAAAAACTCAGTCTTAATAGACTTTTGTGATCAATTAGGCATAGTTCAAAACTTTGCCTCAGTTCGAACTCCTCAACAAAATGGAGTAGCTGAGAGAAGAAACAGAACTCTAATTGAAGCTGCCAGAACAATGTTGTGTTATGGAAACATGAAGATAAAATTCTGGGCTGAAGCTGTGAACACTGCATGTTTCACACAGAATAGATCCATCATCGTGAAGAGACATGGAAAAACAGCTTATGAATTGTACCACAACAAGATCCCTTCCATTCATTATTTCCATATCTTTGGAAGTAGATGCTATATTCTCAACCAAAGGGACTTGTTGTGTAAAATGTCTCCCAAAGCTGATGAAGGGTTGTTTGTTGGATACTCAAGCATCGCAAAAGCATTCAGAGTCTACAATGAAAGAAGAAAGGTTGTAGAAGAAAGCATTAATGTCACTTTTGATGACACTACTCAGTCTGACAAAGATGACTCATCATCACAGACTGACATAGCCACCATCAATCAACTTTGTGATGAATTACTTGTAACTTCATTTGAAGCTGACTCTCAGGTTGAAGATCAGAATGCTGAAAACACTCATCCAAACCAAGAATCTGAAAGTGAACCTGATGAATCATCTTTCCAGAGTGTTCCAGCAATAGAAAATACAGAGTCAAATGAAACTGATGAAACTCAGCCTGACACCCTTCAGTCTGACCAAACTCAGCTCCAAACTACTCAGCCTGATGATACTCAGACTCAAGCAGACGAAGTTTCTGACAATGTTCCAGGCAACATCAAGACTGTCAGAGGACATCCTATCTCGTCAGTTATTGGTTCATTAACTGAAGGTGTCAAAACAAGAAGAAAGAAGGCCACAACAAATTTTTGTTTCTACACAAATTTCTTGAGTCTGATGGAACCAAAGAAGGTTGAGGAAGCCTTATTAGATGAAGACTGGGTTGATGGTATGCAAGAGGAGCTTGGAGAATTCATAAGAAACAATGTATGGACAAAGGTCCCACGTCCCCTGTATAAGACCATTATTGGACTTAAATGGATCTTTCGAAATAAATATGACAAAGATGGGGTGGTGATCAGGAATAAAGCTCGACTAGTTGCTCAAGGCTACAAACAAGAAGAAGGCATTGATTACGATGAAACATTTGCTCCAGTGGCCAGAATAGAAGCAATTCGTCTCTTCTTAGCATATGCAGCATTTAAAGATTTCTTGGTGTATCAAATGGATGTGAAGAGTGCATTTCTGAATGGAGACTTGCAGGAGGAAGTCTATGTCAAACAGCCTCCAGGTTTTGTTGATCCTAATTTTCCTGATCATGTTTTTAAATTAAACAAAGCTTTATATGGTCTCAAACAAGCTCCTAGAGCTTGGTATGATACTCTGTCTGACTTTCTTCTTAAAAATGATTTTAAAAGAGGTTCCATTGATAAAACATTGTTTATCAAAAAGGAAAATGGCCATGTAATTTTGGTCCAAATATATGTTGATGACATTATATTTGGTTCCACAAATGAAAAGTTGTGTACTTGGTTTTCAAAACTCATGTGTAGTGAATATAGAATGAGTATGATGGGAGAACTTACTTTCTTTCTTGGTCTACAAGTAGAACAAAAGAAAGATGGAATTTTTATAAACCAAAGTAAATATGTTCATGATTTAGTAAAGAAATTTGGTTTTGAAACAAGTTCTGAAATGAAAATTTCTGATAAGTTGCATAAAGACTCATCTGGCAAGTCAGTTTGTCAAGCTTCTTATAGAGGAATGATTGGCTCTTTACTTTATTTAACTGCCAGTAGACCTGATATCATGTTTTCCACATGTCTATGTGCACGTTATCAAGCTGACCCCAAGGAATCCCATCTTAAAGTTGTCAAAAGAATTTTTAGATATCTTAAGGGTACACCAAATCTTGGTCTATGGTACCCTAAAGATTCTGGTTTTGAACTGATTGGCTATACAGATGCAGATTATGCAGGATGTAAACTGGACAGGAAAAGCACTTCAGGAGGATGTCAGCTTCTGGGAGGAAAGCTAGTCAGCTGGTCAAGTAAGAAGCAAAACTCAGTTGCAACTTCCACAGCTGAAGCTGAGTATGTGGCTGCAGGGAGTTGTTGTGCACAATTACTATGGATGCAACACCAATTGGCTGATCTTGAAATCAAGATTCAAAACACTCCAATCATGTGTGACAACAAGAGTGCCATTCAAATCACTGAGAATCCCGTTTTCCACTCCAGGACCAAACACATCGAAATACGACATCATTTCATTCGAGACTGTGTGGAGAAAGGAAAGGTCAGACTGGAGTTTGTAGCTACTAATGAACAATTGGCAGACATATTCACGAAACCTCTGAGTGAGGACAGGTTTTTCTATCTGTTAGGAGAACTAGGCATGTTAAATCCTTAATCTGTCAAAATCATAAATCTCAAGCTGACCTCTTAGTCAGCTTGTGCATTTTCAGTCTGACTTGAAAGTCAGCTCCAGATATCTCAGTCTGACCAGGTGCGCAGACTGAGTGTAATTTTAGTAAATATCTTTTAAAATTTTTTTTATTTTTTAATTTTAGTAAATATCTTTTGAAATTTTTTTGTCTTTCTTTTCTAAAGTTTTTTTTTTTTTTTTTTACTACGTCAATGTACAGTCAAGGGTCAAAAGTGTCAATAGGACAAACCTACATGGACTAAATTGAAAGTTTCCTAACTTAGTTCCTTAATTTTCGCTCTTATAGTTTATATTCAACTGAATTTCAAATTTTAACCTAATTGCTTTATTCTCTAATCTTCTGCTTGATTTTCTTTCTAATGGCGAATGCAAATATGATCCTTCATGTTACTCGTCGTATGATTCCTGGTGCAGATTTTCAACACAGAGTTCAAATCAAAGATAATAACAAGGTGGCCACTACTGACATTCCCGCCAATCGTCGAAACAGGGGTTTTGAGCAGTTGATTCAATACATGAAAGCCCATCCTCTATATGGAGCTTACTTTTGTGACACGGTGATGTACCCGCCGGTGTTGTGTGAATGGTGGTATACCTGCACTGCCAATGACGCAAAGACTGCCCTCACTGGCACCTATAATGATGGCAGACAGACGATCACCATTACTGAAGAGACGATACGAGCAGCCTTACTCCTTCCCACCATTGAGGAAGCTGGTGAAGGTGGATTTCAACCCAAACGGACCAAACAGCAGGCTCGAGCTGAGGCCTTTCCTTTGATTGGTCAGCCTGAAATCCAAGGTGTCATTCAGTACAAATTTTTCACTGGGAAATGGAAGTTTTTATTTTCTAGTATAACAAGGTGCTTGGGGGGCAAATCTGGAAGTTTGGATCAGATGAACGAATTTGAAACCCATCTGTTTCATTCTATGGTAACGGGTCGAAGAATCTCTTATTCTCAACTATATTTTGAAGAGATTTTCTCCCTTGCCTTGAAAACGAAAAGACCGAATGACGTTCCTTTCATTCGTGTCCTATCACTGTGTTTTAAGGAGGCCTTGGGAGACGTGGCATATGAGCAGCTTGAACAAACTTTTTACGCATGTGATCTCCCCAGGCTGACTCTAAATATCTTTACGTACATCCACATTACTGAGGATGAGGCAGGGTTAACCCCCGTTATGCTTCAATGGATCGACAATCCATTTATCGATCATGAACTCACTGAGTCTGACTCGTCAGACTCAGAGGTTCAACCTGATAGAATTGACGGGGAACTTGAGGGAAATATCCCTGCAGCAGATGCTGAGGTACAAATGGGTGGGGTAGGGCACGATGAGGCTGACTCAGGTATGCAATTCAATCTTTCACCTCCTCAGTCTGAGAGTATCCCCTCTCAGTCTGAGCAGTCCACTCCCAAACTTGATGTCTTAGCAAGTCAAGCGACCAACCTTTCGAACTCACCAAGTTCGTTTGAAAAAGCACTCACATCAAGCCCCACCATAAATCGAGCACTAATGGACTCACTTTTCCATGAGGCTGAGAGTTCTGAACTCCCCTCCAGTGCTGTAGATCAGTTCACTTTTCCTGTGCTAGAGCAGGAGGTGAATCTGACTACCCAGACTACCCAAAGCCTATCTAGTGTAGTCAGCTTGGAGTCACACATTTATGCTGCCACACTGACACATGTGGTAAGCATTGAAGAAGATATTCCACTCCTGGATATCCCTGTACTTAGTATGGGACCACCCCATTCAGTTTCAAAGCCAGTTCCAAAGGCTATTTTCACTAGCTCTGTGCTAGTTCACGATCAGGTACCATCAAATCTCTTACACTCTTATGCACAAGTCGTCAATGCTTCACTCCCTAAACTGAGTGAGGTACAGACTTCCATTTCTATGGCTCATGATCATTCTCCTCAAACACAGGGAGGGAGTGAAGCTGTGTCATCTGTTTCAACACCACGTGTTACCACAATCCCTCAGTCTGAGGTTGCCCTGACGGTCCCTGTGCTGTTACAAGCCATTCGGGACATGTCAACTCAGTTTGATGTCAAGCTGAGTGCAATGCAGACTGAGTTGCAAGTCATGAAAAGACAAAATGCTGAGGAGATGCAGGATTTAAAGGGAATGGTTTTGAAGCTGACTTCTGAGATCAGCATGATGAGAAATGGGAAACAGGTTGCTGAGGGTGCTCAGACTCAGTGGGAGAAAAAAAATAAACCAACTGATGAGTCTGATCTCCCCAAGCAAGATTTAAAAAGAAAGAGGGATGAAGGGGAGAAGAGGTACTACAAGACCACCAGATTCAATCTGAAAACTGGTCAGTCTGAGGTATTTTATGAGACTGATTACAGTGACATTTCAAGCAGTGAGTCTGAGAAAGAAGATATGAAGGGAAAAGGGAAGGTTGGAGCAGATTATGATACTGATAAACAAACTGATGAAGAAGTAGAGATGGAACAGCCCCCAACTGCTCAGTCTGAAATAGAAATTGAGATACAGAAAAGAAGAGATGAAACTGAGAGACTGGCTAAACTTCAGAGGTATGCTCACAACTCTGGAATGACTGTGGAACAATACAAAGAGTATGTCAAAGGGTTGTATATGGAGAAATTTGATGAAAATCCACAAGATCAATCAATGAAAGCAGCTGAAGAGCTTGAAGCTGAGATGAAGGAAGAAGAGGATTTGGCTATTGAAGAGGAACAAATGAGGGTAGAGGCTGACAGATTAATGGCCAAACAGGTGCTTAGAGAAGAAGCCAGACTTAACTTTATAGAGACAAACTTCACTCTGAGAAAGCATAAGAATAAAATTCATAACCTGGAGTGTACTAATACTGGTGGATCTGACCTCATGCTGACATGCTATCATAAAGGAGGATCTTTCAGAATCGGGTTACATAGAATGCACACACTGGGTTTGGAGGAATGGAAGGAGATTGCCAGTCTGAGCACAGGAATAACTAACATTGCTCACAGAATGGATATCAAAAGAGAAACTGTTTCTAACGTCAATGTAGCTCATATGTTGAAGCTGATGTCGGATGATGACTATAGGGCATTTTGCACTATCCACAGGGTGAGAGCTGGTGCTAAATCTCTGGGTCTGGAAACAAGTCACATGCATCCTGTCCCCAAAACTGTTACATTTTAAGATAGGACCTATGTGAAAACAGAAAATCATGAGGGCTTGTGTTATGTTGATTGTGGGGGAGAAGAATGTTTCCAAGCCAAAGACAGATTGAACATGACCTCCATCTATCATTGCATTGCCCTACTTGGCGAATGCGAGTCTGAGCAATGTCTTCCCTTCCGAATGAAGCTGATTAGTTGGTTATTTAATAACCTTCGAAGAATTGAAGAAATAGGGACTTTGATGGATAAGGTGGATCTGATCAAGAAAGAGTATCAAATGCTCTTCCATAAATCTGATGCTGAAATGGAGAAACTGCTCGCTTGGAAAACTGAGAGGCTGAAATGGGCACAAGAAGTGAGCAAGCCTATGCCATGGGAGACATCTTTGAAGAAGAAAAGATCAGTCAAGAAGAGGAAGTGATCTGTTTTATGTATCTTTTTGTTCACAAACAATGTTAAGTAAACAAGTGTAGTTTGTGTTTATTTTTGGTGCATAATTTGTAAAAGACTTTAATTCAAACAGATAGGGGGAGATTGTTGGGAAAATCAACGATTTAACCTAAGTTAATAAATTTGTTTATTAAAGTCTTAGTCTGAGTGATTTGAGTCTGAGTAACTCTAAGTCTGAGTGACTGAGTCTGAGTGACTAAAATCAACTAAGGCATTATGGAGCTGACTACTCAGCTTCATAAAGAGACGCAGTGCTTTAATTTAGGTATGTTAGTTAGATAAAATCTTCTATCTTTTTAGAAGATTTTCTAAGATTCATACTTATCAAGCTCACTATTATTGTGTATAAATAGTGAGCTTGAACATTGTAATCGGTGCACCTTTCTAAGAAATATAACTGTGTGTTATTTTCATTCGTTGTTATTATATATTCCGCGATAATAATAATAGAAACTGAGTAATCAATCGATTAATAATAATTAACGTCTAAATACTTATTTGTGATTGATTAGCCATTGTTTGAGATCTTATTGAGACCTAACAGCTTCGTTGACTGTTCTCCAGGAGTAGACTAGGATGGATTTATCCGAGTTTACTTACAATTTTTTCAGTCAGTAAACCCATATATCTTGTGTTGAATGTTTTTGTTATCGTCAAACAAGTTTAAAAATTAACCACATTAATAAAAATAGAGTTTGCTACAATGTACCCACTACCCACATGATTCATAGCATTTAATTACAACTAGTAGAGACTCGTGCGTTGCACGAGTCCGGGGGTTACGCAAAACAGCAAGTTCCTTTTCCATTGTAGCTAGTTCTCTTCTCGTTCTTTTACCTTCCACTTCCATTGCTTTGTTCAGTGTCTCAACATTCTTTGCCAATATCTGTAAATTTACAATTATCAAATATGCACACATAGAAAAAACTGTTGAAAGGATGAAAAAATGGTCTGCAAACCTCAATCATGCTGTCCTTCTCTTCCAGTTTTTGATCTTTTTGTTGACCAGCTTTTTGTAAGATCAGAACCTTCCACATTTCTCTCTGCCTCCAAAAGGGCATTGTCCCATTAAGCATAAAACATCACGATAATCAATCATGATGTAAATGGGTTGACACACATGCAAGAAAAAATTCAAGTACGTACTTTGTTTTATCTGATCCTCCTTCATTCGCATAGCCAATGGAGCTGTTGAAATACGATGATCAGTACCCATCATTACGCGATATTCCCGAGCAGTTTGACACGAAAACATTTCTATAAGTTGTGTGTTCTCATCTTCACTTGTCTCCTCATAATGTTTCTGAATAGCTTCATGCGATGTGTCTTTTTTCCACGCTTTAACCCATTCCGAGTAGTATGCTACCGGACCATCTTTTTCCAATCTGTCATGTTCAGCTTGCAGCCTATATAATACGCCAATCACTTTATCTTTTATCTTTTTTACACTATAAAACATTATAATAGACTTTTTTACGGTATACATGTATAGAGGTGCAAAATTACCTTTCTTCTGTATATAAATGCTTCCTAGCTCGATAAAGAGCGGTTTCAGTCAAAGTTGGTTGTTCACCGCAAAGCTTAATTTGGCCGGTCTCTGCCATCGCGGTGAGAAACACCTGCAGCACAAACAAAGACGATTAAAATTTACATAGCTACTTGCTTAACTTTTTGTGCAATTATCCCTTTCCTTATCCCGGGAAAATTTAGTGCCCTTACCTCCATTCTAAGCAACTTGAGCTCTGCCTCCAATGGAGCAATAATAGCCTGAATTGGAGGTATCTCGTCATCTTTCTGGGCTGCATGAACTCTTCGAAGAGTGGCTTCTGCAGCAAATTGTGCAGCCAAAGTTTGCTTTTTCTCATCGTTCATTTTCTTAATCTCTAAATTCTATAAAATCATAAAATAACTTAATCAATTCAACCTATAAAAGTGGAGGTAATTGAATATCAAATACAAGTAGCCTGGTTTCCAAAAGGGATTCGTTTTTCTTAAGCTTTTCGTCCACTTTACTTAGCTCATCGTTTAGCTGCAACAACATAAACATAACAGATGATAAGGCAAGATATATTTACAGAATACTATTTATGACTCTCATTTCCCTATGTTGATCATAGAAGCTGAGCCCATCAACAAATAAATTTGCCTCAAGCGACAGTAATTGCTGTAGATAGACAAATACAGTTAAGAACGATGTCCAAATTAAACCCCGTACAAATGGACTGGACAGTTAGCAGGTTATAATTTATTTTTTGGAATTATGAGTAATTAATGTGTTAGATACGTCACAACAACTATATTTAGAAATCATAATCTAACTTCTGAAGCGATTTTGGTTTAATGCATTTTAATACACTTTGAATAAATTTCAATCTACCCATTTATAGGTAAAGGAATTGAAATTGCCATCTCCAGTTTATTGAGACCAAAGATTACTTACCTCATATGTTAACTCCTGGTTTTGTTCCATCCTATCAAGTGCCAACAGTACCTGCAAACCACAAACATTATCGTTACATTAATTTACTATATATCACAGCAAAACCAAAAATGATAAAGGCAGAAAATTTACATCTGCAATCCCATCGATGTCTGTTCCAGTTCCATTTTTCCCAAGTAAATCAGATTCCTGAAAAAAGAATTGTATGATAAATTATCAAAACATACATTTTGTCTATATAAAATTCAAAAGAGAAGGGCTACTTTTTAAGCATAGAAATTTTGTAAAAGTTACGTAAACATACCAAGCTTTGCAATTCCTTTCCTGTTATTATTTCTGTGCTATAAATATGAAGGCATTTCAAAAACGCTTAAAAGGATAACCACCTGTTTCAGATTATTATGGTCTAAGCATAGTGATTTCAGATGAATGAGGCTGCAGACCGAAGTAGAAAGTTCTTCAATTGAATTTTCTAAGACAAAAAAAGAACTTGGCAAACCGATATAATTAAAAAAAAAATGAAGGAAAAACAAAATGAAAAATACCATTTGCTAGTAGCTCTTCCAAAGAAGAGCAGCTTCCTAAAGATTCTGGAAGAAACTTTAGTTTATTATGTGACACGTTTAGTAGCAACAGCTGCAGAGACCAAGTAAAAAACATAAATTTAAAAAACTTAATTTACCCCGATTAGATCGAGTAAAGATTAAAGTTAAAGTAAAGAATGGATTAGTAAGACATATACAGTCACTTACACTGCGCATGCTTCCTACGGTTTCAGGCAGTCTGGTTAATAGGTTGCCAGATATGGATAACCGTTCAAGTCTCACCAGTGGACCCACTAAGCACATAAAGCATCAAATACAATCAACAAAAAGATCTAAATCGTATAAACATAAGATGAAATCTTTGGTCTTACGGTACTCTTATTTTGAGTAGAAACTAAATATACCTTCATCTGGCAAAGTGGTAAGTCGATTCCCATCAAGTATGATAAATTTCAAAGACTGAAGTTTCCCCACACTCATTGGAAGACATCCAATTACATTATTTGCCAAAATCTGAAAACACGTCTCATCATGTCAGCTATTATATAATCTCAAATGTCGGAAAGAGCTATAGCTGTCACTTAGTTTTTGCAAATCCCGGATTATTAACTACAGTTTATAAGATAGATATGATATGTTTATACCAGCCTTTGCTTAACTAAATTCTTGGCTCTACATACCTATAATGAACAAATACCATTACGTCAGACAACATAAAAGAATAATCGATTAAAGTTTATAAGAAAAAAAAAGCTTTCATATACTCACTTTTGAGGGCATCTTTATCATCATATGGAGCGGAACCTGAATGAACTCCAAAATCTTCAAAACAAAAAAACATACTTATGTTGTTTGTATCAACCAATAAAAAATATTGCACCCTTATTTTGTTCGCAAAACTTATTGCCTCCTCAAATTCTACGATTCTCTTTGGAGGTGCTTCATCGTCTTCGATGACAGTTATTTCATAACTCTTGGGCAAAAAAGTATTAAACCCAAAAATAAGATTATTATGACCTTTAAATAATTCTTTCACCCTCGCTATGACACCAGTAGTATCAATTTTGCATATAAAAAAAACATATTCTCAATTAGGTCAAATCGATGTAAACATTTACATTCGAACAGAAAATAAAAAAATTACCTTTGAGCTTTAAAATCTTTCATCACGTTAAGAAACATGTCATATTCAAACAGGTAGTCATCAAAAATTTAACCAAATAATATGATCCAAATACATATTTAACTAACATAAACCCTAATTTAACCAATTATCAACAAAATTAACAAAAAAATAAACCCTAATTTAACCAATTATCAACAAAATTAACAAAAAATTCAAATAAAAAGAAACTGAATTTAACCTGGTAGATCCTAAGGTTCGACTTTATAAACATCAAGATCCGAAATAGCATCAAATCTAAACGGTTTCCACAAATAAATGACAGAAATTAGAAGAGGAAACCTTAACAACGTAAAGAAACTTACAGTCACTCCAAAAACAAAACAAACCAGAAAGCAGGAAGATGGAGACGTGTTAATTATCATGCTTCGAGGAACTTATCATGCTCGGGATCGCTCCAGCTCTCTCTAGACTTAGTAATGGTGTATGGTTTTCTGATCTTCTTAGAAGCGTCATTGGCAGCTGAGGAGGAGTTAACGGCGGCGGTGGAAAAGGAGCCGGCGGTAGGTATGGCCATCGATGACGAATCGGAGAAGAAGTTTTCAGGTGGATTAGGGTTCAGTGACACCATGTAGCAATGGTTCTGTAGAATATGTGTGGTGTGGTTTTGTTTGGATCAATGAGGAAGAAAAGATGAAGTCGACAAGGAAGACACGTGTAAATTTTGAAACTACGTGTAACAGAATAAAAGAAACACTAACGCAAAGCTGGAAAAAAAAAATACAAACAGCCAAAGAAATCAGGATAAGGCCAGTAAAAAGTCAGCCCAGTGAAAAACCGGGTAAACGGCCCATTAACCTCTAAGCCCAAAAAATGGCACACTTAGCAATGCACCAGGCAATTTAAATTAAGGAGTAATTGTCTACTACGCACATGATTCAAATCGTTTAATTAGTTCAAAAATTTATTTTATAACGAAAATGCATTAAATAGAAGTGAACACCTTGACACCTTCGAAGAAAGATAAGGAAAACCTTCGGAGGTCCTTCAACACCTTGACCCAGGGGGATCTTGATTTCCTTTGTGATAAGTATGCCATTAGTGTCGGATATGGCGCTGTTCTTCCCGGTCCAAACGACACTATACTAGACGCCCCTCCTGGTAAGATAGGTGTATATGCCGAGTGGTTTGAATTCTCAAACCTCCGACTTCCGTTCTCCAAACTCTTTCTGGAGGTTTGTGAGTATTTTAAATT
Organism: Senecio squalidus; assembly: GCA_910822075.1. NCBI lineage: Eukaryota > Viridiplantae > Streptophyta > Magnoliopsida > Asterales > Asteraceae > Senecio > Senecio squalidus. The sequence goes on from CAJVGC010000065.1 coordinate 63,578,596, forward strand.
CCATCCCTCTCAGATGAATCCTCTCGGAGCTTTAAGACTTACTTGCTTTGAGATTCAGAGCTGGGCTCTTGGGTATGCTCCTTCAATAGATCTATTTCGGACGTTTTACAAGATGGGGAAAGCCGGTGATTGGTTTACCTTTGATAAGAGAAGGAAACCTAGCCCCGTTTGTTCTTCCGGGGCTCCTTCTGGCCGGAAGAATTGGAAGACCAAGTTCTTCTTCGTGAACGCTGGCGTGGCTCCCATCCGGATCAGATGGAAGCATAAGGATGAGTCTGTTGCGGACGAGCAAGTGAAGCAGGGAGTTGTTCCGGATGATGCTCTCTTAGCTTTTACGACTCATAAGATTGAGTGTCGGACGTTGCCGGAGCACGTGTTGGTGATGGCCGGTATAAGTCGGGTTTGGACATCTAACATCTCCAAGCCCTGTTTGCAGATGAATGACCGAGGTACGTCGAGTTTTTGTGTTCCTTCTACTGACAGTTCCATGCCGATCATTATTTTGACTTTTCTTTCTCTTTTGTAGATTTGCCTCTTATAGATTTCTTGGAACTGAGTGACTGGGATTCAGTTAAGTATATCTCCCGCAATATTGCTGATGGCGAGGCGGCCTGGTTGGTCCGAATGAATTCCAGGGTGGTACATATGTCCACGGACGAACTTCCCCCCCCTTATACTGATGTTGATGCAGTTTTTCCAGCGGGCTATACCACAAGAGATCCTTCAGATGAGGATTTTATTCAGCCAGCCCCTGGGACCATTATGGGTAGTGGGAGTCATCCGGCAAAGAGTGGTAACAATACTATTCCTTTTCTTTTCAATGCTTTGTTTGCAAAGACATCATCTTCTATGGGAAATGCAGCTGCCAGGAAAAGGAAGACAACTGATTGGTTTTCTCTCGGTGGGTCGTCTGAGGAACCGAGGGTTGATGATGCTGAAGGTAGGGATTCTGGGGAAGAGGAGGCACCGGAAGTTGAGGTGCCGAAGAAAAAGAAAAAGATTTCTGTTTCTGCTAAGAGCTTGACCATCAGGAAAAGGGGAAAAGGACAACAATCCGAGATTCCGGATGTGGGAAAGGCCGATACTTCTGGGCCTGGTGAGAAGAACAAGGAGGCTGCCACTTCCGCTTTTCCGAGTAAGTTTGTTGTTCTTGAAAGTTCAGAGGAGGGAGATGCTTCCCTAGATGGTACGGAGTTTTACCATAATCCTTCCTCTCGCGAGACTTCTTCTGAAACAAGAATTGCCTTAGGACTGATAGTTGATGATGATTTCTCGACAGGTCCTCAAATTGATCTGGAAGTGGTAACTTCCAATCCGGAGCAGGTTGTTGAGGAAGCAAGTGCTGGTGTTGATGATATGGGTGAGAGGCCCTTAGAAGATATTTCCTCGGCTGTTCCGATGGATGAGGGGAATGAGGAGCTTGTGGCTCCTAACTTGGTTGATGAACCTCTGCAACAGACCTATTCGGGGGTTATGCTGGAGCAGGAGGATATGGGTTATCAACGTTTATCGCCGGAAGATATGACTCATCAGCCAACACCCTTGATCATATCTCAACCGGAACGGAGTCAGAACTTGATGGGCGAAACTTCTTCCCAAGTTTCGGCGGATAAGACAGAAGGTACCTTTCTTTTTTCTGGCATCTTTCAACCTTTTCCTGTTTCAGAGTTGGCTGGGTCTTCCGCCCGGACTCGAATCTGGGTGAAAGGTAGGAACTTGATGCTTTCATGTGTTTCTTTTACTAATTTTCTTTCGACCATATACTGATCTTCAGTTATTCTCTTTTAGGTGATCGAAGGATAATTGAACATGCGGAAGATACCGGTGTTCGTTCTGAAGCTGATAATTCGGATACAGAATCCGAAGGTTTGGATGTTACCTTGGCCGGAACATCATTTGTTCCGGCAATAAGCAAGATAAAATGTGGGGACCTCTTCCAACCAAAATCTTACGAGATCAATCGGGATCTTGTTGATAATCTTGCTACCCCGGCCGAGACTCTTCGCCTGGGGAAACTTGGAAATGTCCAGGTGGGCCGTGAGTTCGACTTTGCTCTTGCCTCTCTAAACGTCATTGGTCCTGACCTCCGACGCCGAATGGAATCATCGGCTCGGGAAACGGAAGAGCAAAGGTTCCGAGCCCTAAACCTTGAAGATAAACTTTCTTTGGCAAAGAAGGATCTGGCCGAAGCTCTTGACAGAAAAAGACATTATCGTGAGAGGAGCCAGCGTTTGTCGAAGGGGGTAGAGACAATGAAGACTTCTTCCTCCCAACGTGCTCAAGCTACTGTTAGCGAACTTACTGACAAGTTGAAGAGTGAACACCAAGTTGAGATGAACAAGCTGAAGGACATACTGAAGGCCAACCATGAGGCTGCCATAGCCAACTTGAAGACAGAACATGAAACTGCTATGGCCGAGACTCGGGCCCAGTGTGATATCAATGGTGATGTGCTCCGGTCCTTGGAGGAACGGTTGAGGAAACAAGACTCTGAGTTAGCTGCACTTCGCTCGGACAGAAGTTGGTTGGTAACAACGGGTCCGAAGCATGTTGTCAAGAAGCTACACTCCAGTCATGAGTACTCCCGTCCCCAAGAGAACATTCGGACGCTTAACTACAGACTTGGGTGTCATGATGGTTTGGTTGCCGGTCTCAGCCTTGGCCGTCTGAAGCAAAAACCTTCATCTTCTCCATTCTTCAATGCCAATGCTGCTTCAGACTTGGAGAAAGCTTTAGCCGAAGCTTCAGACATCAGTTATCCTTATCTGGAGGCTTTATCTGCTACCGATGGTTCTTCTCTGGAGGAATTTCAGGCTATTGAGCCTGCTGCTGGTCCTCCTTCGGATGAGGAGTGAAGCTTTTATATCTTCTTTTGCTATGTACTAATGAAACATGTCTTCGACCTGTGGAGATATGTTTCCATGAACAAGTTACGATTAATATAATTTTCAGTTACTTGTTTAATATCCGGATTCACTTGCATTTTTTATTTACTTGTTGTGATTTAGTATGTTGTTTGTATGCTTCGTGTGAATCCCTTTGAATATTTCATTCGGAGTTAGGTCCGATACTTGTTGAGGTTAGGCTCAACTTTTCATTCGGAGTTAGGTCCGATGCATATTGAGGTTAGGCTCAATTTTCATTCGGAGTTAGGTCCGATACATATTGAGGTTAGGCTCAATTTTCATTCGGAGTTAGGTCCGATACATATTGAGGTTAGGCTCAATTTTCATTCGGAGTTAGGTCCGATACATATTGAGGTTAGGCTCAATTTTTCATTCGGAGTTAGGTCCGATGCATATTGAGGTTAGGCTCAATTTTTCATTCGGAGTTAGGTCCGATACTTGTTGAGGTTAGGCTCAATGTTCATTCGGAGTTAGGTCCGATACATATTGAGGTTAGGCTCAATTTTTCATTCGGAGTTAGGTCCGATACTTGTTGAGGTTAGGCTCAACTTTTCATTCGGAGTTAGGTCCGATGCATATTGAGGTTAGGCTCAATGATTGTGAAGTCTCATCCTTATTTTTTCTTAGACTATCCGAATTAGTTGTATGTTCAAACACTTCGTCAAGTGTTATGAACATTCATTCGAATAGTACTAATAGTAAAATGAAGGGAAAAATTGGCCGCGAAAGCCTTTCATAAATAATAAAAAATAAAAAAGGTTACATTACACATAATCGGCTAACGATAGTACTTTCGAAGGTTCATGGCATTCCATGTTTTGGGTATTGGAGTACCGGTCATGTCTTCCAGTTCGTATGCTCCATTACCCTTATCCTTGATCCTTGTACGGACCTTCCCATTTTGGCCCCAATTTTCCTTCGTTTTCCTGCCGACTTGCTTCGTTCTTTCGGAGATCCAAGTCACCTTCTTTCAGCACCAGCTTCCTTACCTTCCTGGTGTAAGTCTCTTCAAGTTTTTCTTTGTACTTGGCTTCTTGAACTGACGCTGCATTTCTTCGTTCTTCCAGCAATACCAGATTGAGTCGGATATCTTCTTGATTAGTTTGCTCGTTACCGGATGTCATCCGGTGGGTGGGCATTCCTACCTCGGCTGGGACGACAGCTTCAGATCCATATTGATGTTCTTCGGAAAATATCCCAATCCGGTGATCTTCGAGACCATACTACGCGGTCCGGCATGCATGCCACATGCTCCCTCGTGCATTTCTCGGATTACATAGTTGGCCTGCAACGGTCCCAAACAACGAAGGAGTGGTGAAAGTGGATTTTTTCGATAAAGTGTTATACCTTTCATCACGTAGTTTGGTGCCTTCATTCTGATCTTTCGTGCTTCATTCTGGTTTTGCGGTAAGCCTCCTTCTTGTAAAAACTTGACGATCGGCGTCATCCAAGTGATTCCTTCGTCTTCGACGATCATTAATGCTTCTTTCGGATTAGCTATCGACCGTTGTTCCTGCGTTTCCACCATTACTTCCATTTCGGTGTGTCCGAAAGCTATGGATGCCAATTTGCTCAGGGTATCAGCCACCTTGTTTCTTGTTCTCGAGACTTGCTCAATTGTGCATGATTGGAAAGTGGCCATGAAGCTCTTTGCCTTCTCTTTATATTTGCTCATCCGGTCCTCCTTTGCTTCATACGTTTCATTGATTTGGTTGGCCACCAAATTTGAGTCCACTTTAACCTTCAAGTGTTCTACTCCTTTTCCTTTAGCTTTTTGTAATCCGGCCAACAGGGCTTCATACTCGGATTCATTATTTGTGTTATCAAAACCAAAACGGATGGAGAATGAGAACTCTTTTCCTTCCGGGCTAACAAGAAGAATCCCAGCTCCTGAACCTTCTGAGCTGGAAGATCCATCAGTGAACAGACACCAAACTTGGTCTTTCTTCTGACTCTTTCCTTCGGCATGGGACTCTGCCGGCCTCTTTCTCTTCTTATTCTTCGAAGGTTGCTCATCGTTTGCTTCCTTCGGAACCATGTCTCTAGGAGCAATCTCATCAGGGACTTCGGCTATAAAATCCGCCAGAACTTGTCCCTTGATAGATGTACTGGGGACATATTCTATGTCGTAGCTTCCTAACTCGATGGCCCACTTTGTAAGTCTTCCGGCTGTTTCCACATTCCTTAAGATTTGTTTTAATGGTTGGTCAGTGATCACTCGGATGCTATGGGCTTGAAAGTATCTTTTCAACCTTCGGGAGGTATAAACCAGAGCTAGTGCTATCTTCTCTACCTGGGTGTAGTTGTTTTCGGGACCTTGTAGTACCTTGCTGACAAAGTAGATAGGCATTTGTTCTCCTTCTCTTTCAGCCAACAAAGCCGAACTAATGACTTCTGTCGTTGTTGATAAATACAGGATCAAGGTTTCTCCATCCTTCGGCGCCGCCAGAGTGGGAAGCGCCATTACGAACCTCTTTATCTCCTGTAAGGCTTCTTCGGCTTCAGGTGTCCACCGAAAATCTCCCTTCTTTACACAATTCTTTAAAGTTCGAAAGATCGGTAGTGATCTTTCGGCAGACTTCGAGAGATATCGCCCTAAGGCTATGACTTTGCCGTTTAGGCTTTGGACTTCCTTCATCGTCTTAGGGGACGATATGCCTTCTAAATCCCGAATTTTCTCTGGGTTTGCTTTGATACCATTTGGAGTGACGATATGACCCAGGAACTTCCCTTCTTCCATCCCAAAAGAGCATTTCTTCGGATTGAGCTTCATGTTGATTCTCCGGAGATTGTCGAACGTTTCCCGGATATCTTGAATCATCCTTTCTTCCGATGTGGACTTTATAACTAGATCATCAACGTATGCTTCTAGATTCCTTCCGATCTGTTCCGAAAAAGCTTTGTCTATCAATCTTTGGTAAGTTGCTCCAGCATTCTTGAGACCGAAGGGCATTTTTCGGTAACAGAAGATTCCCATATCGGTGTGAAAGGCCGTCTTGTCCTTGTCTTCTCTAGCCATTTGTATCTGATGGTATCCCTTGTACGCATCCAGGAAGCATTTGAATCTGAAACCCACCAATGCTTCTACCTTCAAATCCACTTCCGGTAATGGATATGCGTCTTTCGGGCACGCATCATTGAGATCTTTGAAATCGACACACATTCTCCATGTATTATCACCTTTCCGAATCATGACCGGATTTGCTACCCAGGTTCGGTACCGGACTTCGCGGAGAATTCCGGCCTCGGTCAATTGTTTAACCTCCTCACAAGCTGCCCTACTTCGGTCAGGCGCTAGACCTCGTTTCTTCTGTACTATTGGGCTTTTTCCTTTCTGGATGGCTAGCTTATGTTCGGCTAACCCCCTAGGTACCCCAGTCATGTCCGAGGGTTTCCAAGCAAAGATGTCTCTGCTCTGTCGGAGAAGCGTGATGAGTTTTTCCTTGCCTTCCTGGGTGAATGTATCTCCAATCGTAACCGTTTGCTCCGGATGATCCGGATGAATGATAACCTTTCCCAGTTTGACTTCCTCTTCCTCCTTCTGTAATATTCTCTCAATTTTTTGGCACTCCAACACTTTGTGAGCTTCCGGACGTATTTCGACAACTCCTCCGGGTGTAGGAAATTTCATAAGAGAGTGGGCTGTCGAAACGATGGCCCGGAGCCTGGCTATTCCAGGTCTCCCGATAATGATGTTATATGGGGAGTGGGCTCGGACTACAAGGAAATCGATCTCCACGGTCCGAAACTTACTTTCATTTCCAATGGTGAAGGGAAGTCGGATCTGACCTATTGGCTTCACTGCCTCTCCGGAGAACCCGACCAAGTACTGGGAGCACCTTTCCATCCTGCATTGTACTTCGGGATCTAACTCCAGAAAACAACGTTCGAAGAGTATTTCCGAAGCACTTCCATTATCAAAGTATATTCTGTGGACCGTCTGGTTTCCGATGTCTCCCACCACAACCATTGGGTCAGTGACTCCCCTAGAGGTGTCGACTGGAGGAAAAGACATCTCCTGCATCATCCAGGACTCCGTTCTGTTCTCGCGGAGTTTACTACTTTCTCCTTTACAGAAGACCATCTGTATCTCTTTCCCCTTCCCTTTTCCGGGATACGACGGGCCTTGCTTCTTTTGGCCACCTTGTTTGATTCCTTCCATCAGATGGTTCAGTTGTCCAGTTCTTACGGCCTCCTCGATCTGCTTCTTTAGTTGGAAGCAATCGTTTGAGTAATGTCCTTTGTCCTGATGGAATTCACACCATCGATCAAGGAACCTCTTGTCTGGAGTTCCTACTAAGGGGGCCGGAGCAGTGAAGTGTACTCTCCCTTTTTCAGTGGCGAAGACTTCGCTAGGGGTTTTGCTAAGCTCTGTGAAGTTGACGTGTCGCCGAGATTCGCCGAAAGATACGAAAGGAGAGGTGCGGACAGGTCCTCGTCCGAACCTTCTTTCATGACTACCGGGAGAAAAGCTTTTCCGGCTTGGGGAAGACCTCCATGGAGGACTTGCAGCTGGGGAGACCATTTTCGACCCCTTTCGGGATGCAGCTGTGCTAGCTTCTACATATTGCCTCGAAGCTTCCTTTCCATTGAGAAATCTCTTCACACGTTCCATCATTTCATCCACCGTCTCGGGTACCCTGGCATTGAGTTTTGCGATGAGGGCCGGTATCCGAATTCCTTCCATGAATCCCGAAACTCTCAACATATCGTCTCCTCCTTTAATCTGTAGAAGCTCCCGCTTCCATCTTTCTACAAAGTCCTGGAGACTCTCGTTCTCCCTTTGTTTGATTTTAGCAATGTCCGTCGGACCCCGAGTGTACCTGCGCTGTTGCATGAAATAAAGTTCGAACTTCTTTTTCATGTCTTTAAAACTGTCAATACTTTCTCCTGGCAACTCGCCGAACCATACTCTCGCAGGTCCGACAAAAGTTTGAGCGAACATTCGGCACCAGATCGGCATAGGCCAACCCTCGGTATCAGCTGCGCCGGAGAAAATTGCCAAATGATCGTCGGGGTCACCACTTCCGTCGTAGGTGCGCACGATGCTAGGCATCTTTGCTTTTCGAGGCATCTTGAACGTAGAGATTCTTCGAGTAAACTTAGAAGCAAAGTCTGACTGATAAGGAAGGTTCAGATCATCTTCGTCATCACTATCTTCTCGCTCCGACTCGCTCGAATAGTGGATCTTTCGGGCAACCGGAGGACTCTTTCGGGAACGATCTTTCTTTTTCTTTCGTTCATGCTCTTCCAGCATGGCCTTGAGCGCATCATAATTCTTTTCCAGGAACTCCTCAGAGATCCCGGTACCTTTCCCTACATCATTCTGATCGTTCCTTGGAGTTTCATCTTCAACTATTGGTTCCCTATTACTTCATGAGGTATTAGCCGTAAAAGTCATATATGGTCCTGTAGAAGCCATGTATGTCCCACGGATGGCGCCAAATGTTGCGACACCGGAATATCACAATTACAATGGGGTAGAAGGTTCGGATCCGGAAGAGCTGATCCGAAGAAGACCTTCAGCCTGATCCTTATCTTCGACCTTACAACTATCTGCACAAGCAAGTAAACACACGAGTAAACGGAGCGGGGATGGTCCCCTGGTTTACCTCGGGCGTGAGAGTAAGATATCGAAGAGTAAGGGTAAAATATAAGTAAGAGTATATAGTGTGTGTAAACGTTACCCTTGAAGTGAAGTGTGAGCTTGGTATTTATAGACCTTGAGTTTCGGATAATAGCGTGCTCTTAGTACAACACCTTGTTTATCCTGAAGGTATTCCGAGGTATTGTACTCTTTGTCGAGAAGTCATCCTTCGGCCTCCTGGTCCTTAGGATGTTCTTCGGATAATAGATGTTGCTTAGATTCCTTTTATCAAAGATTGTGCCCAGCTTATTATGTCTTTCGGCGTACCATTGGTTTGGCCGATAGAAGTCTATCGGCTAACCGATGGTACGTCATCAGAACTGCAGTTCAATTTCAAAACAAAATCCGAGAAACATCAACTCAATACTGAGAATGAAATAGCAAAGGTTTAAAACTTGAATCACATTCCAATTTAGGTTTTTGTAAAAATAAGCAGGTATAATTACTGTGAGCATCAAAGCTTTAAAAGCTACCATGATTGGTTTATGTGAGGGGACGTACTTTAGTTGTTGTTGTAGTTGTAGCGAATTTTTTGACAAAGTTATATAATTTATAGCAAAATTTTTGTACAAGAAGAAGCTAATACCAACAATTTCAACGAGTTTAGCTACGTGTTTCACATAGAATAAGAAATAAAAGTACATTTATTTAATAATGTTATCGAAGAAATTAAAAGTTAATTAAGGTTTATGATGTTTGCCATAAAAAAAAAATAGCAACCTTCAATTTGTTAAAAAGCCATGTTTTATTACCTAAGTTAACACAGTATAATCATGAAAAAAAATCGATATATTGATGTGGGACAACGAAAGAAAGTATGAGAATTGTCTTGGGTCCAGACTGAAAAAGTAGGACAAATATAATCGTCTTGGGGGTGGTCAAGTGCCCATCTACTTTCAATTGTGCATCTACCGCTATGTACGTTTTACCTAGGAAAAACTTTGTACCATAGTAAAACCGGTATTAAATTGTGTACATATCATATTCTGAATGATAATGTCGAGTCTAGTTAAATTATACATCATATATTGTACTTACGTTTTGAAATCCCCTTTGATGTTAAAATTACATTTGATAATATCTTACAATTTAAAATATTTTTTTAAAAAAGAAAAAAAAAGTTGTTAAAATTAAATTTTATTTATTGGTCTATGATAATGTATGATTATACATCATATCTATATGCTTTTTATTTTATATATAGCGTAGACTTAACAAATAATTTATGTAGGTAGAAATGTATTCAATTTGTGTAGAATTAACAAATAGGAGTAAAACTCAATTTGGTGTATTCAATCTTCCATTTTTATTAGTGTTATGATTTGATAAGTACACTAGAGATGCCCTAATGATTATAGGGGCTCTTATACCACTTGATAGTCCCCCTTACGGATCTTGATTTGAATCCTACACTATAATGGTAGCGGAAATATCAATAAATTGTTGTATATGGTGAAGAACAACAATAGAAATGAAAGATTGATATTATAAATGCTTTATGTATCGATTATAATAAGAATAATGATCAATACAATCGGTTTCTATGCTTTAAACCTTAATGAGGACTCTAAAATATGGACCCTAGTCGTCTTAGAATGAGAGCCATACATTTCTTTAAGTTTGCTATTTATAGGCAAACCCTATTGAGATGACCATGTCATAGCGACACTAATGCATTATACAAAAAAAAAACCTTTACAATTCGATCTAAATACAACTTTACCACATGACACTTTAAACAAGCATTTACACAAGATAATTGCAAATACATAAATGTGCCAACAACTAAATTTGGTCACTAAACAAAATTAGAAAAAATAACCTTATTTCGTCACTAATAAAATTGGTGACGAACTTATAGCGATGAAAAATGATCACTCAAATTTGGTCATTAACATCATTAGTGACCAGATATTTCGTCACTATGGTGTTAGTGAACCAGATATATGGTTACTATGATGGTGGTGACTAAAAATCATTTTTCTTGTAATAAGTTGTTAGTAAATCCATGTAATTCACTGTTAAAGCCCATGTAATTCACTTTTAAAGCCCATCTAATTATGTAAAAAATGGATGCGCTTCTTGCTAATAAGCTCTTTTTATAAAAGCCTTTAAAATAATAGAGATTGGTTTTCAGATGGAGAAAATGAGGATGATTTTACTAATGCAGTTCAGATTTACCGACACTTTTTACTGTCGGTAAAAGTTGATCTTTTATCTTGTATTGTAACTTTTTGTTAGATGCTGTTCTTTTTTGAAAAAAAAGTCTTAATAGGCTCTGAACTCTGAACCGGTCAGAGGTTTTAAAAATTTTGTTGTTCTTTTTTTTTTCAACCAGAGACAAAAAACCTCTTTTTACCTCTGATACAACCCTACATAAAAAACCTCTTTTTACCTCTGATTACCTCTTTCTCTTCACGAGTAAGTTTTCAATCCTTAAATTCAAGTCATTTTTTATTTTTTTTTTCAATGGTTTGTCACTTGATTTCGTTATATAAATTGATATTAATGATTGTTTGTTAGATTTAGGTGATATAATTTTTTTTAATATGTATTTGTTTTCGATTGCATATAAACTCCTACTATTAGATTGACTTTTATGTGAACTTTTCTTTTGTTAATTATTTTTATATCTTGAAATTGATGTTAGACAATTAGTTTATTAATTTGTTCAAATAAGTAATATGAATATGTATGGATTGAGCGTGCTTTTGGTGTTTTGAAAGCACGTTTTCCCATCTTGAAGAGAATGGCTCCGTATTCTTTGGTGAAACAAAAAAATATTACTATTGCATGTTTTGTTATTCATAATTTTATACCAAACGAAGGATTAAGTGATGCTTTTTTCTTTAAATATGATCGAGGTGAAGTACATGCTAACGGGAATGTACAAGATGGGGACGAGTACGATGAGGACGGGGTTCAACCACATGGAAATACAACAGATCAACAATATATAATCAATTGTCGAGATCAACTTGCGGCACAATTAATGCAAAATGTTGAAAATGTTGTTTGAATATTATCTTTATTTGAAAAATGTTGCCACTATGTTTGAACATTTTTATGAATGTTTTTATTTAAGACGGTTTATAAATGCAACAGTTTAGTACTAATATAGTAAAACAGATGTTACGTAGGAAAAAAGAACATAGTATATTGATTCAGATTCAGAGTTTTGGACCACCTCTGATTATTCAGAGCTGATATTCAGATTCAGAGGAAAAACCTTTGGTTCAAAAGAACAACACCTTAGTCATGTCATACAAATTTAAAATATTTAACCCAAAGAGAGAATTAAAATACATAATTTGCCCTTTAATTTATGAATTTTGTTAAACAGGCTCTACCTAAACTTATTTCATACATATCAAACTTGTATTATTAATATAACAAGAGATTAATATCTAGAAATATCAAAATTTTACTACCAAATTTTTAGCATGTATCAAAATTAAAATATAAGTTTAATATATATATATATATATCTAATTTTCAATTCTATTATTTGTATTTATGTGACCAAACTAAAATCTTCTAAACATAAACACCTCATGTAGATGTCACGTAAATTCGCATACATACAATAACGGTTTTAAAATAAATAGATGTAGTAGACTAGTTTACAAATTGAATACCAATTTTCAAAATAAAGATTGATATATTTCAAACACTTATCCCATATAACAACTCTGATTTATTACAAAATTAGTAAAATCTAAACTTCTTAACAACAAATTAAAATGTTGAATCTATCAAAAACCCTTATTTTATCATACAAACATATTTGAATGTTTACCTGGATTACATGCTGTGCCCATATTTTATTACATGGCATTGTTATCACAGGTCACTCCAACCCCTAAAAGATTTACTATAACTGAATATTCTTGTTTGATCTTGACATCACACCATTTCTCACTAGTTGAGGCAACAGAATCCGAACATTAGTTACCACCACAAACAGTGGCGAGTCTAGAACTCAAATGCACGTAGGTCACTATTTAATTGAACCGATAATTATGAATAAAAAAAAAAAAAACTATTAGCGGATTGGGTCAATGGGTCATATAAGCAAAAGAAATTATAGTTCTTACAATTGTACCCGCCATAAGCAAAAAAAAATTACAAGTTCCTACAATTGCACCTTACGAGGTCTAATATCTTGATATATTTTCACAATTTCTTCGTTACTAATACCTTCTAAAACGCCTTTTTCAATATACGACACTAAAGTATCACTCAAAAATTTATCGCCCATTTTGTTGCGTACATCAGTCTTTACCAACACTAAAGTATCACTCAAAAAAATATCTAAACCATTTCTAGACCAAATTGTATAACAGATCAACAACTACAACACACATATCGAAAGCTAGTAATTCACATACTTCGATACCACGACTGTAACTAACAAAGAGTAAACAAAAAAAAACATGTTAAAAACAGAATGCACAAAGAAATAGCTAAGTTAACCTAACTCATTCATAAGGTTTTTCAATGCATCTCATCAATAATCATCAAACAATCATACGTAACTGTAGAATTACAAAACCAAAGAATAAGTCATTTCTACATCAAATATAGCTTAAAAAACAAGATAAAAAAACTCGTGCATTCACAAATATCGATAGTATGACTACAAATACAGAAAATAACAGACTAAATTATATTGGATGCTTATAATAGATATTCAGTGAGTAAAACCTTATACATAGCTTATAACACACAATCGAAAACTAGTAATTCACAAATTTCTTAGTTTGGAGTTTCAGAAAAAAGACCTCACCTCAGCAGCAGCGCCGGCGAGGCGTCGGTGGGTGGCCGCCGGAGATTAGGGCGGCGAGGCGTCGGTGGGTGGCCGCCGGCGATTTGGGAATTGGGCGTCGATTTGGGGATTTTAATTTTAAGCAGATGGAGGGGCGACCAAAAAAATAAATAAGATGGGTTTATTATTAGTAAAATATGTTAATATGAAAGGGTTAAAATGTATATTGAATCTGTAAGTCTTAAAAATTAAAATTTTCGACATCGTTTCTATATGATTTTTGAAATTTAGGTAGGTCCTCGGACCTGCCCGGGCCTTACTTAAACTCGCCCCTGACCACAAACGCTATCGTAAGTGGGCCCGACACCGCCCTATGTAAACGAAACCCACCTTCTTGACTGCCACCTCTATAGCCGTACACAATCCATGTATTACGAAATGCCATGTCACCTCCTATGTAGGCGGAACACGAGTCAAATATAAGTACAAGTCATGCACTAACCCCAAAACAACAAAAGTCAGGAAAATAGCCACCAACCGCCTCTTGAACATACCAAGAAATGGTGACAAGATCTCGCGTGTTGGATTGTACACAGTAGGGTGGAGAATGCCCGTTGCCATAAGGTTCCACCGGTATCCCCAAATATTCTGAAGTGATGTAGCTAGGACAGGTTCATTGAACTGCTGCTCAATTCAAAAACTGAATCAGAGAAACAACTTAAAAAAAATGCAGTGATGGAGTATATTAACTCGGTACTTAGGGAGAGATAGCAAAGGTTGAGCACTTGAATCACATTATGATTGAGGCTTTCGAAACAATAAGCTCGTGTAATTATCGCGAGCATCAAAGATTTAAAAGCTAGCATAATTGGCAGTTTATGCAACGTGAGTGGAGCTTGAGCTAGGACTGAAATTGGAGCTGGATTTAATAACTTGTTACGGGATTTTTTAGGGTTTATAGGAAAGAGGGCAACGGAAATGAAAACAAGGAATGGTAAGGGCGGTATAGAAGCTAAAGGGCCACGGTTGATGGCAAATAGTAAGAGTTTGAAGTTAGCGAGCCATGTCAGGTATAAGAAGGTAGGGATATCAAGATGGACGACATAGATAGGAAGTGGGAGGATGAGGAAGAAGGAGATGATAGGGAGAAGAGAGAGTAACCTCAGGATGCCAGGGGAGATCCGAAGGGGAATCACATAGACGTAACAAGTAGATGAGACGGCAAAGAAACCATACCTTGAAGAAGGTTTTGAGTTCTTCACCATCTTCCATTTCTTCCCATGATGATGTTCTGTTTTCTTAGATGAGAATTTCAACCGATATACAACTAAACATAGAAAACTTGAATACGACCTTACTTCATCCTCGTTTCTATTATTAAAACATGGTACGTTAAAGATTATTTTTTGTGATGGTTGTGTGTATGAATATGGACTTGTATCATTGATTATGTCGCATGACATGTAAACGTCCATTTCCTTCTTCTTCCATTTGAGTCCAATCTGTTGCTTTATTTTTGTTTTTGATGTAACAGAAGTCCGTACAAAGAATAAAGATATTCGTCTAATGTTAACTTTCTTTTAGACCGGTAAAAGTTTAATGAAAGGGAAACTCTTTAGCAAAGGAGCTAGATGCAATATATCTGTAACACCCCGCTCAGGCGGAAAACCAGAGGTGTACAGTATTAGTATAATCAGAGACATAAGTTACAACAAATTAAATAACAAAAGGGTAACATCGAATTAAATATAAGTTATCGAGTTACAAATGTTACAAAGTACATAAGTTCGGGAAATAAAACCAATACATAATCGACATACGGATCCTAATAGAACTAATCATAGCAAAACAAGTTCCCAAGCAAGATCCACGTAGTCATATAATAGTCATCAAGAAGTAACCTGTTGGGTTATAACTTAGCTAAAATAGTTTAACCAAGAACAACTCACTTAACAAACAAGAATAGTAATTCAAGTGATTAATACGGAAGATATTATGAGTTACTACGGAAGGCAAGTTACTACGGAAGTTCAACATGTTACTACGGATACTTAAGTTACTACAGTGACATGAAGTTACTACGGACAAAGTCAAAGTCAAGATACGGAGGAAGTCAAGACAAGACACGGAAGACAAACTTATCTTGCAAGTATCAAATCTAATTAGATAGAGTTATAATTAGATTAGATTTCCTTTTGTTAATTAGATAGAGTTTCCTTAAATCTAGATAATGATTTATTTAGATAAGGATAGATGTAGAATTCTAGTTTATCTAGAATGAGCCTCAAGGTCTATAAATATAGATCCTTGGAGAATAGAGAAAACACGTTGTATTGATATTATTTGATTAATGCAATTGAGGCTTACAATTCGACAATAACTTTGTTTATTCATTATTCATTATTAGTTGTTCGATAACTCGTAATATTGAAGTGTTCATCCGCTGCTGAACTTCTTCAATAGATCTCGATCTTAACGTTAGCAAACCTATTAGTTTACCTAGACTAATACGATCCTGACAAGTGGTATCAGAGCACAGGAGGTGCTCTAGATCAAAGATCCACAAGTTTACAAGAAGAAGAAGATGAAGAAGATAGAAGGAGATCTACAAGTTTGGAAACTAGGGTTTATGTTCGTCAAAATCTGGGCAGCCGTAGTAAAAAGGGCATAACTCATTCGTTAACCGTCGGATTTGGACGAAATTTTGACTGTAGATTCTTCAGATATAAACGCACAATCTGACTGAAGGGATTTTCGATCTGAGCTTTTATCAGTGAGATATGAATTTTCGAAATCTGCTGCTGAAAGGTTAAAATTATTGTGTTTATGTATACTGAAACGATCGTTGCTTATTCGTTACACATTGGATCTTGGCGAATTTTTGATATGTGCTTAAAAGAATACGGATCTACTTTGTGTTAAAATTTGATCGTTATTGGATGTTTAGATAAGGAGATATACAATTTCAAAATCGGATGTTGAATGTTTATTGTTTGCTGAGCGCAGCTGTGGTAAAAAGATCATTTTGTATTCGTTAACGGTTGGATTGTTCTGATTTTTTGATATGTGGTTCGAGATACACAGATCTACTTTGGGCTAAAATTTGAGCATGATCGGAATGGTCAATGAAAAGTTACTTCATTGTTAATATGCTGCAAGTTTTTAGCTAGTATTGGGCTTATATTGATGCTGCTGCTACGTTGTTAGTTCTACAATACACATTTTTCTGTTCGATGGTGAAGTTAGTATTGCTCCTCTCTGTTAGTACTGCTTGTTTGCTCTTCATGGTTACTATAAAGGCGGTATTAATATCTAAATATTTGTTTGAGGGGAAGATGTGATCTCATACATGCACCACTTGAGGAAAAGGTTCTTACTTGTGAAACATGATTTAACCTCATGAAAGAAGAACAACTCTCGATTCAAAGAAGAAGTTTGTAGAGAGATGTTCCCCTAATGGATGATAACAAAAAGGGGAAGATATGAAAAGTGTGGTGGCATGGAACAAGATTTGAAGGCTTCAAAGTATCGAAAGTCTACTTAAAAAAAAAAAAAAAAAAAGTGCCGTGTTTTGATAGAAATATCAACGGTAGAAAAAGTATCAACTTGTTCAAAAGAGATCTCAGTTGAAGGGGAAGTTTTAAAGTTCTCAGTTTAGTGTTTGTTTTGTCATCATCAAATAGGGGAAGATTGTTGGGATAATATTTTGATTTGATGAGACAAAATATAAACTGAGTATATACATCAATGAAACATGGAGAAGACAAAGTTGAAATAGCAGTTGTGATAACATTCTCATCAACAATTTACATTGAAGAAACTTATTGCTTTGCATGTAGAAAGCATAAGTTTAGGGGAAGATTGTTAGGATTAAATTGTCGAGATTGTTATTCTAGAGTTGCGTTACATACAACAGTTAGTATTGCGCAGTTCAAAAGAACTAAGTTACTACTGCTCAGTTAATACTGCTCAGTTACTACTGCTCAGTTACTACTGCTCAGTTACTACTGCTCAGTTACTACTGCTCCACATCAAGTTACTACTCCTGCAAGTTACTACTCCTGCAACTCAGTTATGGAAGACTTGAATTTCAAGATAAAGATCTAAAAAGATTTAGTCTCCTAATATAACTAGGTTTCCTTATGTAAGTCATATGAGACTCTATATATAAAGAGATCTCTAGACATTGTAAAGGTGTGGTTTTCATTATGTTTATTCTTTAGGAAAACACCAAACGATCTCACCACTTGAGATCGTTCCCCTTTGTTCAGCCTCAAGGTCAAATTGATCCTTGTAAGATAGAAGAAACACGTCTATTCTGATCAAATAGATTGAGGTTGTGTTAGATGTTTCCTAGAAAAGCTAGGTTTAGCCTCAAGGTCTTTTATAGATCCTTGTATGTAAAGAAACACGTCTGTTAATTTATTAATAGATTGAGGCTTGATGGTAATCATTATTGTTTGTTCTTATTGTTCTTTTATATACAATATTTGATTATCATAAACTTGTGAATATCAAAGTGTTCATCTCCGCTGCTGAACTTCTTTGATAAATCTTGATCTAAGTAATCATATCGATCCTACACTAACTGTTGTATGTAACGCAACTCTAGAATAACAATCTCGACAATTTAATCCTAACAATCTTCCCCTATTTGATGATGACAAAACAAACACTAAACTGAGAACTTTAAACTTCCCCTATTGGATGTTTAGAACCTCAAGTTAATACTGCCACCACCTATTAGTTTACCTAGACTAACTTCTTCAATAGATCTCTGAACCGAGGATACCAATCTTCCATCTCGTACCATTATCACATCGAATTTTCTTGATCTTCTGATTGAGTTGAAGTTCAATCTTAGTGATAAATGAGATGAGGAGCTGGCTTGTTTCATCTTTGGTACCAAGAAAGTAAACCCATGTATATCTTGTGTAATCATCGGTGATGACCAAGCAGTATGACTTCTTAGCTATACTCTTTACATTCGTAGGACCGAAAAGATCCATGTGTAGTAAATGTAAAGGAGTAGTGTTGGAGTTGACTTCCTTTGTCTTGTGTGATGACTTGTGTTGCTTTCCCTTCAAGCAAGCTAAGCAGTTGTCTTCAAGGTTGAATTGCTTGTTTGGGAGACCTCTAACCAAACTAGATTTAACTAGTTTATTGATGTTCTTTAGGTTCATGTGGCACATCCTCCTATGCCACAGAGTTGATTCATCTAAAGTTGCTTTTGAGAGAAAGCAAGCTTCAGGTGAATTGAGTTGAACCTTGGACATGTCTAGACAATAGACATTGTCTCTCCTTGGTGTTCTAGGTAGTATCATGCTTTCATCTATTACATACCCAGGCTTCATTATAATGCATTCTGTTGCAGTGAAGATCGGTGTGTGTTTCTCATCACAAACTTGAGAAACACTCAACAAGTTATATTGAAGCTGTTGCACATAGTACACGTCCTTGAAGTGTAGTGTACCATTGCTGATTGTTCCTTTTCCAGTAATATTTCCTCCCTTTGGATTGCCTCCAAAAGCAACATATCCTCCGTTGAACTTTTCGAAGTCCTGAAGACATGACATGTTGCCCGTCATGTGCCTGGAGCAGCCACTATCTACATGCCAACTGTTTTCACTCTCTTTTGTTGGCTGAACCTGCACATAAACGTTAGAGATTAGTTTCTGGTGGGAACCCAAGCCAAAGTTGACTTGGGTTTGCCCATATCATCGAAGTAACTCACCTTCCTTGGTACAAGTTTTGAAAAATCAGTGGGGATAGGTGGTTGAGTTACTTGAGCCTTTGGTTGCCACACTTTCTTGAAAGATTTATCTTTATGAACAGTTTTGGTGTTAACCACTTTTGATTTAACAATTGGAATAGGTACTGTTTTGACATGTCGTTGTTTCTTATTGTTAATAGGAGCCTTAGTGACAAAGTTACTTTTGGCAGTATTAACACGAGCAGGGTTCATACGGTTAGTTTTCATAGTATTAATACGGGCAGTATTAACACCTTTACTTTTGGCCGTAGAAACCTTAGCCGTAGAAACTAAGGTTTGTCTAGCAGGACTAACTCTATTCTTCTTGTTGGAAATTATGTTCCTTTTGTTAACACTTTTCTTTTCTGAAGAGACTTGTTTAACAAAGTTGTTTTTAGAGACAGCCCTTCCCTTGTATCCCACCCCATGATGTGGTTTTTGAGTCACTTGCACTTGATTTTGTGGATTATGATAGCAGATCTTTGCATAGTGATTTATTTTACCACAAATAAAACATCCCTTCCTAGTGTTATTAACAGTTTGACCCTTTTGAATTTTGACTTGGTTCATATTTCTTTGATTTCCTCGTTTGCCTATGTGTTTCCAAGTCTTTGTGTTTTCCTTAGGGACTATATTGTTTTTGCTTTCGGTGGGTGTTTTTGCAGTCTTAATGGGGTTAGTGGATGGCAGAGACACTAAACTTTGTGTAGAAGGTAGAGTTATTCCTTCTATTGTGAGTAAATGATTTTCCAATGGAATATCCTTATTCTTCACAATATGGACTTTACTTTCTTCAACTAAGTCCTCAATTAGAACTTCATCATAGTTGATTGGATCAACATTGAAAGATTCCTTTGGAGGTGTCTGAGAGATGGGAATCCTTGGCTCATCTAAAGATGGTGGGATGTAGTTTTGATTAAATGGAGGGGCAACTTCTTTGTAACCTAGGCCAGCTTTAACTTTTCCATGAATTTGTTTTTGACATAGGTCGTTTACAGTTTTAGAAGCAAATTCTAACTTCCCTACATCTAATTCAACTTTATTATGTTCTTGTTCTAGGAGCTTGTTCTTATCCCTAGCCACCTTGAGTTTAAGAAGTAAGTCCTCTTTTTGCCATTCAAGTAGATTGATCTTTTCTTGATAGCTTTGTTCATTGACTTTGTGGGACTTAATCTGGTTTTCTAAATTATCAATTACTCTATGTGCTGACCTTCTTTGTTCTTCTAAGTTTCTAATGGAGTCACTCATTAATTGATTATGATCTTTGTACTTAACAATTATATCTTTACATTCAGGAGTACATAATTTGGATTTTACCTCGGCCATAAGAGATGATGAATCTGGAGTTGGTGAGTCAATAGCCATGAGAGCATCCTCGTGTGGTGCTCCTTGATCATCGTCATTCCAGTCATATCCCAGGATGTTGTTGCTGATTTCAGGAATTCCAATGTCAGTATAAGACAGCTCAGTAGGAAATAGATCATCCGTAGCAACTAAATCTCCCAGAATATCTGTATCATCCATTACTACGGCTATGCATGCATGGTGAACAGTAGTTTCTACGTGATTTTGTTCCTCAGAGATTAGTGCTCTAATGGATTTGAAGTTCCCACAGCTAACTGCTATTTCAACTTTGTCTTCTCCATGTTTCCTTGATGTATATACTCAGTTTATATTTTGTCTCATCAAATCAAAATATTATCCCAACAATCTTCCCCTATTTGATGATGTCAAAACAAACACTAAACTGAGAACTTTAAAACTTCCCCTTCAACTGAGATCTCTTTTGAACAAGTTGATACTTTTTCTACCGTTGATATTTCTATCAAAACACGCCACTTTTTTTTTTTTTTTTTTTTTAAGTAGACTTTCGATACTTTGAAGCCTTCAAATCTTGTTCCATGCCACCACACTTTTCATATCTTCCCCTTTTTGTTATCATCCATTAGGGGAACATCTCTCTACAAACTTCTTCTTTGAATCGAGAGTTGTTCTTCTTTCATGAGGTTAAATCATGTTTCACAAGTAAGAACCTTTTCCTCAAGTGGTGCATGTATGAGATCACATCTTCCCCTCAAACGAATATTTAGATATTAATACCGCCTTTATAGTAACCATGAAGAGCAAACAAGCAGTACTAACAGAGAGGAGCAATACTAACTTCACCATCGAACAGAAAAATGTGTATTGTAGAACTAACAACGTAGCAGCAGCATCAATATAAGCCCAATACTAGCTAAAAACTTGCAGCATATTAACAATGAAGTAACTTTTCATTGACCACTCCGATCATGCTCAAATTTTAGCCCAAAGTAGATCTGTGTATCTCGAACCACATATCAAAAAATCAGAACAATCCAACCGTTAACGAATACAAAATGATCTTTTTACCACAGCTGCGCTCAGCAAACAATAAACATTCAACATCCGATTTTGAAATTGTATATCTCCTTATCTAAAGATCCAATAACTATCAAATTTTAACACAAAGTAGATCCGTATTCTTTTAAGCACATATCAAAAATTCGCCAAGATCCAATGTGTAACGAATAAGCAACGATCGTTTCAGTATACATAAACACAATAATTTTAACCTTTCAGCAGCAGATTTCGAAAATTCATATCTCACTGATAAAAGCTCAGATCGAAAATCCCTTCAGTCAGATTGTGCGTTTATATCTGAAGAATCTACAGTCAAAATTTCGTCCAAATCCGACGGTTAACGAATGAGTTATGCCCTTTTTACTACGGCTGCCCAGATTTTGACGAACATAAACCCTAGTTTCCAAACTTGTAGATCTCCTTCTATCTTCTTCATCTTCTTCTTCTTGTAAACTTGTGGATCTTTGATCTAGAGCACCTCCTGTGCTCTGATACCACTTGTAGGATCGATATGATTACTTAGATCAAGATTTATCAAAGAAGTTCAGCAGCGAAGATGAACACTTTGATATTCACAAGTTTATGATAATCAAATATTGTATATAAAAGAACAATAAGAACAAACAATAATGATTACCATCAAGCCTCAATCTATTAATAAATTAACAGACGTGTTTCTTTACATACAAGGATCTATAAAAGACCTTGAGGCTAAACCTAGCTTTTCTAGGAAACATCTAACACAACCTCAATCTATTTGATCAGAATAGACGTGTTTCTTCTATCTTACAAGGATCAATTTGACCTTGAGGCTGAACAAAGGGGAACGATCTCAAGTGGTGAGATCGTTTGGTGTTTTCCTAAAGAATAAACATAATGAAAACCATACCTTTACAATGTCTAGAGATCTCTTTATATATAGAGTCTCATATGACTTACATAAGGAAACCTAGTTACATAAGGAAACCTAGTTATATTAGGAGACTAAATCTTTTTAGATCTTTATCTTGAAATTCAAGTCTTCCATAACTGAGTTGCAGGAGTAGTAACTTGCAGGAGTAGTAACTTGATGTGGAGCAGTAGTAACTGAGCAGTAGTAACTGAGCAGTAGTAACTGAGCAGTAGTAACTGAGCAGTAGTAACTGAGCAGTATTAACTGAGCAGTAGTAACTTAGTTCTTTTGAACTGCGCAATACTAACTGTTGTATGTAACGCAACTCTAGAATAAGAATCTCGACAATTTAATCCTAACAATCTTCCCCTAACCTTGAACTTTTATAACATATCAAAAGTACAAGTTCTATATTTCAACCGTACTAACTGTTTACAAAATAGTACTAAGTATTGTATGTTAATTACAACTACTTGTTTTTCCAGTCAGACTTTCCTTTGGACTTTTCGTCTACACGTTGACACAAGATTTTCCAAATGAGTTCATGAGCAAGTCTTGAGTCTTGAGGTCCATTCAGCTTCAACTCAACAAGCTCATTCAATGTCTTCAAAGAATGTGGATATTTGACATCCACCAAGTAGAATTCTCTTGCTCCATGTCTTCTGATAATGGAGTATGTTCCACTTCTTTCATAGATGTACCAATTCAGAATTGGATTGTTTGGTCCTTCCTTCTTGAAGACTGAACTCTTCTTCTCATATCCAGGTTCAAATAGTCCGCATAAGATGTCCATTGCCAGCTCAATTCCTGGTACTCCTCTTTGATTAGAGTACTTTGACTTGCCTATATCATACATTCTTTCCAAGTCTTCTCTGTCAAAGCATCTAATTGCATCATAAAAAGCATGAAGTATCTTTCTTGATTTATCTTGTCTGGTCACTTCATACTCAGTCCTGTTGTCTCCTCCAATATACTTCCAATCAATGATAACTGGAGGTTTCACATTTAATGGAGTAAATTTCAAACCTTCAACATGATTAATATATGCAGAATAATCTCCCCCTTGAGTAGTACTAGGAGGGTCTTGTTCCATATCTTCAGGCTCTGGTTTGACATCAGCAAATGGAATTTCTGGGCTTTCTTGAGAGGCAGCAGCAGCATCACCCATCTTTTGTCGTTTAGATGGAGGAACTGGAATCCTTTTTGATGACAGCTTCCTTCTTTTCTGCTTCTCTTCTGACTTTTTGACTTCAGGAACAGGTTCAGGTTGTATGAACACTTTCCTTCCAGTTCTCAGGGCAGCTTCAAGAGCATCTTTCTTCTTTTTCTCTTGAATCTTAGCAATCTTAGCAAGAGCAGCTTCCCTGTCTGTTTCCTTTTGTCTTTCTTCATTTACAAGGTCCAGCATGTTGGTTAGCTTCATATGACCTAAGGATCTTCCACTATGACCTTTGCTTTTGAGGTACTTAGTGTACTTCTTTCTATCTTCATCTAGCTTTATTTGAGTAGGAGTAGGCTTGAATTTGGACACTTTCTTCTTCTCAGGCTTGGCTTTGGCTTTGAGTTGTTCCAGTTCTTCTTCATGCATCTTCTGTGCAAGAAGCTCATCTGACTTTACCATGCCCTTTTTGACTAGCAGTTCCAAAATTTCTTCATTAACCATCTCCTTAGCTTTAATTGCATCCTCTTCAGCAATTCTGGCCAATTTCTCTCTTTCAGCTGGAGTAGGAGATTTGTTTAGCTTAGCATGAAGCTCATCTGCTTCAGCTATCTTCCTATTGCTTTCTCTTTCCTCCTCTTCTTTCTTTTCAGCAGCCATTATGTTCAATAGCTCTGCTTCTTCTTGCTCTTGTCTGAGCAGTTCAATTTCTTCAGCAGTCATTCCTTGAAAATTAAAAGCTTCCTGTTTGCTTCTTTCTTCTTCAGTTTTTGATTTCTCCACTGCAATGGCTTTGCCTTTTCCTTTTTCTTTTTCAGCTTCAAGGTCAACCATTTGCACTTTGTTCTTTTTCTTGTCCACTGTGACATAGCCAATTCTACCCGTAGGAACAGAAACAGACAAACCAGTAGATTGTTCAGGTAGTCTAAGAGAGGTTTGAATTGGTTTTTCACCCAATGCAGCTGATGTTCTCTGTTTTGCAACTAATTCAGCTAACATCTTCTTTCTCTCTTCTTCTGCTTTCTCCTCTTTGATCTTAAGCAGTTGTGATGCTATAGTGTCTTCATCAGCCATCACACTTGTTTTTGACATTTCTGTTCTTATAAGAACATTTGCAGCTTCTTCTTGATCAATGGTAGAAGGAGCTTCTGTTACAGTGGTGGAAAGAGTTGTAGCTTCAGATTGAATTGCCTGAAAAGGAGTTGAAGCTTGATTGAACATGGGAGGAATGGTTGTGAACAGGTAGGAATGATCTTCTTCCTCTGTTTCTGGAGCTGGACTGATAAGCATTGGGTCCGTAGCAACTTGCTCCATATCAACCTTATCAACTAAGTCCGTAGCAACTGGACTAGTTATCATGGGGTCCGCAGCAACTTGGTCCGCAGCAACTTGGTCAGTAGTAACTGGGCTAGTTACCATAGGATCCGTAGTAACTTGATCCGTAGTAACTGGGTCCGCAGTAACCATTTCAGCATCTTGATCCGCATTAAGTGTTTCAGTAGCATTTGGTGAAGTTTCATCTTCCATCTCGTCTATGGTTTCTTCAACCATTTGCTTGACTTCTTGCTGCTGGTGCTCCCCCTTAAGTGGAGTATCAACTTCCATCTCTTCACCCTCTGCATCTATCATCATATTAGCATCAAAGTCTGTCTCCCCCTCAACTATACTGTCTGTCTCCATTTGTTCATCTTGATTGGAGGTGGAAGTGATGACAGTATCTGTGCTTCCTTTGTCTTCATCACCTTTGCTCTCTCCAGATGATAACACATTCAATTCTTTCTCCCCCTTGTTGTCATCTGCTGGGGAGTCATCTGAAGAGGATGAGCTGGATGGTTTTGGTGAAGTTCCAGCATCTAGTGTGGTGATTCTTTTGGGCAGTAGCTGGACTGATATCAAAGCTTGTTGTGCCAGTACCTGTTGCACCAAAGAAGTTAAAGAAGACAGCATCTCTTCTTGTTTTTCAACCCTCACCATTAGATTTTGGTACATACCCATCAATTCATTATAATGACTACCACTACCCTCACCCCTTTCTTGTTGGGTACCAACAGGTGGAAGATCCTCGGGAAAAGAGAAACTCTTCTGCCTAGCAGAAGTAGGTATCTCCCCCATGGTCTCCTGGCGCCAGGGACCACCTTCCCAATCTGAGAACAAGTCCTCAGCAAGGGATGGTGTTGCCGTAGTTTGGGTCTTAGTGATGTTGACACTTTCCTGAGCTCTACTATGAGAAGTAGAGGCTGCAGTAGTATCAGCCCTCCCCACATGGTCTTCCCTCTCCTTAATGACCAACTCAGTGAACAAGGGGGTATGTTCAAGGTTTTCCCCTAATGTGTGTGGCAATCCTGAAGATGTTTCAGGGATTGCTTTTGCAGTAGTAGTATGAGGGATGGTCTTAGACACAAGAGGCTGAGTAACCCTCTTGAGTCTCTTAGAAGCGGCTTTGGGGGATTTGTGAGGTGCTGAAGCTGTGGGTTTAGTCACTTTAGCAGTAGTGACTGAAGCAGTAGCAACTGGAGTAGAACTCACAGTAGCAACTGGAGGTATAGGGGCAGTAGCAACTGCCGTAGTAACCTCTGGGTTTCCACCTGCAGTACCTGCTTCAGATATGGCACTAGTGCCCTGAGTAAGTGCAGTGGTACTGATGGTGGTAGCTGTGGGTTGGGACAGAGGTAGAGTTACTTGTCCTGCAGCTGTGGGAATTGTGACCACCAACATTTTTGAGAATAATGGTGTCACATGAGATGGTCCACCCTTGTTTACTTGTCTCATATTAGTGAATACCTTCTTTGAATGAGCGTGTGAGAGAAAATGTTTTTCAGATCTTGGGAGATCTTTGTGAACACAATTTATACAATGTTGAAGAAATCTAGGATACATGAGAAATTTATTTGGGTTTTCAAGATTTCTTCTCATTGCATCAAAAATCATGTAAGAAAAGTTAAAAGTACCCCCCGTAGCCAAGCATACCATTGCATTGGCTAATGTTGAACTTCCTTCATGCCACCCTGTTCTTTTGGGGGACATACATTGTTGCAAAGTATGCAACATGTATTTCCATTGAGGGGAAAGTTTTGCTTTTAAAAATGTGGAAACGTTTAGGTCCCCCTCATATCCCATGTTAGTAAAAGTAGTTACCAGGGTGTCATAAGGGACATGTTCTATACCTTCCTCATCTTGAAGGTTCAGATGTACTCGGAGAGAGGATTCTGTCACTTGGATTGCTTTACCCCTCACCACAGCATTGATGGCAATATCATCGTTGTCCAGAGTGGCAGACGTCCAAAAATCCCTAATGTGGGATTCATCAATCTCCGGATTGATGGTTAACGCCGTCTTGATCTTCGATTGATCAAAGAAATCGATTATTTGATGGAAATCGGCGTTATCGGTAGTCTTTTCCAAGCAAGCGACCATGTTGTGAGTCTTGAAAAATTGCAATTGTTCCGCCATTGTTGATTCTGTGATTGATTAGAAACAGTAATGCACAAGAATGTAGATGGTTAGTCACAACGAAATTAAAAATTTATTGATTTTAGGTCTAACGGTAACTTTTTCTTGGAAGATTTAGGGGTTTTACAACGGTAAGTATCAAACTATTCAATTTACCCCCTTTTATACCGAACAATTTTAACAACTTGACTCCCCTGATTAGACGCGGGTAATCATTCAAAAGTAACGGTCCATTTAAGGTACGCCACGTGGCAATTGTAGCTGTGCCTCGCGCCTGATTTTCAAAAATTAGGTCCAATCAGGTTTTACCACGTGTTATTGTTATGTCTTCTGTGACTGACACGTGTAAAGTGGGGTTACAAGTTGTGTTTTGACTTGTCAAATCATCATTAATTAGGGTATTCTTATCTCTTAAGAAACCTTATTAATATGATAATCTGCAGTATTAACATAAAGGTCCGTAGTAAGTAGGTTAAAGGTCCGTAGTAATGGTTCATGGGCCGTATTAACTGGACTGTCCGTAGTAACTTGAGTTACTGGCAGTATTAAACCAGAGGTCCGTAGCAACTCCTTACTCGTCCGTATTAACCATTCCGTTCAAAATTTATTGGCGTAGGGCAGTAGTAGTTAAACCTTCCCTTAGCCTTAATAATTTGGTCGTACTAAGCATACTTTGGACACTCTTTGTCTTTACTATTAATGTTGCAGTAGTAACATAGTACAATACTAGAGAGTAAGGCACTTGATTTTCATCATAAGGTTACTACTGCTTCTTCGAAGGGACTTATTTTTAAATATAATAGAAATACTGAGAGAAAAGTAGTTGAGTTATTCTTCTGTATTGAGCATTCCAATGCTTGTGATTAAGAACGTGAATCTCCCAACATCAAACGCCTTTGTGAGGAGGTCAGCGAGTTGATTGTCAGTGTGGATCTTCTCAACATGGATTAGTTTCTTCTCGTTGCAATCCCTTATAAAGTGATAGCGTATCTCTATATGTTTTGTTTTGGAGTGTTTGACCGGGTTGTTGATGATGCTTATTGTGCTTTGGTTGTCAATGAAGATTGGCGTGTTCATGAAGGAAAATCCATAGTCCATCATCTGATTTTGAATCCAAAGTACTTGAGCACAACAACTAGCAGCAGCAATGTACTCAGCTTCTGTAGAAGAGGTTGATACCGTTGTTTGCTTTTTGCACTGCCATGACACCAGTCTTGAGCCAATAAATTGGCAACCTCCAGTTGTTGACTTCCTGTCTAAGTTCTCACCTCCATAGTCGCTATCAGTATAAGCTATTAAGTCAAAGGGAGAGTCTTTAGGATACCATAAACCAAGATTAGGTTTGCCCTTTAGATATCTAAAGATTCTCTTAACAGCTATGAGGTGTGACATCTTTGGCCTTGTTTGGTATCTTGCGCACACACAAACTCCAAACATGATGTCTGGTCTTGATGCTGTGAGATACATGAGAGATCCTATCATTGATCTATAGTTGTGTATATCCACATCCTCCCCCTCAAGATCAGTCGTCATTTGTTTGTGAGTTTCCACCGGAGTACTTGCCACCTTTGCATCCATTAATCCAAATTTTGTGAGGATGTCTTTGACATATTTGGTTTGGCTTATTAGCATGCCATCCGGTTTTTGTTTGACTTGTAGGCCCAAGAAGAAAGTGAGTTCTCCCATTGAACTCATCTGAAATTTAGTGTGCATGAGATCCTCAAATTCTTTGCACAATGAATCTTTGGTGGATCCAAAGATGATATCATCCACGTAGATTTGGACAAGAAGAATGTCGGACTGGGATTTCTTGAAGAACAAGGTCTTGTCAATTGTGCCGCGTTGAAAGTTGTTTTGAAGAAGATAATCGGATAGTGTGTCATACCATGCACGTGGTGCTTGATGAAGCCCATAGAGAGCTTTGATCAGTTTGTACACTTTGTGTGGATATTGAGGATCTTCAAATCCAGGAGGTTGTTTGACATACACCTCTTCTTCAATTACTCCGTATAGATAATCTCTGAGGAACAATCTGCTATCATAATCCACAAAATCAAGTGCAAGTGACTCAAAAACCACATCATGGGGTGGGATACAAGGGAAGGGTTGTCTCTAAAAACAACTTTGTTAAACAAGTCTCTTCAGAAAAGCAAAGTGTTAACAAAAGGAACATAATTTCCAACAAGAAGAATAGAGTTAGTCCTGCTAGACAAACCTTAGTTTCTACGGCTAAGGTTGATACGGCCAAAAGTAAAGGTGTTAATACTGCCCGTATTAATACTATGAAAACTAACCGTATGAACCCTGCTCGTGTTAATACTGCCAAAAGTAACTTTGTCACTAAGGCTCCTATTAACAATAAGAAACAACGACATGTCAAAACAGTACCTATTCCATTTGTTAAATCAAAAGTGGTTAACACCAAAACTGTTCATAAAGATAAATCTTTCAAGAAAGTGTGGCAACCAAAGGCTCAAGTAACTCAACCACCTATCCCCACTGATTTTTCAAAACTTGTACCAAGGAAGGTGAGTTACTTCGATGATATGGGCAAACCCAAGTCAACTTTGGCTTGGGTTCCCACCAGAAACTAATCTCTAACGTTTATGTGCAGGTTCAGCCAACAAAAGAGAGTGAAAACAGTTGGCATGTAGATAGTGGCTGCTCCAGGCACATGACGGGCAACATGTCATGTCTTCAGGACTTCGAAAAGTTCAACGGAGGATATGTTGCTTTTGGAGGCAATCCAAAGGGAGGAAAGATTACTGGAAAAGGAACAATCAGCAATGGTACACTACACTTCAAGGACGTGTACTATGTGCAACAGCTTCAATATAACTTGTTGAGTGTTTCTCAAGTTTGTGATGAGAAACACACACCGATCTTCACTGCAACAGAATGCATTATAATGAAGCCTGGGTATGTAATAGATGAAAGCATGATACTACTCAGAACACCAAGGAGAGACAATGTCTATTGTCTAGACATGTCCAAGGTTCAACTCAATTCACCTGAAGCTTGCTTTCTCTCAAAAGCAACTTTAGATGAATCAACTCTGTGGCATAGGAGGATGTGCCACATGAACCTAAAGAACATCAATAAACTAGTTAAATCTAGTTTGGTTAGAGGTCTCCCAAACAAGCAATTCAACCTTGAAGACAACTGCTTAGCTTGCTTGAAGGGAAAGCAACACAAGTCATCACACAAGACAAAGGAAGTCAACTCCAACACTACTCCTTTACATTTACTACACATGGATCTTTTCGGTCCTACGAATGTAAAGAGTATAGCTAAGAAGTCATACTGCTTGGTCATCACCGATGATTACACAAGATATACATGGGTTTACTTTCTTGGTACCAAAGATGAAACAAGCCAGCTCCTCATCTCATTTATCACTAAGATTGAACTTCAACTCAATCAGAAGATCAAGAAAATTCGATGTGATAATGGTACGGAATTCAAGAATAGTGTGATGAATGACTTCTGTGACAAGAAAGGAATAGAACGCCAATTCAGTGCTGCCAGGACTCCTCAACAAAACGGAGTTGCTGAAAGACGTAATAGGACACTGATTGAGGCAGCCAGAAGCATGTTGGCTGACTCCAACCTTCCTATCTTCTTCTGGGCAGAAGCAGTTAACACTGCCTGCTATGTCCAGAATAGGGTTTTGTTTGTCAAAGCACACAACAAGACACCATATGAGCTACTTCACAAGAAACAACCCTTGATCAGCTTCCTTCGTGCCTTTGGATGCCCATGCACAGTTCTAAACTCCAAAGACTACCTTGGAAAATTTGAAAGCAAAGCTGATGAAGGTACATTTGTTGGCTACTCATCTCAAAGCAAAGCATATCGGGTCTATAATCACAAATCAAAGATCATTGAAGAAAGTTCAAATGTCACCTTCAATGAATTCACGCCCAACAAAAAGGGACATGGACCAGATTGGGTATTTGATTTGGATGCCTTGACCAAATCGTTGAACTCCAACTTTGAGTTTCACCCAACACAAGTTGATACGGATAGGGTTAATACGGCAAGTTCTACTTCTACAGCTACGGAGCCCGTTGATACGGCTCCTATTACAGGTACTGCTCACTTGGATGTGATGGAATACATCAATCTTCCAGTCACTTTGGAAGACCCACGTCTTGATTCAAGCAACTCAGCGGACGACTCTACAAAAGAAGATGAAGTAGTACCTCCACCATCACCAACTGCTACGGACCATGCAACACGTCCTAATGGTGTTCCACACCTAATTGAAGAGGATGAGAATGGAGTTGAACAGATTGTAACTGAAGAATTTGAGCCTTACACTTCTGAAATTCCTAAATCAGTCACCTCTCCTTCATTTACTACTCCTCCAACCACTCCTTCTCCATTCACTACCACTTATCCTCGCAATGCCATGCCAGATTTGAATGATACAAACTTGGGTGTTGAACTACGCCTTGAGAAGATCCCATCTTCTCGTGTTGCTAAGAATCATCCTCCTGATCAAATCATTGGCTCACTTGACTTCTCCATTGAAACTAGAAGTCAAACCAAATCCAAAAAGGATTCTCAGAGTGCTCTCATAAACACATGTCTCTTTGCATGCTTCCTCTCTCAAATGGAGCCTAAGAAAATTCAAGAGGCTCTACTAGATCCACACTGGATAGAAGCATGTCAGGCAGAGCTCCTCCAATTCAAAATTCAAGGAGTATGGGTACTAGTTGAGGTCCCATATGGCAAAAAGGTGATTGGTACACGCTGGATATTCAGAAACAAGAAAGATGAGCGTGGAATTGTGGTCAAAAATAAGGCAAGACTGGTTGCCCAGGGCTACACTCAAGAAGAAGGCATCGACTATTAAGAAGTATTTGCTCCCGTAGCTAGGATTGAAGCCATCCGCTTATTTCTAGCCTTTGCTTCGTTCATGGGATTCAAGGTATATCAAATGGACGTCAAGAGTGCTTTTCTATACGGAGTAATTGAAGAAGAGGTGTATGTCAAACAACCTCCTGGATTTGAAGATCCTCAATATCCACACAAAGTGTACAAACTGATCAAAGCTCTCTATGGGCTTCATCAAGCACCACGTGCATGGTATGACACACTATCCGATTATCTTCTTCAAAACAACTTTCAACGCGGCACAATTGACAAGACCTTGTTCTTCAATAAATCCCAGTCCGACATTCTTCTTGTCCAAATCTACGTGGATGATATCATCTTTGGATCCACCAAAGATTCATTGTGCAAAGAATTTGAGGATCTCATGCACACTAAATTTCAGATGAGTTCAATGGGAGAACTCACTTTCTTCTTGGGCCTACAAGTCAAACAAAGACCGGATGGCATGCTAATAAGCCAAACCAAATATGTCAAAGACATCCTCACAAAATTTGGATTAATGGATGCAAAGGTGGCAAGTACTCCGGTGGAAACTCACAAACAAATGACGGCTGATCTTGAGGGGGAGGATGTGGATATACACAACTATAGATCAATGATAGGATCTCTCATGTATCTCACAGCATCAAGACCAGACATCATGTTTGGAGTTTGTGTGTGCGCAAGATACCAAACAAGGCCAAAGATGTCACACCTCATAGCTGTTAAGAGAATCTTTAGATATCTAAAGGGCAAACCTAATCTAGGTTTATGGTATCCTAAAGACTCTCCCTTTGACTTAATAGCTTATACTGATAGCGACTATGGAGGTGAGAACTTAGACAGGAAGTCAACAACTGGAGGTTGCCAATTTATTGGCTCAAGACTGGTGTCATGGCAGTGCAAAAAGCAAACAACGGTATCAACCTCTTCTACAGAAGCTGAGTACATTGCTGCTGCTAGTTGTTGTGCTCAAGTACTTTGGATTCAAAATCAGATGATGGACTATGGATTTTCCTTCATGAACACGCCAATCTTCATTGACAACCAAAGCACAATAAGCATCATCAACAACCCGGTCAAACACTCCAAAACAAAACATATAGAGATACGCTATCACTTTATAAGGGATTGCAACGAGAAGAAACTAATCCATGTTGAGAAGATCCACACTGACAATCAACTCGCTGACCTCCTCACAAAGGCGTTTGATGTTGGGAGATTCACGTTCTTAATCACAAGCATTGGAATGCTCAATACAGAAGAATAACTCAACTACTTTTCTCTCAGTATTTCTATTATATTTAAAAATAAGTCCCTTCGAAGAAGCAGTAGTAACCTTATGATGAAAATCAAGTGCCTTACTCTCTAGTATTGTACTATGTTACTACTGCAACATTAATAGTAAAGACAAAGAGTGTCCAAAGTATGCTTAGTACGACCAAATTATTAAGGCTAAGGGAAGGTTTAACTACTACTGCCCTACGCCAATAAATTTTGAACGGAATGGTTAATACGGACGAGTAAGGAGTTGCTACGGACCTCTGGTTTAATACTGCCAGTAACTCAAGTTACTACGGACAGTCCAGTTAATACGGCCCATGAACCATTACTACGGACCTTTAACCTACTTACTACGGACCTTTATGTTAATACTGCAGATTATCATATTAATAAGGTTTCTTAAGAGATAAGAATACCCTAATTAATGATGATTTGACAAGTCAAAACACAACTTGTAACCCCACTTTACACGTGTCAGTCACAGAAGACATAACAATAACACGTGGTAAAACCGGATTGGACCTAATTTTTGAAAATCAGGCGCGAGGCACAGCTACAATTGCCACGTGGCGTACCTTAAATGGACCGTTACTTTTGAATGATTACCCGCGTCTAATCAGGGGAGTCAAGTTGTTAAAATTGTTCGGTATAAAAGGGGGTAAATTGAATAGTTTGATACTTACCGTTGTAAAACCCCTAAATCTTCCAAGAAAAAGTTACCGTTAGACCTAAAATCAATCAATTTTTAATTTCGTTGTGACTAACCATCTACATTCTTGTGCATTACTGTTTCTAATCAATCACAGAATCAACAATGGCGGAACAATTGCAATTTTTCAAGACTCACAACATGGTCGCTTGCTTGGAAAAGACTACCGATAACGCCGATTTCCATCAAATAATCGATTTCTTTGATCAATCGAAGATCAAGACGGCGTTAACCATCAATCCGGAGATTGATGAATCCCACATTAGGGATTTTTGGACGTCTGCCACTCTGGACAACGATGATATTGCCATCAATGCTGTGGTGAGGGGTAAAGCAATCCAAGTGACAGAATCCTCTCTCCGAGTACATCTGAACCTTCAAGATGAGGAAGGTATAGAACATGTCCCTTATGACACCCTGGTAACTACTTTTACTAACATGGGATATGAGGGGGACCTAAACGTTTCCACATTTTTAAAAGCAAAACTTTCCCCTCAATGGAAATACATGTTGCATACTTTGCAACAATGTATGTCCCCCAAAAGAACAGGGTGGCATGAAGGAAGTTCAACATTAGCCAATGCAATGGTATGCTTGGCTACGGGGGGTACTTTTAACTTTTCTTACATGATTTTTGATGCAATGAGAAGAAATCTTGAAAACCCAAATAAATTTCTCATGTATCCTAGATTTCTTCAACATTGTATAAATTGTGTTCACAAAGATCTCCCAAGATCTGAAAAACATTTTCTCTCACACGCTCATTCAAAGAAGGTATTCACTAATATGAGACAAGTAAACAAGGGTGGACCATCTCATGTGACACCATTATTCTCAAAAATGTTGGTGGTCACAATTCCCACAGCTGCAGGACAAGTAACTCTACCTCTGTCCCAACCCACAGCTACCACCATCAGTACCACTGCACTTACTCAGGGCACTAGTGCCATATCTGAAGCAGGTATTGCAGGTGGAAACCCAGAGGTTACTACGGCAGTTGCTACTGCCCCTATACCTCCAGTTGCTACTGTGAGTTCTACTCCAGTTGCTACTGCTTCAGTCACTACTGCTAAAGTGACTAAACCCACAGCTTCAGCACCTCACAAATCCCCCAAAGCCGCTTCTAAGAGACTCAAGAGGGTTACTCAGCCTCTTGTGTCTAAGACCATCCCTCATACTACTACTGCAAAAGCAATCCCTGAAACATCTTCAGGATTGCCACACACATTAGGGGAAAACCTTGAACATACCCCCTTGTTCACTGAGTTGGTCATTAAGGAGAGGGAAGGCCATGTGGGGAGGGCTGATACTACTGCAGCCTCTACTTCTCATAGTAGAGCTCAGGAAAGTGTCAACATCACTAAGACCCAAACTACGGCAACACCATCCCTTGCTGAGGACTTGTTCTCAGATTGGGAAGGTGGTCCCTGGCGCCAAGAGACCATGGGGGAGATACCTGCTTCTGCTAGGCAGAAGAGTTTCTCTTTTCCCGAGGATCTTCCACCTGTTGGTACCCAACAGGAAAGGGGTGAGGGTAGTGGTAGTCATTATAATGAATTGATGGGTATGTACCAAAATCTAATGGTGAGGGTTGAAAAACAAGAAGAGATGTTGTCTTCTTTAACTTCTTTGGTGCAACAGGTACTGGCACAACAAGCTTTGATATCAGTCCAGCTACTGCCCAAAAGAATCACCACACTAGATGCTGGAACTTCACCAAAACCATCCAGCTCATCCTCTTCAGATGACTCCCCAGCAGATGACAACAAGGGGGAGAAAGAATTGAATGTGTTATCATCTGGAGAGAGCAAAGGTGATGAAGACAAAGGAAGCACAGATACTGTCATCACTTCCACCTCCAATCAAGATGAACAAATGGAGACAGACAGTATAGTTGAGGGGGAGACAGACTTTGATGCTAATATGATGATAGATGCAGAGGGTGAAGAGATGGAAGTTGATACTCCACTTAAGGGGGAGCAGCAGCAGCAAGAAGTCAAGCAAATGGTTGAAGAAACCATAGACGAGATGGAAGATGAAACTTCACCAAATGCTACTGAAACACTTAATGCGGATCAAGATGCTGAAATGGTTACTGCGGACCCAGTTACTACGGATCAAGTTACTACGGATCCTATGGTAACTAGCCCAGTTACTACGGATCAAGTTACTACGGATCCTATGGTAACTAGCCCAGTTACTACTGACCAAGTTGCTGCGGACCAAGTTGCTGCGGACCCCATGATAACTAGTCCAGTTGCTACGGACTTAGTTGATAAGGTTGATATGGAGCAAGTTGCTACGGACCCAATGCTTATCAGTCCAGCTCCAGAAACAGAGGAAGAAGATCATTCCTACCTGTTCACAACCATTCCTCCCATGTTCAATCAAGCTTCAACTCCTTTTCAGGCAATTCAATCTGAAGCTACAACTCTTTCCACCACTGTAACAGAAGCTCCTTCTACCATTGATCAAGAAGAAGCTGCAAATGTTCTTATAAGAACAGAAATGTCAAAAACAAGTGTGATGGCTGATGAAGACACTATAGCATCACAACTGCTTAAGATCAAAGAGGAGAAAGCAGAAGAAGAGAGAAAGAAGATGTTAGCTGAATTAGTTGCAAAACAGAGAACATCAGCTGCATTGGGTGAAAAACCAATTCAAACCTCTCTTAGACTACCTGAACAATCTACTGGTTTGTCTGTTTCTGTTCCTACGGGTAGAATTGGCTATGTCACAGTGGACAAGAAAAAGAACAAAGTGCAAATGGTTGACCTTGAAGCTGAAAAAGAAAAAGGAAAAGGCAAAGCCATTGCAGTGGAGAAATCAAAAACTGAAGAAGAAAGAAGCAAACAGGAAGCTTTTAATTTTCAAGGAATGACTGCTGAAGAAATTGAACTGCTCAGACAAGAGCAAGAAGAAGCAGAGCTATTGAACATAATGGCTGCTGAAAAGAAAGAAGAGGAGGAAAGAGAAAGCAAGAGGAAGATAGCTGAAGCAGATGAGCTTCATGCTAAGCTAAACAAATCTCCTACTCCAGCTGAAAGAGAGAAATTGGCCAGAATTGCTGAAGAGGATGCAATTAAAGCTAAGGAGATGGTTAATGAAGAAATTTTGGAACTGCTAGTCAAAAAGGGCATGGTAAAGTCAGATGAGCTTCTTGCACAGAAGATGCATGAAGAAGAACTGGAACAACTCAAAGCCAAAGCCAAGCCTGAGAAGAAGAAAGTGTCCAAATTCAAGCCTACTCCTACTCAAATAAAGCTAGATGAAGATAGAAAGAAGTACACTAAGTACCTCAAAAGCAAAGGTCATAGTGGAAGATCCTTAGGTCATATGAAGCTAACCAACATGCTGGACCTTGTAAAGGAAGAAAGACAAAAGGAAACAGACAGGGAAGCTGCTCTTGCTAAGATTGCTAAGATTCAAGAGAAAAAGAAGAAAGATGCTCTTGAAGCTGCCCTGAGAACTGGAAGGAAAGTGTTCATACAACCTGAACCTGTTCCTGAAGTCAAAAAGTCAGAAGAGAAGCAGAAAAGAAGGAAGCTGTCATCAAAAAGGATTCCAGTTCCTCCATCTAAACGACAAAAGATGGGTGATGCTGCTGCTGCCTCTCAAGAAAGCCCAGAAATTCCATTTGCTGATGTCAAACCAGAGCCTGAAGATATGGAACAAGACCCTCCTAGTACTACTCAAGGGGGAGATTATTCTGCATATATTAATCATGTTGAAGGTTTGAAATTTACTCCATTAAATGTGAAACCTCCAGTTATCATTGATTGGAAGTATATTGGAGGAGACAACAGGACTGAGTATGAAGTGACCAGACAAGATAAATCAAGAAAGATACTTCATGTTTTTTATGATGCAATTAGATGCTTTGACAGAGAAGACTTGGAAAGAATGTATGATATAGGCAAGTCAAAGTACTCTAATCAAAGAGGAGTACCAGGAATTGAGCTGGCAATGGACATCTTATGCGGACTATTTGAACCTGGATATGAGAAGAAGAGTTCAGTCTTCAAGAAGGAAGGACCAAACAATCCAATTCTGAATTGGTACATCTATGAAAGAAGTGGAACATACTCCATTATCAGAAGACATGGAGCAAGAGAATTCTACTTGGTGGATGTCAAATATCCACATTCTTTGAAGACATTGAATGAGCTTGTTGAGTTGAAGCTGAATGGACCTCAAGACTCAAGACTTGCTCATGAACTCATTTGGAAAATCTTGTGTCAACGTGTAGACGAAAAGTCCAAAGGAAAGTCTGACTGGAAAAACAAGTAGTTGTAATTAACATACAATACTTAGTACTATTTTGTAAACAGTTAGTACGGTTGAAATATAGAACTTGTACTTTTGATATGTTATAAAAGTTCAAGGTTAGGGGGAGATTGTTGGGTTATAACTTAGCTAAAATAGTTTAACCAAGAACAACTCACTTAACAAACAAGAATAGTAATTCAAGTGATTAATACGGAAGATATTATGAGTTACTACGGAAGGCAAGTTACTACGGAAGTTCAACATGTTACTACGGATACTTAAGTTACTACGGTGACATGAAGTTACTACGGACAAAGTCAAAGTCAAGATACGGAGGAAGTCAAGACAAGACACGGAAGACAAACTTATCTTGCAAGTATCAAATCTAATTAGATAGAGTTATAATTAGATTAGATTTCCTTTTGTTAATTAGATAGAGTTTCCTTAAATCTAGATAATGATTTATTTAGATAAGGATAGATGTAGAATTCTAGTTTATCTAGAATGAGCCTCAAGGTCTATAAATATAGATCCTTGGAGAATAGAGAAAACACGTTGTATTGATATTATTTGATTAATGCAATTGAGGCTTACAATTCGACAATAACTCTGTTTATTCATTATTCATTATTAGTTGTTCGATAACTCGTAATATTGAAGTGTTCATCCGCTGCTGAACTTCTTCAATAGATCTCGATCTTAACGTTAGCAAACCTATTAGTTTACCTAGACTAATACGATCCTGACATAACCTCAAATCCCTGAAATAGCGTTAAAAACGACGTCAACACAATGTTGGTGGGTTATTCGTAAAGTTAATAAAACATAAGTAATAAAGCTTTTGACCCAAAGTTTAGAAAGGTTTAGTAAAATCATTAGTAATAAACATATATCTTGATTTAAAATAGCAAATAGCAAAATGAACATTCCTTAGTCTAGAATAATACACTTGAACCTAAACATTAAAAGGCAACAACCCCCTTAGTGTGTTAAGCTAAGTTTAGTCAATGAAATAGTATACGGTAATAACATCAGTCCGTAAGGACCGCACACCGGCAAGACATCCCAATACGGCGATGAGGGTTTGTTAAACCCAAATAGATCTATATATATATCCGTAGGCTCAATAAGAGTTGACAAGTGTGTAAACGGGGCCTTATACTACCACCAAGGCCATATAAGTAATTAAGGTAACACGATAATACTAAGGCATCATAATCTAATTTGCATAAACAAGATATATTAAATTTAGTTACGCTAATCATGCCCGAAGTAAAATTTATAAAGCGGTAAAAGGGCATCGAATAACTCACAAGTAGCGTAAAAGCGAATAAAGCGTAAGAGTGTCGGAAACTCAAAGATACGCGGTATAAGATCCACCGCCTAAGTGCCCTAGCATAAGACATAAAAGGTCTAAGTATCTCTAATGTAATAGGTTTAGCCTCGTATTAATTAAAGTTGTATTAGATATTAGAGTTTATTAGAGTTTTAGACGAATGATAAGTAATTAGATTTAAAGTCGTCGAATCCGCCGGCGATAGGTCGTAACGAGAAGACGAATGAAAGTATTTGATATTTCGAGTCGATAAAGACTTCTAGAAATATCGATTGTTTAAGTTTATAAATATGATTAGATAGGAATGATATCCGAGCCCAAAGTGACTACCAGGAATATCGTTGAAAGGAGTATTAGATTTAGTCAAAGTCAACCAAAGTCAAAGTCAACCGAAGTCAAAGTCAACTATGGTCAAAGTCAACCAAATCAAAGTCAACTAAAGTCAAAGTTAACCAAAGTTAATATCAAAGATAGATAACTTGGTCAAAGTCAACAAAAGTCAACCGCTTTGAAAGGATGTCAAAGTCAACGAAAGTCAAAGTCAACGAAAGTCAACCTTTGACTCGTTTGAATATTTTTAAAGGTAAGTTTTGAATATTTGAATAAAATATGATTAGAAATCAGTTTCATAAAGTTTGTTTAAAAGATTAAGTTTAAAATCAAAGATTCGGTCGTTTTTGGAGAAATAACCGATTTAACTAATAAAGGACTTTTTTAAAGTATGTTTTAGTAAATAATATTTTGTTTAAGATTACGATTATGTTTTGAGTCCAAAACATATGTTTATCAGTGTATAATACTTTACGTATACTAAAAATAGGTTTACGTATGCTTAAAATCGTCAAAATACGCAACAAAACGAAACGGTGCTGTAACTGCCTGGAATGCGGCGCATAGGGGGCCCTATGCGGCGCATTCGGGGGTCAGTCAGCTATATTTCAGTTTTTGGTAAAAATTGTTTAAGTCGTTATAGTGCCGGTTAGTTAGTTCGAGTTTTAAGTGAATAGTTACAGATTGTTAATTAGAGTTATTTAGTCAAATAACTCATAAGTAGTTTATAAAATATAGATTTTCATACATATATATATTTTACAAGATTTTACAAGATTTTAGTTATTTTTCGTTAAGTTCGTTTATAGTAATATTTAGATATAGATTACTTAGATTTCTTACGAGTCCACTAATATTCAAGAGAAGTGTTGGAACATTTTCGATAAAGAATTTACTAATAAACCTATATGTTATTATCCGGTTTTATATATGTTAAGTATAGCATTTTGGGTTAAGTTTTCTAATAACCTATTAACATGGCAAGTTATAAAGTTTTAAAGCCATTTTTAGATATTTAGTGTCATAAGACATTTTAATCATATTAACATGTTTTTAGGATAGTTTTTAAGGTGTCAAAAAGGGAAATAAAGAAAAGAGCAAGGAAGGGTA
The DNA here is from genome assembly GCA_910822075.1 of Senecio squalidus. Lineage (NCBI taxonomy): Eukaryota > Viridiplantae > Streptophyta > Magnoliopsida > Asterales > Asteraceae > Senecio > Senecio squalidus. The sequence goes on from CAJVGC010000065.1 coordinate 63,619,471, forward strand.
GAAAGGTAATTTTTACCGAAAAGTCTTGAAATGGCTAGAAGACTCAAGGACTTCGCCGGAAAAGACTTCTAAGTGAGAGTGGAGGATAAGAAACTCCAATAAGAAGAAAGAAAGAGAAAACCGTTAGAATATGGTTTATTAGGTAGAAAATGAAAGAAAACGTTTAGGAAGGAATTTGCTTACCAAGTTTCGCCGGAATGAACTCTTGAACTCCAAGATGAGCCGGAAGAGTTTTCCAAGCAAGGTATGGAGAGAAGGCTCCAATTAAGCAAGAAATGTGAAATGTTAGGAATGTATTCTTAAGAAGGAAAGATAAAGGAAGAAAGTATTTTACAAGGCTTTTCCTTACCGATTTCCTAAAGGTGGAAAAATTTCCTCCAACTCTAGAGTAAGCCGGAAATGAAACCTTGAAGTTAAATCCCTTGCAAGAATATAAGAGTTTGATTAGTAAACTCTTTGAGTTCAAGAAAAGGAGTTAGAATGAAAAGTCAAAGGAAGAGTTCTTGGTGAAAGTTACTTACCGGTATGTGAAGGAACTCAAGGGAAGTCTTCTAATGGTCTTTCTCTTCTCAAATTGACCAAATGGGTTGAAAGGAATTAGAGAGAGTTTGAGTTCTAGAGAGAGACACAAAATTGACCAAATGGGTTGAATTTGGTTTAAGGGTCAAAATTGGGATGAGAGATGAGTTGAAATGGTCAAGGATCCATAATTTACTCATCCATACCAATTAGAGCAAGTTTTGGGCAGAAATCACATGGTTGCATGTGAGTTGGGGTTTCAATAAAGCACCAAAAGCGTTTTTGTCATAATCTGGACTGCAGCTCGAATGCTTCGCATTGGGTGCCCAATGAGTCGCATTAGAGGCTTCCTAACTGCCCAGTTACTTTGTCCGTTAAGAGGACTGAATTTGTAACTAATTCCGTTAAAGGACTAACCTTGTAATAGATTTTTAGTTTGAGGGTAGATTTTGTAACTTTTTAAACTTTAATTTCACGAAAAGACGAAGGATTTAAAATGTCAATATTAACCTACGAGAATACTTAAAATTGCTAGGCACTTAGTTGAATAAACGTTTTAGTCGCAAAGGACATAAAACAAAAGATAGTAAGCGTAATCCGACACGAACACAAGTGTAAATAATCAAAATATCGAAATAATAAGATGGGTCAAAATGAAATAATGAAGAATAATAAAAGTTAAACTCGGAATTAATACCTCAAAATTTGCGGTTGTCACAATATCGTTATACTATAACATGTTATATTTATCTGCTATCGCGACAACCAACTGGCTTGGAAGAAGAATACATATAAAAAGTACTTTTGAGGAAATTGGTGTTCCTACAAACAGTTTTGGTTTAATCAAATGTAAAGGCTAAGAAACAAAAGTAAAACCAAATTTGAGAAATCAACGATTAAAAAGTGGTAAAAAAAATCTGATATAAACATATTCACCTAATTTGTACTTCACTTAGCAGTGATTTGATAGCTGCAACGATTATCAATTCTTATATTGGTGATTAGTAATGTAAGTTAGACTCGATAGTCAAAATACATAATTCTATAAATATTGGAAAGTTAACTCGATATTCATGAGGCTAACCACCTCAATCACGCATAAAGGACTTCAACTAATCTATGTGTTTTAATATTATATAAACTTAATGTTATAATTTGATTCCCCAATAATGTATGAATCTTCATCTATACAGAATTTAGACATATGTTTAAGCTTTAGTTATACCAAATCTAATTCCGAGATATGGTCCATCTCTAGTCATAATTATCAGTGGTCATGATTTTTTGTGTTCTAGTGTTACATATAAGAATGGTAACCAATAAACCCAACACTTAGCAATAGATCTAATATAATAAACTTAGACAAATGAGGATCAACAATTATAAACATTAATTATTCAATATAAGTCTCAATAACCGAATATCGAATAATTGAAAGCTAGGTTCATACATACTGGGAGAATACCTAAGGGTAATAGCCATAATCTTAGTAAACAAAGTGAAAATTAAACGGTTAAACTAAACATGTTCATGATGAATATATAATAGTAAATTGAAAAAACTATGAACGATCTTGACGTTGAGCTTTAATCCTCGTTTGTTCCAACTCCAAAATCGATTAGAAACCTCTAAGGAAAGTCGTCGAGGTTGGGGAATAAAGAATGGTCCATGTCAAATCTATATCAAATTCCTTAAATAAAAAGATTTATATATCGACCTTCTATCCATTGAATCTCCAATGTATATACGACATGCGCTGGATAAACCAAATAATATCGACTTTCCTTTTCTCTGAATCAATATCGACTATCCGTCATATTACATATCTCTTTACAACATATAGGAACTTGAAAATTCTTCAATTCTTTTCATATTTTCTGTTGTTTCTGGTTCATTGACCCGACTCCGACATATTGGGGTCTCGAATGGGCATACACTCCCGAATCATATTTGACGTACCATGATTACACTAAAATATACTACACAAATGACCCAAGGATGATGTAGCCATGGCTTTCAAGGATGATGTACATAGTTTCCAAAATCTATAAACATGAAACAAGCACATGAATTTTAATTTTAAACTAAATCGTCTTTCACATGACTTGCGTTAAGATGTAAAAAAGGCCCGCAATGGGTGTCCATGTATAATTATGTTGTTAGATAGTTAGTTTGTATGTTTATAGTAGGGTCGTTGTTATTGTTGTTTTAGGAGTTTTGACTCGCATTATAGAGCTAGATGGATATTAGTCTTATAAGGTCTCCCTTATACAGTTTTATACTTTTAGCTTCTTCGGCTTTAAATATATATATTATGCTGCTTAATATACTAATATGTGTGTGTAAAAGAATTTTGTTGAAAACAGATATAAATAATGTGTGACTAATAAATCTTTTAAAAAATATATGTAATCTTTAATCTTTAATCTTTAATATATAATAAAATATGAGCCTTAAATGTCACATGGCAAAGTAAGAACCCTTGGATAAGTTAACTTCTTTTATTTCAACCGTTAGATCAATTTGACGATGTCATCAAAAATTATTTTTATTTTATACCCTCTTACAATAAATAATTATATTCTCTATTTAATTCCCATATCCACTAAAATAAAAACAATATTCTAATTTATTTATACAATCACTCAATTTGGATTATGATTTACCTTACTGTTATTTTTAAAATCTCCTAATAAAAAATATCAAAACATGTGTATAAACGTATACATGTAAAATCTCTTAAGAAAAAAATATCAAAACATGTGTATAAACGTAAAGGTTAATATGTTATTATAACTATAAACAACATGTGTATAAACGTAAAAGTATATATGTTATTATATGTATAACATTTTCTTTTCATAATAACTTAACATCTATATAAACATAAAGTTTACGATTCAAGTTTTTATTTTTGTCCGCTCTATCGCGGGACAATAATCTAGTTTCAAAACATAAAGTTACTACTAAATTAAGGTCTTTAAAAGGCCGAAGTTGAAAAGGAAAAATAAAGAAAAAATAAAATTTATAATATAATCACACAAACAAAAAAGAAGTATCGATTTGTTTTTATCTGCTTTGATTTTTTATGTCTTTTCTATTTTTAATTGAGTTAATTACATAAATCGTTCCTATAGTTTATCCAAAATTATGGATTTCGTCTATAAGTTTAAAATGTTTCATAAATTGTCCAAGTTTAGAAATTAATTACGCTTTCGTCCCTAATTTCTTATTTGCACCCGTAATTTGGGCAACCCTTAGAGAACAAATCCGTAATTGAGGATAAACTTTAGGGACGAAATCCGTAATTAGAGCAAATTTTAGGGATGAAAAAGGTAATTATTTTATGAAAATAGATAATTTATGCAACTTTTTAAACTTAAGGACGAAATCCATAATTTAAAATAAACCTTAGGAACAATTTTTATAATTAACTCTTTTTAATTTATTTGTTTCCATTTCAATTCTTGTTCAATCATGAAAAATGTAATTTTCATATGTTGAATGAGCAACATGTTAACATTAGCATACGTATAATCAAATGTAGGAAACTTGAATATGAACTCACTTTCGTTTTTATTTTCTCTCTCATTTCGAAATAACTTAAGGGTTTGTGTTCGGAAAGAGTAAATAGTACGTATATGTACATCTATCATTGATTATGCATGATATGCATGTACACATGTACCCAATTTTTAGTTTAACTCGTTGCTTTGTTCAATTTTTTGATGTTACGAAACCCATTTTCATATTATTTTACAATAAGACACGTTTCACTAAAGAATATTGTAAAACACAAGTATAACGTTTAGAAACAAGTCCTTAATATTATAATATTTAAATTTAAATATATTGTCACACCGTATAGATGTTAGTTTGCATGTCGGGAGGGGAATATAACGGTTTTGGGTAAAATCTATAAAACGTGTAGACAACTTGAACACTTTCCGTAAGAGTTAATAATGAACTATCAATTTTTCAAAATAACATTTCTCAAAATAACTTTGTTAATTTCAATTTTTATTTGTTATAAAATAAGGTTTTGATAGATTGAGATCAAGAAATACCATTAAAAAATTTGAGACTAGATAGACTAATCACAACTCTTCATGTTTAAAAACTTACAACAATTTATTTTTGTTTAAAAATTAATTATCTCATAAATGGTAAATATATTAAACGAATAATTACACTATTAGAACGGACATTTTCTCCTCTTTTTATAGAGCACACACTCGATATATTTTTGACGAAATTTATTTTCGGGTTTTTTTTTACAGGTTTTGAAATTTTATATTATAAATCACTGTTTTATTACATGTGATTTCAGTAGTTTTACATATTATTTTTTTTTTTTCTTTGATTGTAGTTGAATGTACGTAATCTAACTTTTGAAATTCGTATTTAGTGTGCAAATCACATGTGATATTCCCTTACGGAATTTCAACATTTGGCCATAAACGAAAAAATAAAAAATTGTCAAAATTCGAACTTTTTTTCGGGTCCCTATAGGTTATACAGTGTATAACATTGTTGTGTATTAAAATTCATATTTAAGGTAAAAATCATGTGTGTTATTGAATTTCGAAGTTTTGAAATTTTACATATGTAATATCACATATGATTTACAGTAATATCACATATGATTTAGTATTATCACATGTGATTTTAGTATATCATATTTTATGTCAGAAAACAAGAAAAAATAAATCTCGACAAAATTCTATTTTTTCTAAATTTAGGTAGTTTATACATTTTATAGTAATTTTCTTTTATAAATTTTTACGTATTGATGAAAATATCACATGTGATTTTATCGTTACAATTTCAATACCCATCAAAGAAAAAAAAATCGTCGAAATTATATAACACTACTGCTCTAATTAAAGATAAAAACGAGACGATCACAACGGTATATTTTGTTTCCTCTAACGATTATCGGTTTATGAGTAATTTAATTATAAAAAATTAAATAAAAGTGAGTTTTTATTTGAATCTTATCATTAGATTAAAATAAGATGGATGTTAAATATGATGTCTTTTGGCTTAAAGAATTATGAATCTTAAGTGATCATTTCTAAAATATTAATATGAGATATCATGCATAAAGTTGTGATACATTAGGTCAGATATTTTTGAAATTCAAATTCAAAAGTTTATCATATTATGAATGTGATAATGTATTGGTGTTAATTAATATTTTCTTTAAAAAGTGTTTGAAGAAAAATAAAACTATCAGAATAAGATAAATGTAGTTAAATATATATATATATTTTTTTTTCCTTTTTAGATTAGTTTATTTTAATATTATTAAAAAATATCATTACTGTTAGAGTTTGAAAAATTGAAAACATATATAAAAAAAAAAAAAGTTATTACATTTTAACTATACATATTAAAAAATAAACACTAATTTTGAAAGGTTTTTCTTTTTCTTGTGACAATAAAATTGCGACTTTTTTTTTTGAAACCGACAAATATTATTAAGAGACAACCTGACTAACAAAGAATAAAATTGTGACTTAAGAAGTGGTTTATATTATATTTAACATTAACATTATATAATATTCATTACAACTTAACAATAAAACATCATAATTTCTATCCTTAAATTTTAAAAATGTTGGTCTTGATAAAATAGACAACTGCCGTATACTCTTGAAGCATTTTCACGTCTAAGCGGCTTCTAATCAACGGCGGAGCGAAGAATGTCAAACCGGTGACTATCACAAACACGTTCGTCCACAACCTTCCTGTGAAACTTGGCAACCGCCAACGTCCAGCGAAAGTCCTCTTTACAATCATCTCCGCCACGACAGCGATCCCATGAACAATGAAGAACGACATCATTTCCCACGTAGGCTTTTCGAGTGACAATTGGTAAAGAAACACCTCATGCATTAATCCAGATACAATAAACGAAGCCAAAATGCCCACGAGTGGTGCCCATTTATATTTGGAAAAGGCTAACATGACGGGTTTGTATATTGTGTGACGTAACGTATTTGTTATGAAAAGGTTCCATCTTCCCCAAAAATCTTGTAAAGATGTAGCGAGGTAAGGTTGGTTAGAAGAAGGTTCGAGTTCTAATCCCGTCGTAAAAAGGACTAGAGAGTTGACTATAGATGAGACTATATCGATTATTAGAAAAAGTCTCCATCCATACATGAAGGATATAATATTTTGATGAAGTTGATCTCTATAATTTAACAAAGTTTTTACAAGTATAGAGTAGATGACAATTTGAAACCCTAATTTGAAGCGGGTTGTTTTCACGAACTTGGAATAGGTAGATGTTTTGATTGGTAAGGCGGTGAAGGTGATGAACCGAAGAAGTGTAAAGGAAGGGTGATATGGAGATTCATCTAGATCAAAAGCGAAACGAATGAGTTTGAAGTTTGTAAGCCAGGTGGTGAAGGAAAAGGTGACGGCCGTGGTGAAGGCAAATGCGCAACGAAGAGGTAGAACGGTGAAGATGTAGAAGACCGGAATGAGAGATATGAATCGATAAATGCCTTTAGGGATCTTTGATGATATGAAATAGCAATATGAAAGACATGTTATGATTGATAAAATGTAGATAAATAAGAAGTTGTTAACTAAGGTTTCCATCTATGTTTATGTGTTTCTTTTGTTGAGCACCTATTGTATGATTGAAGTGCATGAGGAAATTGAATTAATAAAGGTGGTGATTGAGGATTTTTCACTTTAGTCCTTCTAGTTATATTTTTGCAAATCATGAAACCCATTACGGCACTCGATCTCTCTCTTCGTTCTAACCCCAAGCCATGCTATCCTCAAAACATAATCGTATTTTCCCTACACAACGTCGTCACCATGTCAACCCATTACGGCACTCGATCTCTCTCTCTTCGTTCTATTTAATTTTACTTTTTTAATTCGATGATAGTCTTAACGTACATGCACGAGTAGCGCAATAGTTAACGCAATATTACTTTTTTCTAATTAGATAGAATGCGACCAAAGATTCCCTTACACGTGACATATATTTACATCAACTACAAAATCACAAAAACCTTTTCTGTCATTGATAACCTCCTATGTATGTGGTCACAACAAGTTTCTATTATTGTTAGAAAATGTTAAATACATTGCCATTTATAGTTTTCGCAAATTAATAGTAATCTTTTTGCCATTTATAGTTTTCGCGATTAAAAAGAAGATAAAAGGTTGTTAAAAATAAAAGGGAAGTGATTTGTTCACAACAATATTTTGCCATTCACAATAATATTATGTTATTTGACTTTTTTGCCTTCAAAATATTTTTATCCTTAGATAACTTTTATCAATATGTTATTATTTGACCCCCTAATCTTACGTTTTTCACAAAGCACCACAATTTTATCAATATTTTACCCTAATATGCATTCCTTTTCCTTCTCCAAGCCAACGGCCCACTTATATTAAAACTTTCATACAATCGTAGGTTGAATCTGTCTTCACACGACCTTCTCTTTGTCTCAAAATCATCTCGTACAACATCGATTTCACTTATGGAGACACGGGTAATAAAAGAATTTAATAAATTTTAAAGACGATAAAATGATTGAAGTGTCATATTTACAATCGTAGGCTGAATATGTCTTCACACGACCTTCATATCGGGTTCAAACGGTTCGGTTCCAAAAACCGGTTAAAAACCGGTTTGGAATATTTAATAAAAAAAAGAGTAACTGATAGTTACGCTGGCGTAACTGTTGTTACGTAGTGTAACTTAGGGCTGAGCATCGGGCCGATACCGACCCGACCCGAACCGATACCGACTAATACCGAAACCGAAAATAGACAAAACATCAAACCGAAACCGAACCGAATTTGCATCGGTCGGTTCGGTATTGTGACGGGCTACTCGGGTGAAAAATACCGACAATACCGAAAATACCGAAAGTATGATAAGAAGCTAAGAATTAATTACCTCTTTACAACCCTCACGTGTAGCTATATGTAGTGCAGACTGTTTATTTTAACAAGTCCTTATCAACCAAAAGTCCTTCTTATCAACCATATTCAACAATCCATTATTCCATTATCAGCTTCTGGTACTTTTTCCAAAAGTGCTTTCATTACCTCCAAAAGAAAAGGTTTTTCCCTTTCGTGCACATGAATGTAAAGCGGTTTTGAGGTTGCTTCTTGCTATAGTTGCCATGTTACTATTTTTCTCCAAAAGAAACTTCACCACCTCGATATGCCCTTTTTCAGAAGCTTGATCGTATGTCATTGAAAGCCTCAATCAAACCGAGTGACAGAACTGAGCATTGCTACAGCCGCTTATGATCCAATAAAGACCTAAATCCCTAATTAATTTCGGGTGAGTCGGGCCACTGTCGGTTTGGGTCGGTTTTTCTACCGACCCGACCCGAATACCGAAAACGATGATTTAGCCTGTCGACTACCGCCCCGGATGAACCTTTTTCGGTCTCGGTTTTGGTCGGTATTGTCGGTTTCGGTCGGGCCAGTTGGTTTCGGTCGGTATTTCTCAGCCCTAGTGTAACTGTTATAAAAGTGCAGCGGGACTTTACCTACATACTTATAGTAAATTTGGAATGGTAAAATGGTAAAAAAAAATATGCAAAAAGACGGTCAAAAAAGCCTCTCCAACGGCCATATTAACGGTCATATGAATTTTCTAACGGCTAGATGGTATAAACCGGTTTCAAACCGGTTTTTGTAACCGGTTCCAACCCGATTAAAGCATACACTGGAAAAAATCTTCAACGATTTTGATGTTTATTATTCATTTGTGGTCACTTTTATATCATAATTTGTTTTAGTAATGTAAGGGATATGATTGCAATGACAACTTAAAAAAGTGTGAGTTTTAAATAAATTTTACACAATATATAAAGGGTTAAATGTAAAAATTAAAGTAAGGATAAATTAGTCCGACCATATAAAATTTGTTGTGTATGGCTAATGTTGTTGTGAACAAATCTCTTCCCAAAATAAAATATCTAGACCAACTTTGAATGATTAAAAGGAAGAAAATATACTATCTGAAAGATAATAAAAATAAAAGAAATTTAATTATAAAAAGAAAAACATGAATAATATTATAAAAACAAAAAGATATGTTCACTTGTGAATTAAGAATCATATCATTATTTTAAAAATAAAATTGAACATAAATTAAAGCATTTGTTACAAAGTAAAATGAATATATGAAGTAATTAACACAATTAACAAACATTAATATGCTCAAAAGTAAAGTTAAATAAAAAGCATACTTACTTTCTACATTATATTTTCATTGTCTATATTTTGTTTTTACGTATTTTGAAATAATTACCCAGATCAATTTCTCGAAACATATTAGTTATGTTTACCTATATATTTATCTTTACTAATGTCGACGTAGGGTCTAAACCCCTGGTTCGGGTCTGAGACCGAACTAGGTGTTTAGAGTCTCCTGGTTCGGACAGAAAAGACAAAGGAAGGAAAAGACAAAACAGATACGACAAAAAGAGCAGGAAAAGGTGCTCTGACGAAGGAACTCCCTCTTAACCAATGCATAAAGGGAGTAAGGGTCACGGAGTCATCTATTACCCAAAATATCCCCTATATATATCAGGGTAAAAGGTAAAGGTAAAGGATCTTTTTTCATTCTAGCTATACACTTTATACGTTTTAGTCCGAACCAAATATACTTTAAACATAAGACAAAAATAACTTATATCATATAGCATCTTTATTAATTTAAAATATCTTAGTTTGTTATTTATTTTCTCTTATTGTGATAGAGGGATCAATATGATTATGGTGGATATTTTTTAATATACAAAACCAAGGTTGTAAATAACGTAAAGCGTGACGTGGCGGCGAGACCAAACCTCAAACTTTGTAAGACATGGTGAGACATGACGTTTTTCAAAGCGTGACAAGGCGGCAAAATTTTAATAAATTTTAGAATTTTTATATATACATGTATATATATTTACTCTTATAAGTTGTATCAATAAACAATAAATTAACAAAAAGTCTATGTTTTTACATTTCAATATACATCTAATCTAAATATAGTAACCAATTAAACAAAAATCAACTTTTTTCAAATTTTAATATACATTTAATCTAAGATATAGTCAACAATTTATAATCACAGAATCTTTATAGCCATTTTTAAATTATTTTAACAACGTTTAAGTTTTTTTTTTTTTTTAATTTTTTTTTCTTCATAACGCGTTACAAAAAACTTAGAAAATAACTCGTTAAAACTCGCTATGACGGGCCTTTTCACGTTTTTTGGACGTCACGTCTAACAACGACGTCTTGCATATTTTTGTAACGTCGAGGTCACGCCTTACGCCATTGTATGCCTTGGCTTACAACATGACGCGTTATTTAGAATCTTGTACAAAAGATAAATAATGCAAAGTTTAATTCACACCTACCGTACTATCAATTCACTGCCATAAAACTAATTCAAAACAAGCTAAAAGACAAAATAAAATAAAATGATGGTGACCAAACACTGCCATATAAAGAAAGTCCAAAAATACCTTTTTAGAGCACTCGGAGTGATAATGAGTGACAATGAGGTTGTGGTGGGTTGTGGGGAAAAAGGTGATGACGTGGCAGTGAGAATGAGAGTTGTGGATTGTTATGATAGGGAGGGTTGTGGTGGGTTGTGAGATTATTTTATTATTTTAAAAGAATATAAAATATTAAAACTTAATAATTAAAACATTAAATAAGATAAATAAATAATATATAATCAAATTTAAAACAAAATATATATAACATTTTATTAAAATAAAAAACAAAACTACAAATAAATAATATATAATCAAATTTAAAACAAAATAACTTTTTATAAAATACAAAATTAAAAAAAAATTAAAAGTACAAAATAAAAGACAAATTAGATTATAAAACAAAAATTAAATAAACTTTAGGAAAAAGACAAATTAGATTATAAAACAAAAACAAAAAACCAAAACAAAAAAACAAAAAACCTCCTTCATCTTCATCTTCTTCATCTTCAAACCTGCAAAAACAAAAAACCAAATCAAAGGTTAACAAATCGAAGAAACAAATCGAAAGAAAAAAGAAGAAATCGAAGAAAAGAAATAGAAGAAAAGAAGGAAAAGAAACAAGAACAAAAAAAAAAAAAAAAAAAAAAATTCACAACGGTTCGTTACCCATACAACGATTGGCCACAACGAGCACCCACAACGAGGGTACCCGGAGTGATAACGCTCGTTGTGGCTCGTTGTGGGGCGAGAATGAAGCGAGAACGAGGCAAAAATCGCCCACTCCGAGTGCTAGCCAAATATGAACTCTATGAAATTTCTCCAAATTTGATTGAAAGTTCTCCTTCCTATTTTGGTAAATAATAATTCGTTATTATTTACTTTGAAAACTAAATTCTTCTTATATTAAGAGTTTAAGATACATTAAAGCAGTGTTTCAAAAACCGATCGATCAACTTGTTTTAACTTTAGACGTTATCTTAATGAATCCGGCACTCATCAACTACTAGAAAACTGATATATATCGACGAATTTTTTCGACGAAAGTGATTTGTCGGAACTTTTAGGCAAAATTCCGACGACATTATGACGGATCCTCATATATTTTTAAATATAATATAATAATAATTGACCATTTTTCAGTGATTTTAGATCGAATACCGACTATATCACTCAGAAGTTTGTATTCGACGGAATTTTGTTCGTTGGAAGCCATTGCCACGCGGTTTATTGCCACGTCCTAAATCCGTCGAAAATCTGTCAGAAAAGGCACTTTCTGACAGATTTCGCGGTCGGAATATTCCAGTGTTCTAGTAGTGATCAACCTGAACGGTTTTTCCAGTTTAGCAGGCCAACCGGTTCGTTAATACCGTTTTTTCAGGAAAATAAATTAAAAAAAAAGCAAAATAACAAGGTAAAACATTCTCTAAATGAAATTTTTTATTTTTAATCTTGTCTTCTAATTGTTTGTATTATTAAAATTGAATGTTATTATAGTTCAGTCACTACTACACAAACTTTAATAGAAACCCTTCATAAGATCCGGTTTTACCAAAAAAAGGGTGCAACCGGTCTATAAACGTTGTTTAATAAGATATTTTCATCTATAAATTAGATCTTATTTTTGTTGATATTATGATAGTGTCATGACTCGGATTGTTTAATAATATGTTTGGGTTATTCGTGAAGTTTAGAACTTAATTTTTTTTTATTGAATTTTAACTATCTTGTATTATTTTGAAGTAGACTATAACTAAATTTTTGTTTATATATAACACTTAGTCTTGATTTGAATTTTAAAATTCCTATGTTTCTTTAAAGACATATATTCTTGACAACCGGTTTAACCACTTTTGACAACAAATCCAGTTCAACTAAGGACCTGTTTGGTTCGTGGAATTGGATGGAATTGGAATCTTAGATTCCAGTGACATGATGTTTGGTTAGCCCGGAATTGGAATTGGTCAAACTCAGTCAAATTCTTCATTTATAGGAATTGAAAATTCATTCCCAACTTGAAATGAATGTTTAAACATTCCTTGGAATTCAAACTAATATACCATATTATCATTGATTATAAACCATACCCTCTTTTTTTTACTTTAGTAATATAAAATGAGTAGTAACCTTTTTTTTTTTTTTTTTTTTTTTAACAATCTTCTTTTGGGTTTGTATCAACCTCGTAGTACTTTGGATGGTTATTTTGTTATTTAACTTTCAAATATGTTAGCTTAAACTTTTTTTTTAATGTTATTTGTAGTCGAGTGGATAAAATTATTAGAAACATTATATAAACTAATTTTACTCTAAAGTACATTTTAAAAACGTTCATGAATAAATTTAAATTAAATATTTTACAAAATGTTTATAAAACAAAAACTTTCCTTTTTTATAAGAAAGGACAATTTTTTCATTTATTTATTACTTTCCAATTCATTTTACAGATTTACAAACCAAACAGGGATAAACTTCGAGCACTTGTATCGATGGCCTACAAATCGGATTGTGTCAGTCGGTTAAACGTGAAATACGAAACTAACATGACTTCTAGCAGGTTGTATCAGCTGTTTTCGGACCGGGTTGACTCAAACAGTCGATAGTGTTCCCAAATATTTAACATTTTTCTGTATAAAAGAATATAATTTGTTATAAGAACACAAAGTTTAACTAATATGTAAGTTTCACTCACTTGACATTTTTCCGATCACAAATATTGTATTGAGACAAACCCGAATACAAAAGATTTCGAACAAAATTTTTTGAAAACAAAACAACTTCCGAATGAGATGCCTTGAACCAAACCAAAATCTAATAAACAAAAGAAAATTACCAAATTAAGATGAGAATACATTTCACTCCCATGTAGACCTCAAAAAATTTACAAAATCTGAATATTCGTTTATGGCTTTAAGATCAACGGCATTCCTCATTAGTTGTGGCAAGAACAACCAAACACAGCTTACCGCCACAAAAGCCACTGTAATCGGCCCTGAAATCGCCCTATGTAACCGAAACTTACCACTAACCACCTTCTTAACGGCGACCTCGACTGCCACAACCACTCCTTGTAGTACAAAATACCACGTCACCTCCCATGTAGGTGGAACACGAGTTAAATAATAAAACAGTAACTCATGTAATAACCCAGAGACGAAAAAAGTAACTAAAATCGCGGGCAAACGACTCCACATTTTTCCGAGAAATGGCGTGAAGAAGTTGCTTATTGGATTGTAGACAGTTGGACCCAGGATTCGTGTTGCCATAAGTTCCATCTACGCCCCCGGTAATCTTGGAGCGATGTAGCAAGGTAAGGTTCGTTGAATTGGCGTTCGATTTCGTATCCAAATCCTAGAAAAAGCCTGACAAAAAATGCGGAGACGGCTAATACTAGCTGAATACCGAGGTAAACATGACAACAGTATAACGCTAGAATCACATTAGGATTGAGGCTATTTCTGCGTTGGTAAGATCGTACAATTAAAGCGAGAAGTAACCCTTTAACAGCAAAAAAAAAAATAGGTCTATGTGATGGAACTCGAGTTGTAGTTGGAGCTTTTGTTAACACGGTTTATTGGAAAGAGAGTTATGGAGGTGAAAATAACGAATGGTAACCTCGGTGCGGTAGCTAAAGGGCCTCGGTTGAACGCTAAAAGTAAGAGTTTGGAGTTACGAAGCCAAAAGAGGTAGAAAAAGGTGGAGAAGGTTAAAAATAATACTTTTTCGAACATTTTTATTCCAATTATCGTAATATTAAAGTTATGAAAATGTAGTTCAAGCTTTTTTTTAGTAGAAAACAACGTTTAGGTATGATGTGTTACAAGTTTGTTTAATAAAAGTTGAAGTTTAACATGTTTTTTCAACTTACATTTTTTTTTCCAATGTTATTAATTACATTTCATATAAAAAATAGTATTTTTTCGAACATTTTGCTTAATAATTATCGAAATATTAAGGTTTGAAAATGTGTTTCAAGCTTTTTTAGTAAAATATAACGTTTATGTATGATGTGTGTCAAGATTGTTTGAAAAAATTCGAATTTTAACGTGTTTTTGCAAGTTACGTTTTTTTTTATTAAATGTCAAAACCGGTTTTTATCCGGGTTTTCTACTCGAACCGGTTTGGACTTGATATCGCATATTTATATAGTTATTTATATGCGATAATCGGTCATATTTCATAGTAAACACGGTAGATAGGATATGATTTTTGCATTTAATTGTGTGGAAAAGTGTTTTTGTCCATTTTACAGGTTTACATGTTCGGGAAGTGGAAATGGTGGAAGAAACGAGTTTAAACGACGAAAAATGGTGAAAACAGCACTTAAGACGTTGCACATGTTGAAGCAGAACGCCGCAGTCACGAAGAATCACGGACAACGTCGCACAGACAAGTTACAACGACACAATAATTGAAAATTTTGCCCGCTACGTCGTCGTGGCCAAAAGACAACGGCACACACCCCTGTTTCAGCAGCTTTCGAGTTCGAGTCGAAGACGAATTTCTCACCATTTTTGCCTATAAATAGAGCCTCATTCCAGCCAGAAAATTCATCAATCAATACTTTCGAGTCTTAGAGTTGGAGTTCAAGTTTCGAGGCAAGGAGAAAAGCTAGGAGTTCGAGTTTCGTCAGAATTCAGTCACGAAGACGTTTTGCAAGTTCTAGTTTGTTTTTCTTTTCTCTTTTCAAGACTTTATTTCCAGTATGTTTTCTATTCTTTTATTGGCTATTTTTGACATTATTATGAGTAGCTAAACTTATTTTACACTTGTTTGATTTATGGATCTTATTTGAATTTACGTTTTCGTTATTGATTGTTCAGGTTTTAGAGTTTAATCGCTAATTCTTATTTATTTAAGTTTTAACATATTATCATAAAGTTGTTTATATATTGATTAATTAATCAACATTCTAGGTATTCGAGAGGAATCTAGATAGGTTAAATAATTTATATGAAATAATTAATCGGTCTTTAATTGGTTTAAAATTGTTAGGATTCGAGAGGACCTAGTAATAACAACTTATGTAATTAAACTTAAATGAGTAAGTCTATTTGTTAAGATTCGAGAGGACTTAATATTTAGAGGAGTTATTCGAAAAGAAACTCTATAAAATTAAATCACTAAAAACTGGCTTGATAATTAATGCTTAATTGTTAATAATTATAACTGTATTCGAGAGGAACATTATAATTAGAGATAGTTAAAGTTAATAAAATATTCGAGAGGAGTTTTATTATATCTTAGAAGTTTATTATTCAATCAATTTCGTAAACTTAAATGGAAAATAAGTGAAGTGTCAAGCAAGTGTATTTTCTCTAATATTTGATAAATCTTAATTACTTTTTCTCACTCGATTTTTATAATCACCTTTTTGCAAATCACTTTTAATCAATCTTTTGTTACGAAAAACCCACAAACAAACAAGTATTAATAATTCGAAATTTTAAAACTAAATTAGTCCCTGCGAACGAACCTTTACTTGCTTTTAAGCTATATTACATACGAATAGGTCCACTGCCTATAAGTGTGTAATTACGTGAAATAGTAGGTTAAAATTAAGACTAGATTTTACACATCAGGACCCGAACCCAAACCAGGTTTACATTTCAAACACCTAAAACCGGTTAGAACCCGACTCGGTTTTTGGCCAAACTGGTTCAGAAAGGTTTGACCAAGCCCGGTTCGGGTTTTAGTCAAACCCGATTTTGACACCACTAGCTAAAGGGCCTCGGTTAAACGCTAAAAGTAAGACTTTGGAGTTACCAAGCCAAAGGAGGTAGAAGAAGGTAGGGAAGGTTAAATGGAGGGTGGTGAGTTGGAGTGGGAGGATGACGAATAAGACGACGATAGGGAGAATGGAGAGTAACTGTTGGATACCCGTGGGGATTCGGAACTGGAATGAAGTAAACGTAGCAAATGGAGGAGATGGCAACAAACCATACGTTGATGAAGATTTTGAATTCTACACTATCTTTCATTTTACTAAAGTTTGTTTTGAGGGGGGATAAAAGAGAGAGTAAATAAGTAAAGTAGGGTTTGGGTTGTATTTCAGATAAATAGGGTTCCGGCTCACTAACCCAAACTCTCTTACTCTGACCCTAACCATGGTTACATAAACTAACTTTAAACTCACTTTCCGAGTTTTTTTTAGGGGCACTACTAAATAAACCAACATTTTTATAATTAAGGGGCTCTCATAATTAATATATGTTATAAAATTTAACAATTTAAGTCAATATTTTAAAAATGTAGTAATAAATAAACCAACATTCCTATAATTAAGGGACCATCATAATTAATATTTGTGATAGAAATTCAGTAATTTAAGTCAACATTTTGAAAAGTAAAATTAAAGTCAACATTTTGAAATTTTAGAAAAAATAGTATTTTTTGAAAATTTAAAAATTTTTGTTACATTTTGAAAAGTGTGACTCTTTTTATTAGAAGCAATGAAAATTAAAATTAACTTTTTGAAAATTTAATTTTCTTAGCTATAAATAACATTATGATAAATTTTGCTTAAAAAAATGAGAATGAGGTACAACTAAGGGGAAAATAATTTGTACAATTAAAATTACCTAACATGCGTACAACTATAAGGTGTAATTTGTAAGTTTTCTTCCTAATTAATTTCCCTCCATACATTCACACTCCTATTATTTATTTCTTTCGATTTTTCTCAAGAAAAATAATTCTTCCTTATCTGTTAATTGATTAGTAGAAATAAAAAAATAAAAAAAAAATTCTATGTTTTTATTATTTCTTTTATTTCCATTATTTCTTTTATATGTGTTTTTTAAGTAAAGAATTTGTTTGTAGATAACAATTCTTATATTCATTTATTTCTTTTATCTTTTTTATATTAATTATTGATTATTATATTGGAAGACAGATGTAATACCATTTATCCACGTCTTCTGTTGATTATCTTTTCTATCGTTCAATATTAAATGTTATTTGAAATAAATAACATTCAGG
The DNA here is from genome assembly GCA_910822075.1 of Senecio squalidus. Taxonomy (NCBI): domain Eukaryota; kingdom Viridiplantae; phylum Streptophyta; class Magnoliopsida; order Asterales; family Asteraceae; genus Senecio; species Senecio squalidus. The sequence continues at coordinate 63,637,458 of CAJVGC010000065.1, forward strand.
TGTTGTTTATTTTTTCAGACATAAAATATATGAAGTTTGTGTCCATATTTGTAGGAGAAAAGCTGGTTCTTTTGTCTGAAATTTGATATAAAAAAATTGTTTGTTTTGTTAAAAATAAATTATCTAATTGCATAATTGAGGTTTTTTTTTTCAAATGATACAAGATTGTTTAATTATCAAATAAAACGAAACTTCAAATTTATTAATTTTATCAATTCACGTCTTTAATAAGTATTTGGTAGCCTCATTTGACCAACTTCGTCATTTTTCGTGAGGTCATAGAACTAAACAACAAATAATCACTAACTTTAACATGTTGATATCATAAATATTTAGAATCAAGAAATATAGTTTCTACAAGTGTTTACATGTTGATGCATTTATTAGGTTAAATTAACACGTTGATATCATAGGAATTAGAATCAAGAAACATAAATTAATATAAGCCGATAATACAAAGTAACATCATGGATAGAAATTAATTAGAAGAAACCATGAGTTGTAAAAAAAGTTGAAGTGTAAAAAAAGTTGCGTGTTTTATAAAAATAGTGAAATCTTATAGTTAAGATATATGTCTCCTAACAATAAGACTTTTTCAAAGTCTTCAAAAATAAGTGAAAATAATTGATTTTTGTCTTATTTTTTATTTTAAACAAACACTTGTTTTTTAAAATGTCTGCGCGCTTGCAGACATAAGTGTCCATGAAGCACTTATTGAAAAAAACAAACACCACCTAAATGTACTCTAAATCTCTTGGTGATAGAAAGAATGTTTGTATGTGTCCTCGGTTCATTAATCCCTTCACGGAATGCATGTGAAGAAAGAGGCTCGGAATCGTTTTAGAGGCTCGGTCTCTTTCTTATCTTCATTCCTCGACTTTTGATAAATGTTTCTTCAGTGAATGACATTCGAGGGAGTATAACTTTTAACTTTGAAGTTTTTCTTCTGGTGATCATACATACATTTGTAAATGACGCGTATATCAGAATATATAAAATAACAATAATTTTAACTTAAATAAATACGATATATAAAATTATTTAAAATTATAAAATTAAACACATTAATTTGCGAATAATAATCTCAATATCGATCCTAATTAAATCTAAAAATTACAAATATAAACTTTTGTTAAACATAGCCTCAAATTATATGTAACTATGTTTATCAAAAATGATATTTCAAATTACTCATACATAGAATTGAACAATATTATTGAGTTACTAAACATCTGTTTTATAAACTCAACAAACGACATATATTCTTGAAATATCTGCACATCTAAACCCCTTCTAATCAATGGTGGAAAGAACAACCAAAATCCGGTCACCACCACAAACCCTACCGTCAACACCTTTGCTAAAAACTCCGGAAACCGCCATCGATCGACACCGACAGCCCTTTTAACAATCATTTCCACCACAACACAAACACCATGCAACACAAAAAATGACGCCATCTCCCACGTAGGCTTCTTACGTGACAAATGATAAACAAACAATTCATGCATTAATCCAGAAACAATAAACGATCCTAATATGGCGACAAGCGGGGCCCATTTGCGGTTAGATAACGCTGATAGAATGGGTTTGTAGACCGTGTGACGTAGTGAAGTTGTTATCATGAGGTTCCATCTTGTCCAAAAGGTTTGTAAAGATGTAGAAAGGTAGGGTTGATTAGAAGATTTTTCGAGTTCTAAGCCGGTTAAGGTAATTAGAAGTATTGCGTTGATTGTACCGTTGACAATATCGATTATTAAAACAAGTAATCCACAATAGATTGCCAAAACAAAAATCTCATGAAACTGGTTTTTTTTATTCAAATTTAAAAGTATTTGTACAAGAAGAACAAAAACAACTATCCGAAACCCTAATTTGAAGTGTTTAAAGTTGGCCGGTTTGGGTGGTTTGGCAGGATTGACAGTGACAAGATTAGAATTAATTTTGATTGGTAAGCAAGAGATGGTTATGAAACGTAGAAATGAATAAGAAGAGTGATATGGTGAGTGATCTAGATCGAAAGCAAAGCGAATGAGTTTGAAATTTGCAAGCCATGTGATGAAGGAGAACATGATCGCGGTAGTGAAGACGGACGATCAATAAAGAGGAAGGATGGTGAAGATGAATATGATTGGAATTAACGAGATGAATCGGTATATCCCTTTTGGAAGCTTTGATGTTATGAAGTAGCAGTATGAAAATGCTGTTGTGATTGTTGAGATGTTGATTATCAAGCTTTTCGCTATGGCTTCCATCGAGTCTTTTTTGGATACAAAGTTGATACATGGTGACTCTAAATAAGTCTAGATATCAATATTGGTTGTTGGGGCTTGTTAAAAGCACTTGAATTAGGATGAGATATGATTGTTGTATTAAACCCATGGTAGTTGTACATACTAAATGGTTGTACTATGCACTGTTGTAGAGGTGGCAATTGTGTATAGGAAAGCAGTTAATGGCAGGTTTCGGTTCGTTTTTGGCGCCATGGTAAGGATTGGTGTTTCATGTTTCGCTCTTTTTGCCTAAATTATTGAGAAATGGTGTGAATGTATGAAGGAAAATGTCGGTGTGATTGTATGAAGGCAAACGTCCCAAAAGACCAAAACTCTAAGTTTATGGATTTTTCGGTTTACATGTTTGGGAGCTCAACAAGAAATGCATATAAAGGAAGAACACCAAAAAATTTCATGTACAAAGTGCTTTCTAGGAATTTTAGCTATACCATATCATTGCAGGACTTCCATATAAACCATATTCCTACTTTCATTCGAGATCACAACTAGTTTGCTAAACGTGAAGTCTTTAAGATTACACGTATTAACGGGTTAAAAATATAGCCTCAAAGGTCTTTGATCCTCATTGCAAGATAGAACATCAAGCCTAGACGGGAAATCCAAAACCGGTTGTTTCAAAACCCGATTCCAAAACCGAATCGGTTTTATCGAAAAAGCGGTTATTCAAAAACTGGAACCGGTTATACATAATCGAACCGGTTAACATCGGTTAAAGTTTTATTTGGAAATCGGTTTTATTCGGTTATTTAACAGGTTAAAACCGGTTTTTTTTAAGGTTACCGTTACAGCTCATTAGGTACCGTTAGAAAGAGCCGTTAGTGACCGTTAGGAGCGTTTTTTCACTTTTTGAGTTTTTTGGCACCTCTAAGTTGCCTATATACTTCCACTAGTTTGTGTTGAAATCACACCAAAAATTCAACTATTCTTCTCTCTGAATCACCAAAAACTCGCATTCTCGCTATATATATACTTTTTTTTCTTCAATAAACACACAATCACAGCTATTCTTCTCTCAAAATGGAAAATTCACAATCACAAGCTTCCACTTCCGCTAGTAGCAATGTTCGAAACGTCAAATTTTACACAAATGAAGATATATCGCAAATTATACAAACTACTCGTAACAGGGAAATTTGGGCTCATTTCGATTTTGTGCGTAATGAAAAACGGGATGGAAAGACCACGTTGAAAGAAGTGTGGGAAGTTTTCAAGCTTTAATTCAAACACAACACTAAGAAATCACAAAAACGGGTCTTGTAAAGCGATTAGTCAAGAAGCATCACAATCGGAACTTGGTGCGGATGGGAACGTATTTATATACGATAATGATACGCTTCGAGAAGCATTTACGAAGTTTCTTATTCAAGAGGGGCTTCCATTCAACCACTTCGACAACCAACGACTTACGAAAATTATCAAACAAAGGCTACAACCGCAATACAAACAAGTAAGTCGTACTACCCTTAGAAATGATGCGTTTAAATATTGGGAAAATCTAAAAATGAAATAATTGAGGGTTTTCGAAACTATAAATATGGGGTAAATATTACTTGTGATGTTTGGACCGCACCACATGGTACGACAAATTCTTATTTAGCCGTTACGACCCATTGGTTTCATGATGACCAAAATCTTAAATCTTGGTTATTGATGGAACGTACAATTGCTATTAAATTGTTTGGTTATCCACATACGGGATGTAATTTGCGAAAAAAAATTAATCGCACACTAGTTGAATATAGTTTAGACGATAAAGTTTTTTCAATTTGACTCAAGGTTGTAAATAACGTAAGGCGTGGCGTGGCGTGGCGTGGCGGCGAGACCAAGCCTCAAGCTTTGTAAGACATGGCGAGACATGGCGTTTTTCAAGGCGTGACAAGGCGGAAAATTTTCAATAAATTTTAGAATTTGTATATATACTTGTATATATATTTACTCTTATTAAGTTGTATCAATAAGCAATAAATTAACAAAAAGTCGATGTTTTTACATTTCAATATACATCTAACCTAAATATAGTAACCAATTAAACAAAAATCAATGTTTTCAAATTTTAATATACATCTAATCTAAGATATAGTCACCAATTTATAATCACATAATATTTATAGCCATTTTTAAAATTATTTTAACAATTTCTAAGTTTTTTTTTTTTTTTTTTTTTTTTTCATAACGCGTTACAAAAAACTTAGAAAATAACGTGTTAAAGCTCGCCACGGTACGCGTTTTCACGTTTTTTGGACGCCACGCCTAACAACGACGTCTTGCATGTTTTCGTAACGTCGATGCCACGCCTCACGCCAAGGCGCGTTATTTAGAACCTTGATTTCACTAGATAATGCGTCAAATAATACTAAAGCGATGAATTTACTAAAATTACGTATAAAACCACTTTTAGATTGCGCTTTTTTTCATTATCGTTGTGTTGCTCATGTTATAAATATGTTCGTGCAAAGGGCATTATTAATATGTGATGGTTTACGTCAAAAATTTAGGAAATTATTAGTAACTATATATAGTTCGAGTAACGAACGACAAGCTAATTATAAACGTTTTCGAAAACAATGTGGTGAACCTCCCCTAGGACCTTGCTATGATAATAATACTAGGTGGAATTCTACCCACACTATATTTGAAAATATATTACGACAACGTGATACTTTAGATGTTTTCAATGACATTTTAGTTTTAAAAAATAAGTCCGTATCTATTTTCTCTTATGAATGAGATCGACTAAAATAATTAACTTCGTTTTTATTAGTTTTTAAAGAGGCTACGACTATATTATCGGGTGTATATTACCCAACTAGCCATTTAGTTCTAAACCAAATTTTTATAATGACCGAAAAATTAAAAGAATTTGAAATCTCCGAACATCGAATTTTTAGAAAAGTGGTTAGAGTTATAAAAAAGAAATTTATAAAATATTATAAATCTTTGCCTTTGATTTTTATTTGTTCCGCCGCACTAAATCGTTGTTTAAAATTTGGCGGAGTACAAAGTTTAATACAATCAATTTTAGAAAATTTAGGCTTACACCTTAGCCAAAACCCGTTATATATTGAAGAAGAAAACACTACATTTGAAAAATATTTTGATGCATTATTTGCTATATATTGCAATAAATATGGTCAACAAAGTATCCCAATTGTTAACACAATGTGGGCGGGAACAACTTCTGAACAACGGAGTCAAACTAGTAATCAAAACTTAAATATAAGCGTCAAAGAACATCGGTGCCAACAAGCGAATTGGGACAATATAAGGCTACAAATTTCTTTGTCACTCTCATTATTGATGGGTTTCAAAGTTTTGACATTTTTGCTTGGTGGAAAGAAAGAGAAATACAATTTCCCATTTTAGCCGCTAAGGCTCGGGATTTATTATCCGTCCAAGTTACGACGGTAGCTTCTGAATCGGCCTTTTCCGTTAGCGGTAGAATAATATCGGAAAGAAGGTCAAGACTAACCCCTCAAGTCGTGGAAGTATGTGTATGCTTGAAAGATTACTTGGACGGAGTCGAAAGGATACAAAATGTAACAACGTTGGAAGGCCCACTATTACACGACGTCGAAGAAGTTATCGAACTAGAACAAAATCGAAATGGGGATTTCACCTATAACTACCGAAGTAGATGAAGGTGAATTTGAAGAATTTGAAGTAGAAGAGGAAGAAGAAGAAGATGAAGAAGTAGAAGACGAAGACTAGTTAAGCGTATTCGGGTGATGACAATGTCGAAGCTCGATATACTTTACTACACGATGACGATTGTATTAAATTGTAATAAAAGTTATGTTTGTGTTTTATATTTTTAGTTGTAATTGTATTATTTAAAATTGAAATAAAAGTTATGTTTATATTTTATATTTTTTCTAATTTAGAATACGAAAAAACCCAAAAAAAAACTGATTAAAAAGTCGGTTCAAAACCGATTCCGAACATTTTAAACAAAAGAAAACCGATTTCAAAAAAACCAACTTAACCGAAACCGATTTCTTTTAACTGGTTTTTTTTAACCGAAAACCGATTTGTTGCACCTATAATCAAGCCAACTCCTCTATGTGTAAGATTGGCTCACATATCAACTTAATGGCCCAATATTAATCCACTTCAAGCACAACCATTTTAGTTACTTATGGGTCATGTATAGGAGGCCATCTCCACTCTCCAAGCCCAAGTACATAGTTGGGCCGGAAAAAGAAATGGATTATATATTACTCGATTATTAAATAGTTACAACTACAATTTACATTATATATATCAAAGGTCCTTAAACTCTCTTGGTTCAACCTCATACAAAAATTGTATATTTACTACTTACATTAAAATAATATTTTCTTTGTCTTAGAAAAAATATTTAAAAACAAAAAATATTGAAATAATATAGATGCATTTAATAAAATATTTAAAATGTATGATAATATATATTTTGGAGAGACTAGTATTATGTTATGTCACACATCTATTTGTATATTGTTATTTTCGAGATTTAAGTTTAGTCATTAATGATGTTATTGACCAAATTTTGAATGACCAATTTTTGTCACTTAAGGACCATGACTATTATTTATAAGAGACTAAATAAGGTTATTTTTTGTCACAACACATTCTGTTATGATCACTAGATAAGGTTATTAGTGACGTTATTGACTAAATAATATTCGTCACTAAACAAAAACATTTTTCTTGTAGTGTAACAACAATCATATATTCATATGGGTTACGTATGGTACTTTCCGTTGAATAATAATAAAAATTGTCACCCGTTTTAGCGATTATCATATCGACTAAGCTAACAAAATTACAATAACTTCGAACATATAAGAACAAATTATCCACGGTTCAAAGCGTTATGGTTATCATAATCCTTGTTATGTTAATCAAAATCTATAAAGTATTATGGAATTTATATATATATATATATATATATATATATATATATATATATATATATATATATATATATATATATATATATATATATATAGGAGGAGGTTCTTATAAACCAATATTTAAAGTAAATTAAGTAAAAAAATATGAAAAAATAATTTATAATATGTGTAATTTTGTATTATGTTTATTTATTCGATTATAACAAACTTTAAAAAAGCAAGTTTTGATATGCATCAAAATATATGTCGTTTAGGGGTTGTGCATCAAATTCATTGTTTTTGTGCAGTAAATATTCAAATTTGATGCACAACGATAAAACTACCCCTTTTTTGATGTACAACAAAACTTCGTTTTTTAAAGTTTGATATATGGTTAAAATAAACGATAATCCAAAATATCTAACGTTATAAATTATTTTTTAATTTTTTTTTACTTATTTTACCTTAAAGTTTGTTTTACAAGAACCAACCTCTATATATATATATATATATATATATAGATTGGGGTTCAAAAGAGATCTCTATTTTTCTAGAGATCTAGGGATCCACTTTCTAGCCACTCATTTTTTCTTATATCTTTGTTTTTTTTTTTTTACTTTTTTTCAAAAAAAAAAATTTCTTTTTTCTTTGTCCTTTTTATGTACTTTTTTTTTTTTTTTTTTTTTTTTTTTTTCCGAAAATCACATTTGATTTTCAACCTTACTTTTAAAAATCACATGTGATTTTCAATCTACAAATCTTTTTTGGGTAAAATCACGTTTGATTTTAAAAATTATTGATTATTTTTTACCAAAATCACATGTGATTTTTAACCTACAAACTATTTTGCTTATAAAATCACATGTGATTTTCGACAAAAAAAAAAAAATTCACATGTGATTTTAAAATTTATAAATTTTGGTTTTTGAAAATCACTTGTGATTTCAATTTTTTACAAAAAAAATCACATGTGATTTTGAAAAGAAAAAAAACCAAATTAAAAAATGGAAAAAAAAAAAAAAAAAAAAAAAAAAATATTAAGGGGAAAATGAGTGGGTAATAAGTGGATGCACCGGGTTTTATACCCATGTGGGCTGAGGTCGTGGGTTCGACCCCTGTGGTCGTCGCAAAAAAAGCGTAATTTGACTCACACCTCTTATGGCACACATGGTGAATTTTTCCCTGGAAATCCCCGTAGGGGGCTGGGTTTGCCCGCTATGCGGAGCTCAAACCTGGGGTACTCGTTGAAATATTACGAGTAGGCTCCGATATAAAATCATTTGCCGTTTCCAAAAAAAAATAAGTGGATCAGATCTCTAGTAAATTGGAGATCCCTATTGAACCTCACCCTATATATATATATATATATATATATATATATATATATAGAGGTGGGTTCATTTAGGAACCACTAAATATTTAGGAACCATTAGGAACCAATATTCACCAGTGTATATATATGATATTCACCAGTGTATATAAAGCATATGTATATATATATATATACACTGGTGAATATTATATGTATATACACTGGTGAATATTATATGTATATACACTGGTGAATATCATATTAAATATACACTGGTGAATATCATATATATACACTGGTGAATATTGGTTCCTAATGGTTCCTAAATATTTACATGGTTCTTAAATGAAACCAACTCTATATATATATATATATATATATATATATATATATATATATATATAGAGTTGGTTTCATTTAAGAACCATGTAATTATTTAGGAACCATTAGGAACCATTTTTAGACAAGGTGGCAATTTTGTAATTAAACTCAAGGTGGCAATTTTGTAATTAAGTCAAAATTGAGAGCCAAATTGGAAATCAATTAAAACCACTTTAAAATCCTAATTAACTTTAAATTAACATATCTAGAGTATAACTAGGTTTTAGGAAAAACTAAATACACCATTAGAACAAGCATTTAATTATCTTTCCAACGAGCACCCACTTGATATACTTTTGACGACTTTTTTTTTTTTTTTTTTACAGTGAGTTTCGGTATATACACTAGTGTATATACTAAATATTCACCAGTGTATATACTAATTCACAAAAAACACATCTGAACCATATATACTATACACTAGTGTATACACTATATTCACTAATGTATAGTTATACACTAGTGTATTTATACACTACAATAGTGTATTTATACACTAGTGTATACACTATATTCACTAATGTATAGTTATACACTAGTGTATTTATACAATATACACTAGTGTATACACTATATTCACTAATGTATAAGATGTATTCTCTATTGAATACATGGTATTCACTGGTGTATATTGTATATTCACTTGTGTATATTGCGTATTCACTGGTGTATATTGTATATTCACTTGTGTATATATATATTGTATATTCACTTTTGTATATTGCGTATTCACAATTAAAAGGAAATTAATATAAAGATTCGTATACATTAGTGAATATAGTGTATACACTAGTGTATAGTGTATATGGTTTAGATGTGTTTTTGGTGAATTAGTATATACACTGGTGAATATTTAGTATATACACTAGTGTATATACCGAAACTCACTAAAAAAAAAAAAAAAAAAAAAGTCGTCAAAAGTATATCAAGTGGGTGCTCGTTGGAAAGATAATTAAATGCTTGTTTTAATGGTGTATTTAGTTTTTCCTAAAACCTAGTTATACTCTAGATATGTTAATTTAAAGTTAATTAGTATTTTAAAGTGGGTTTTAATTGATTTCCAATTTGGGGATTTGACTTAATTACAAAATTGCCACCTTGCCTAAAAATGGTTCCTAATGGTTCCTAAATAATTGATGGTTCCTAAATGAACCCACCTCTATATATATATATATATATATATAGTCATACATTGAATTGAACAATATTGACTATTGACTTACAAAAAATCTTGTTTTTGATAAACTCAACAACCGACATATACTCAAGAAATATCTTCACATCCAAACCATTTCTAATCAACGGTGGAAAAAACAACCAAAACCCCGTCACCGCCACAAACCCCACCGTCAAAACCGTCGCTAAAAACTCCGGCAACCGCCACCGACCACCACCAACCACCACCCTCTTAACAACCATCTCCACCACAACACAAACCCCATGCAACACAAAAAACAACGTCATCTCCCACGTAGGCTTTTCACGTGACAAATGATAAACAAACAGCTCATGCATTAATCCCGACACAAAAAAAGATCCTAGTATGGCGGCAAGTGGGGCCCATTTGTAGTTAGATAATGTTGATTGGATAGGTTTGTATATGGTGTAACGTAGTGTAGATGTTACCATGAGGTTCCATCTTGTCCAAAAATTTTGTAAAGATGTAGAAAAGTAGGGTTGATTCGAAGATTTTTCGAGTTCTAAGCCGGTTAGGGTTAGAAGAATTGAACTTATGATACCGATGATTATATCGATTATTAGAAAAAGTAATCCACAATAGATTACTAAAACTAACTTCTCATGAAGTTGAAATCTAACTAGTTGTACAAGAATAGCAAAAACTAGGGTTTGAAACCCTAATTTGTAGTATTTATAGTCGGCCAGTTTGGCAGGATCGAGAGTAGTACTAGGATGGGTACTAGTACTATTACTTTTTATTGGTAAGGATGATATAGTGATGAATTTGAGAAGGGAGTATGATGGGTGATAAGGCGAGTGATCTAGATCGAAAGCGAAACGAATTAGTTTGAAATTTGTAAGCCATGTAGTGAAGGAGAAGACGATTCCAGTCGCGAAAACGGATGAGCAACGAAGAGGAAGGATTGTGAAGATGAATATGATTGGAAGTAAGGAGATGAATCTATATACACCTTTTGGGAACTTTGATGATATGTAGTAGGAGTAGGTTAGAGATGTTGTGATTGTTGTGATGTTGATTATCAAGTTTTTGGCTATGGCTTCCATCATGGATAAGAGTTTTCTTTCTTTTTGTTATCTTTTTTCTTGTGTTTTGGGGGTTTCCATTTAAGTCCTAGTTTTATGGCAAAAAGCATATTTTTGAGGAATATTGAAAATATTATAATAGCTTTTAATATTCCATTGTAATATATATGTGATTGATGGCATAGCTTAGGCATTTATACTTTAACGGTCTGTTCTCGGGTTTTTTTTTTAAGGAAAGAAAGGAAAGGAAAACAAAGGATTCTAAAATAAGTTGTGTTCTTGAGTTTTTTTTTTTAGAAAGAAAGTAAAAGAAAGGAAGGGAAATGAAGGGAAAATTTAATACATTTTGTTTTAAAAACTTTCCTCCCATATTTGGGATGATTTGGAAGGAAACCTTCTTTTCTCTTCCTTTCTCTTCCTTTCTTTTCTTTCCTTTCAAAAATTAACTCGAAAACACAGCATAAGTGAATTGTTATCAACAATCTATTTATCTTAATTTGATAGGCATCCAAGTCTTTAAAGAAATAAAGTAGGCAAGTGTTTGTATTATATTGAACAATGTCATATGGTTGCAAGTTACATTTTTTTTTTTCTTTTTGTAAACAATAGCATGTGTTGTTGTCTGCTTTGAAATTTTTATTTATTAAAATACAAAAGACATCACAATCGAAAACTAAAATAATTACATATAATTTCACCTACCTTTATATATGTTTGTCTATTAATCATCGGACGAAAAAAGCTTAAAGCTAAGTAGATAATTGTCCCTAATAAATTTATATTACGGTCACTTTGAGAAATTTATTTTCTCAAGAACTAATCCGATAAATATAAACCATAGAATAAAACACATTAAACCCACAAAAAAATTGAAAAATCTTCTCAGTCGACTTCAACCATGTCCATGATTTAAAGTTGTTTTTGTGAATTTTCATAATCACCCCCTACATAATACAATTATCACATTTCACACCCATTTAGACTTCAAAAACTTTACCAAAATTGAATATTCATCTATTACCTTCACATCCACACCATTCCTTAATATCTGCGGTAAGAACAACCAAACACCAGTCACAGCCACAAACACCACCGTAAGCGGCCCGGAAACCGCCCTATGCAACTTAAACCTACCGTTAACCGCCTTCTTAACGACCACCTCAAGCGCCGTACACACTCCTTGTAGTACAAAAAACCATGTCACCTCCCATGTTGGACTAACACGAGTCAAATATAAAAATATCAACTCATGCATTAGCCCGGACACCAAAAAAGTGGCGAAAATGGCGGGCAATTGGCTCCATTGCTTTCCAAGGATTGGAAATGAGATTTCCCGAATTGGATTGTACACCGTTGGTCTTAGGATGCTTGATACCATAAGGTTCCAACGTCGGCCCCAAAAATCTTGGAGAGATGTTGATAGGTAAGGTTCATTGAATTGTGGTTCGATCTCAAATCCGAATCCAAGAAATAACTTAACAAAATACGCGGTGATGGCTAAAATAAGTTCGGTACCAAGGTAAACATGGCAACAATAAAAACATAGAATCACATTCTTATGGAGGATATCTTTGTATTGATAAGCACCTACAATTAAAGCGAGTATCAAAGCTTTTAACCCCAACAATATAGGTTTATGCGAAGAAGCTGGAGCTGGAACTGGAACTGCAGTTGGAGTTTGAGCTGGATCTGATATTTTGTTGGCGCGTTTAGGATTTATTGGAAGAAGAGCAATTGATAAGAAAATGACGAATGGTAAAGGCGGTGTAGAAGCTAAAGGGCCGTGATTAAAGGCTAAGAGTATGAGTTTGAAGTTCCCGAGCCATACGAGATAAAAGATGGTTGGCCCCGCGATATGGTACGTAGACAATGGAAGAGGGAGGATGAAGAATAAGACGATGATAGGAAGGATTGAGAGCAATCTATTAAAACGTTTAGTGATCCGAATCGAGATCAAGTAGCAATAGAAAAGAGATAAAATGGCTACAAACCATATTTTGATGAAGGCTTTGAGTTCTTCACCATCTTCCATTATCTTAGATCTTTAGTTTTGTATGATTAGTTAAGATTATATTAAGATTAAGATTGATTAATGGTAAATATGTAAAGAAACTTTATTATTGGTCAAAGATGCTTGTTTGTTTTTATCAAAACTTAAATATAAAATAATGTCTTTAATATGTCATTATAATTTATATACTTTTATATAAGGTATGTGTGTGTGAGTGCATGTGTGTAAACTTGTATTCTCCTTAATTTAATTATTTTTTTCTTATTCAAAGTCCAACTTATTTACTTAATTAAACAAAGAATTTAATATTATATATTATTAATTTGATGTTTATTTAACAAAAAGATAAAATAATAAATAAATAAAAATAAGTGTGACTTTATTATACACCTCAATAATATCTTTCCTACCAAGTGTTTAATTATTGGCCTATGGAATTTTTAATATTATCATATGCACATTATGCTAGAGTATGGTGGCTTTGAGTTTGACAGAAAATAAGATTAAACATTAGTGATTTATATATAAAATCATAGTTGTGTTTATGTTACTTCTTAAAAAGATGTTAATCTGAAAATTTGGTTTGTCGGGCAGCCCTTACTTGTGGCCATTTGACTCATACGATCTTTTCTGAGTACTCTACTCATGCGATGAGCAAATTTTGTTTGAAATTGTCAAGGAGGTGAAGATCAAACTCCTTAATCGATACCTATTTCTATCAATGTCCCTCCGAGTCCGCAAACGGTGTTGTATGCGAAGAATATAAATTGTCTTCCTCTTTTCTTTACAAAAGGCAACTCCTATTGATCGTAGCGGATCGGCTTTGAGAAGAAGGGTAGCACTCGTTATTCTTTAATATAAAAACCAAATATATATATATATATAGGTTGGTTCTTGTAAAACAAACTTTAAGTTAAAATAAGTAAAAAAAATTAAAAAATAATTTATAACGTTAGATATTTTGGATTATCGTTCATTTTAACCATATATCAAACTTTAAAAAACGAAGTTTTGTTGTGTATCCAAAAATGGATAGTTTTATCGTTGTGCATCAAATTTGAATATTTACTGCACAAAAACAATGAATTTGATGCACAGCCCCTAAACGATATATATTTTGATGCATATCAAAACTTGCTTTTTTAAAATTTGCTATAATTGAATAAATAAACATAATACAAAATTACACATATTATAAATTATTTTTTTTTTTTTACTTAATTTATTTTAAATATTGCTTTATAAGAACCTACTCATATATATATATATATATATATATATATATATATATATATATATATATATATATATATATATATATATATATATATATATATATATATATATATATATATATATAGGGGTTGGTTCTTGTAAAACAAACCTTAAAGTAAAATAAGTAAAAAAAAAATTAAAAAATAATTTACAACGTTAGATATTTTGGATTATCGTTCATTTTAACCATATCTCAAACTTTAAAAAACGAAGTTTTGTTGAACATCATAAAATGTGTAGTTTTATCGTTGTGCATCAAATTTAAATATTTACTGCACAAAAACAAAGAATTTGATGCACAGTCTCCAAACGACATATATTTTGATGCATATCAAAACTTGCTTTTTTAAAGTTTGTTATAATTGAATAAATAAACATAATACAAAATTACACATATAATAAATTATTTTTCATTTTATTTTACTTAATTTACTTTAAATTTTGGTTTATAAGAACCTCTCCCTATATATATATATATATATATATATATATATAGAGTTGGTTTCATTTAAGAACCATGTAAATATTTAGGAACCATTAGGAACCAATATTCACCAGTGTATATATATGATATTCACCAGTATATATTTAATATGATATTCACCAGTGTATATACATATAATATTCACTAGTGTATATACATATAATATTCACCAGTGTATATATATATATATATATATACATATGTTTTATATACACTGGTGAATATCATATATATACACGGGTGAATATTGGTTCCTAATGGTTCCTAAATATTTAGTGGTTCCTAAATGAACCCACCTCTATATATATATATATATATATATATATATATATATATATATATATATATATATATAAATAATCAATTAAGACCTATAATTTTTGTTGAGACCAAAAGACATTAAAACCAAAACTCACTTTTTTTTTATTTTTTTAAATTAAATTATCTCACAAACCGTTAATCGTTAGACGAAACAAAATATATTGTTGCGATCGTCTCGCTTTTATCTTTAATTAGAGCAGTGGTGTTATATACTTTCGACGACTTTTTTTTTTTATGGGTATTGAAATTGTAACCATAATATCATATGTGATATTACATTAATATGTACATATTTATAAAAGAGAATTACTATAAAATGTATAAACTACCTAAATTTAGAAAAAAAAAATCGAATTTTAACTAGTTTTATTTTTTCTCGTTATTGACATAAAATATGATATACTAAAATCACATATGATAATAATATATCATATATGATATTACTATAAATCATATGTTTAATACATATCATATGTGATATTGTTTATGTAAATTTTCAAAAACTCAAAAGACAACAACATATGTGATATGAGTACATGTGATACTATATCATATGTGATATTATTGTAAATCATATGTGATATGAATACATATCATATGTGATATTACTGTAAATCATATGTGATATGAATACATATCATATGTGATATTATGTATGTAAAATTTCAAAAACTCAAAAGACAATAACATATGTGATTTGAATACATATCATATGTGTTTTAATGTAAATCATATGTGATATTATGTATGTAAAATTTAAAAAACTCAAAAGACAATAACACCCATGATTTTTACTCGAAATATGAATTTTAATACACAACAATGTCATACAATGTATAACCTATATGGACCTTGAAAAAAGTTCGAATTTTGACTACTCTTTATTTTTTCGTTTATCGTCAAATGTTGAAATTCGTAAAACAATATCACATGTGATTTGAACACTAAATACGGATTTCAAAACATAGATTTGTAATATTACGTACATTCAACTACAATCAAAAAGAAAAATAAAAAAATAATATGTCAAACTACTGATATCACATATGATAAAACAGTGATTTATAATATAAAATTTCAAAAGACGTAAAGAAACCCGAAAATAAATTTCGTCAAAAGTATATCGAGTGGGTACTCTATAAAAAGGTAATTTAATGATCGTTACAATGGTGGAATTTATTCGTTTAATACATTTACGGTTTTTGAGATATTTAATTTTTAAACAAAATTATATTTTAAGTGAGTTTTTAAAATTGAATGTTATGATTGAGTCTTTTGGTCTCAAATTTTTTGAAGTTCTTTTTTGATTTCAACCTTATATATATATATATATAAAAAAAAAAAATTTACAATTTCTATTAACATATTCAATCATATTTATTTAACCTAGAAGTTGTCCGGATAGCAATTTGAAATTTGACAAAACTTTAACCTTTGTTAAGAGATACCATATTCGATTCCTGTTTCAAAAAGTCATAACCAAAAAAAAAAAAAATCATTCAACTTAAAAGTTAAAACCCATATAAACATGTTTAGTTTCAAACCAAACCAATAACCCATTTTAGATGACTTCAAAACCAATAACCAATGTTAGTAGAATTCGCTAGGCAGCGGAGTATGGATTAGAGATTAATTAAGATTAATCGTAAATATATTGAAATTAATCGGATTGAAGTTACAATATATTAGGGATTATTATTTGAATATTATATAAATTTTGGCTAATTAAATGGGCTATCAACCGATTATAACCAAATTGCTCTCATTAATTGACCGATTATTGATCAAGGGACTAATTGATGGATTAATGAAAATCTCTTCGATAACGTAAGAATTAAGGATTAATCGTTGATTAATCGGTAAATTAATGGGATTTTTACAACCTTGCCAATAACCATGCCGGAAATTGTACCATAGATAAAACTAATATATATTATTTCCCGCCAAGTTATATATTCTGAAAAACGAAAAACATAACATATCCTGCACTAGTTATACAAAAACAACGAATACCAAATACGATCACTCGTTCAACCAACCACCTGATGAGTTGTTATGTGAATACGGGTTATACGGACCAGGTGCAAACCCTGAGAACTCATTACCATTAGGATACCCCGGCCCATGCAAAGGTGGGCCATAACCCCCAATACCCCGTGTAGCCAGGCTAGGCGGTTCAACCCGACCCACATTGTTAACCAGTGTGTGGTTCATCTCATCTAACCTAGGTGCGTACCGTTGCATTGCAGACGTACTACTCCGATTAACTGTAGTATCTACCGAGCCGTACCTGGTTAACCCTGGTTCCTGATGGTTCATCGAATAGCTACTAGTATTTCGGGAAATTTCGTTAAAGTACGTTCCCCTACCAACCCTATCATAACCAGAATACTGAACAGGATCTGGTCTAGTTGAATAGGTGGAAGTTGGTACATTACTGGAAACATCTAATCGCCTATTATAGTACGGTTCTTCAACTACAGGGTTGTACCTTCTTCCTGGTTGATCAAACGGTTGACCAATGTCGTTTTTTAAGCTAAAATTAGATTCATCGATTATAGTGCTGTACTTTGAGTCCCTATGTTGGTCAAATGGTTGACCAAAATCATCCGCAAAGCTGAAATCCGAATACTGTGTTTCATGAGGGGAAGAATGTTTGCTGTCGCGTTTATGAGTTTCCCTTTCACGAGATAGGAGTCGTGCTTTTTCTTGTCTCTGAGTTTCAACTTCACGAGATGGGACCCACGTTTTTTCATGTTTCTGAGTCTCAACTTCCCGAGTTTTTTCATGTTTCTGAGTTTGCACTTCACGAGATGGGACCCACGTTTTTTCATGTTTCTGAGTCTCAACTTCCCAAGTTTTTTCATGTTTCTGAGTTTGCACTTCACGAGATGGGCCCCGAGCTTTTTCTTCTTTCTGAGTTTCAGCTTCCCGAATTTTTTCATGTTTCTGAGTTTGCACTTCACGAGATGGGCCCCGAGTTTTTTCGTCTTTCTGCGTTTCAGCTACCTGAGTTTTTTCATGTTTCTGAGTTTGCACTTCACGAGATGGGCCTAGATTTTTTTCGTCTTTCTGAATTTCAGCTACACGAACTTTTTCCTGTTTTTGAGTTTCAACTTCACGAGTTTTGTCAAGTTTCTGAGCTTCAAGTTCACTCATTTTGTCATGTTTTTGAGTTTGCACTTCACAAGATGGGCCTGGAATTTTTTCGTCTTTCTGAATTTCAGCTACACGGGCTTTTTCCTGTTTTTGAGTTTCAACTTCACGAGTTTTGACAAGTTTCTGAGCTTCAAGTTCACTTGTTTTGTCATGTTTCTGAGCTTGATCTTCATGAGAAGAATCACGAGAACGTTTCTCGTTTTGTTTCTCTGCTTTGATTTCTTGATTTTCTTGCACTTGACGGTTTCTTTTACCTGAATCCTGATTAGACTTGTCTTCCTTGGCAATGGGTTTCTTTTTCATAGGGCTTTGTTTTTTCCTTTTCTTGATGCCGGGTTTTTCATTTGCTTTATTTGGGATTGGATCAGGAACTTTGTTTACAACAGGAAGATCAACTTCACTCTTATTGGTTGCAATTAAAAAACCCGATGCAGGGACGTTTTTGTCAGATTGTGGCAATTTTTGTACATTGGGTACATGGCCATGTTTTTTAGCTATAGATTTATGAGCATTGGTACAATCGGGATGACTCCATAAGTACAGTGGTGGTGCAACGTTGTTCCATTGATCCATTTGTCGATCACTGGTATCTACTGATCCAGGAAGATAAAATGACTGAAAGGATTAAAATCCATGATTCAATACACATGATATGTTAAACATGATTACAAAAACTATATTATTAAAACAAGAGTAGATTACATAAATGATTTTTTTGGTATATAATATATATATTATATCAAATATAGGTTTTCGTCCCATAAGTTTTTTTGTTACACGGATTGGCCCTACAAATGATACTTGTGTGTAGGGACTATTAATGTTACAAGTTTCAATAGGGACAATCCACATGATAATAATTAATTTTAGGATGACCTGGACACTAGAATATCCTTCAGTGTTAAAAGTTTATAGGACAATTCTTGTAATAATTATTTTTGAAACGAAAACCATAACTTGATATAACTTGCTCTAAAATTTTACTAATACTTAACTTTGACCAAAATATGTCAGGTCAAACGTAAAGATCAAACTGAAAGTGTAAAGACAGCCAAAAGGCCAAAACATACCTTGCCAGCTAACAAATCAGCGTCCTCCCAGATCAGATCATAGCGGGTGCTCTTCCTTTCACTATCTAACCTGGTCAAAAGACAGGCAAATGCGTAAACATATACAGGCTTAGAACCAGTGAGATACTATAAATATTCGTGAGAAACATAAGTAACGTGATTCATTATTTTGTGCTTTGGTTCACAATTTTGCATATTTTGAGAAAATCCGCAATATTGTGAATCAAAAATAACAAATCAATATATATTCTCAAATTTTTCATAAATATTCGGAGTGCGTGTAAATCCAGAAACAGAATAGATACCTTTCCGTTTCAGGGGGGACAATAAGAATAATAAGCTTAGGCTTAAACTGAAGGGCTTTGTTTACAAACTGGTTTGCAAGGGACGCATTTTTACCAAATGGCGGGTTTAGTCCCATGATCTGCGAAAGAAACAAAACACGCATTAACTAAAAAAAGTAATATGTATTGTATTAACCAAAATTGAGTGCATCAAATGATTACAACTATCATCTTACCAATTTTTTCCCAGGAGGCAATTCCTTAGGAGAAACACTCATCCAATCCCTCTTCTCAAAGTTGAAATCGTTCTGTTGACAGCCAGGTAACGGTTAGAAACAGCCAAGATTTTAGAAAAGTTTAGCTGTAGAAAAAATTCTCTATTTTTACATCTCTAATATTCTGAAAACATGGGAGTTTTCTATCTCTAGGAAAGTGTTGTAAATTTAGAAAACATGTTCAAAGTTACATTTACAATTTCAGAATATTTGAAAGTGATAAGAAAAACGGTAGAAAACAATAAAAGTGAGTTTTCAGAATGGTATTTAAAAACAGAAAGTGGGTTTTTGTTCTCTATGATTTTTTTCTTGAAAAACCCGAGTAGAACATGTTTTCCGGTTTCCGATTTTTAATTAAAAAAAATTCTATTGAACGCCCCCATATTTCCACGAGTAAACAGCCCCTTAGTCTTTGGCCGAGATCTTATAAGATCTTGAAACAAAAACTAACATATTAAGAACAAACCATCGCCATAGTTAACTTAGGATATTTGCATTCAAAGAAGACATACTAATTATCTATATATGAAAAATATGACAGATATGCTTTCATAACCTACAACTCTAAAACTTAAAATAAGGAAACTGCCTACCTTGGGTGGAGTAATATCATAATTTTTGTAAGAGCACTTTTTTTTTCCCATCTCTTCAAGCCGTTTCTTAACAAGACAACTGAAATCATTTGCCCCACAACAAAAATCAACTACCTGCACAGAGATAAAGGTACAACGTATGTATCAGAAAAAACAAATGCAGAAGCAAAAGGTCTATAAAATTCAGAATTGTTTGTCCAAAAGTCACATTTATCAGAAAACAAAAGCATAAGCATAATTATTTTTATCAAGACAAAAAAGTCGGATCCATATAAAATATACAAATGGGAGACTACTTCTTACCGTATCACCATCTTCAATATACCATTGAAGCTTATCAACTATCTGCAAATACAAAATCACATAGGTGCCATTACAAACTACATTAGCAATTAAAAATAAAATAAGAAACTAAAGAAGAAAGACTAGTATACAAGTATGCAAAAGTTTATAGTTTATAAGTACTAAAGATGAGTTATAAGAAATAAAAAGCAGTCACCTTCTCAAGTTTGTCGACTTTCGTAAAATGGCGACCAAAAGATGTATACCGCATTCCATGCAGAAACGGTGCAAGGTACACTTTGAGTTTGTCCTACATGAAACAAATATAAAGAAACTATCAAAACTGTAACCGAGCTTCAGCCTGTATAAATCATACCAAACTACCTTCCACTTCAATAACTGGTCAATGACAGCTGGATCACAGACTGCCATTGCGTCCTCAACACTGCATCCTTCTTCAAGCTTCTTCAAAGCCAAATGAAGAGCCTGCGATGAGAAATTAGTTTAGATCCTAAAGACACGTTATTCAACAGAGGTGGGAAAATAAATGTTGCGTAACGCGTCAAAACAGGTTCAAGCTTTTTTTATTCTTTTTTATCAACTTTATATATTTCAGACTGTTAAATATGTTTAAAAAAAATATGTTATTACAAGTTTTCGCAGACTCCTTGTTATGAGAAATTGGTTAAGGATAATGATAATATTTGCAATGATCAAACCCTTTTCCTGATAGATGCATTTCGAAGGGTTAATACATTAAAATACTCTTTGAAAGTTACACATTTAGTATTAGTTAATTCATTACCTTAACTCATTTAACCCGTTAGAGATAAAATATAACCCATACGATCCCATTAATAAGTAAATGAGTCAAAATTGGTACTTCTATTATTCACTTTATATCGATGCTCGATGTAGAATTAAGTTAAAAGAAGATACCTCCACAGAACCTTCCACCCTGGCTAAGATAATCGATTTATCCACTCTTGAAGAATGTGCATGAGTAGATGGTACTTTTTTCTGATAGGACTTCTTTATCTCGTCTAGGGTAACAGAAGAAGCAGCTTCTTTCATTAACGCCATTATTCTGCAATGTATGAAGTGAGACATAGATACTATAGCAGTATAACCCACCAACTTCTAAAGAACCCGATTTAAAAGTCTTCTGCATCAAATAAAAACTTTGGCGGATTTTGGCCTGTTTAACCCGTTCGACTCACTAGACCCATTTTATTTTTAGTTATATCTACTGCCTTTACTGGTTAGAAAGAAAACATAAACCAAATACCCATACATTAAAAAATTGATAAAATTTCCACGTTAACCAGAAACGACTCTTTCATATTGGTTAAAATTGCCACCTGTAATTTTACAAACCAAAGGAAGACATTAAGATGAGTGTGTGTGTATGTGTGAGGGGGGATACCTCTGTTTTGATTCATCATCTACAGGAGGTAAATGATCCCTCGGTAAAGATTTGGATGCCGCTATTTGCTTGTTCTCATCAACAGACTTGTTCTCATCAACAGCAGCGTCATCCTTCTCCGAGCTGTATAATTCTGTCAATTTATCGTACAATCTACTCCCCAAGGTTGGTTGACCATTATTCAAGCTCGGTTTCTTGGCTTTTGTTGATAAACTCCTCCTTAATGGGTTCTGAGAGGTATCAGCAACTTTCTTTCTCTTCACGGATTCTGGCCCAGATGTAACTGCACCTCTCTTCTTGAAAGAACTTTCCAATTTATCAGCAGAGGATTTTTTGACTCCGTCCTGTAGCTTTATTAAAGACTTCTTCTTGGATGAGTGTATTAAATCGCCACCCGTCTCCTTGACTACCATTTTGTTCTTGTTCTTTAGCGGTTCAGGTGCTGAAGATCTTCTACTGAGAATATTCCGAAATATTATTGG
This sequence comes from Senecio squalidus, assembly GCA_910822075.1. Taxonomy (NCBI): domain Eukaryota; kingdom Viridiplantae; phylum Streptophyta; class Magnoliopsida; order Asterales; family Asteraceae; genus Senecio; species Senecio squalidus. The sequence goes on from CAJVGC010000065.1 coordinate 63,660,201, forward strand.
TCTTTTAGGAGTGCCAAGATCCTCCTCGATTTCATGTTTTCTGTGAAGTCCCAGAAGAAATGGTGGTCAGAAGGTTACAAGCTTGACTAGATGTGTTCATCAGGATAAAACCGGATCTAACCACGACCCGGAATCAAAGAAAAATGGAAACCAGAAACAGGCCGTTCTAAACCGTTTCAATACAGGACCATAAATTGAATAAAAACTTCGGGTATAGAAAACTTAAAAGTAAAACAATGTCCTTTCAAGTTTGAAAAATAAATAATCAAGAAAAAACCAGTTGTGAACCCATAAGCTTTGACCATATCAAGGGATCCTAGACTTACATGCAATATATCAATGCACGGGATTTAGGCAAAATATTATCCCAAGCCCTAACTTCTTCATCTTCACCGTCTGAATTTTCAAACTTGATATCCCTGCAAAAACAAAAACAAAAAGAAACAATATTATGATCAAAACTAATAACAAGAAAAAAGGACAATAACTTCTACTGAAAGATACTAAAAGAAAAGAACAAAAGAAAGACTACCTTGGTAAACATTTCCTATGGTATGAAGTTGGACACCGCCTGCAAGTAGCAAATTGCAAATCTATCACCTTCTCATTTTCTGTTTGCCTACAGACAGCACATTTGTGAGCAGGGCATATAAACGGATCCCCTGCAGCAATCTTCTCTTTAAGAGCCTGTTGCTCAACTTTATCAACCTTCAGAAGCAGCTTTGCCGCACATTGTGGGTGATAAAAGTGGCCACAAGTTGCAGCACTGCAGCGAAAAACCTGCAAAACGATACCAAACAAGGGCTTTCAAGTTACATTAAACTCGAAGGACCTCAAATAAAGTTTAAACTCAAATAACTTGACAAAACCTCAATCGTTGCAGCCTTAATAGTATCCTAAGAAAAACAAGACAAGTGGGGAGAGTATCATAAAGATGGACTAACATCTATGTACCCTAATCAGGAGGAATCCAAATCTAATTGATTAAACTGTGTATTATGCTAGTAAAAGAAGAAGCTTATTCCCACATTAACCAACATGTAACCAGAGGAGACATAGATTAAACTGTGCAATTATGACCCATTTATTTAGGCTAAGGTCAATTTGGGTTGTCTTTTATCTCATTGATGTCAAAAACAAATAGCTAAAAGAAGCATGGGTCAAATGGGTTGGAAGTCCCCTAAAATCCATTTTAAAGCATACAACCTCCCAGAGTCCTAGCTCATATTTAATGCATAATATCGCATTATAGATGAAGCGCTCTCGTTTTTGTAATCATATTAACAAACTAATTAGCAATCTCTCATTAGGTGATATGTCCACCTTCACCTCAAACGTTGTAATATATTTGAGAATCACGAAAGCAGACATTTAAAAACAAAACAGAGATGAGAAAAACTTATGACCCAAAAGGAAACCTAGCCAGGAAAGTAACATAACGATTAACTATGAATATTTCTAAAAATGAATAATAAATCAACATTTAAACACTTAAAATGTAAAACATTTGCTTAAGATCATCAAGAGCATGTCTTGGATACCTCTGTATTTGAAGATTTATCAGAAGAACCTAGTTTATTACAAACAAAGCATTGGTGTAGACTAAACTGACAATTTTCGCATTTGAATTGTGGTGTTTCCTGCAAAAGGATACAGATAAGATATGAGATATGACTGAAGACAACCTATGCAAAAACAGAAGGCACTGGAAAATAACTAAGAGAGCCGATATAACATTTATAAACTGATCTATACAAAAGTCATAAATGGTTAACACACATCCATTTCTTCAGAAGATCGACCGAGAGATTCACATTGGGATCCTATTGCCGCATCAGAATATTGATTTGCATGAAATGACCTAAAACATATCCCTTCACAACTGCAATGGATGACAAAATCGATAAGAAAACCATCAAATAAAAACAAAAAAACATGAGATAGCTCAGAGGTAGCAAAATATGTGAGACAGGTGGGTTGGGTGAATAGGTCGAAACAAGTTCAGGTTAGAAAGGGTAAAACTTTTAATACAGGTCAAACAGTTCGGGTTGGCCCTTCAACATTGTCTGTTCCTTACATTGTAAGTGAACCTCCTTCGTCACATATTGCACAAACTGAATCGAAGTAATCATCATCCCCATCAGAATCAGTTTCTTCAGTCTGTTTTTTCATGAAGTCGTCATCTTCCGCTTCATCATTCATATCATCGGCCACCTTTGTAGCAGCTCCAACATTCTACGAGCAAGTTATTCTAGAATGTTAATCCATCATGAAAAATCAATTAGAGAAAAAAAAATCAGGAGTCGTATCATACCTCATCAGGAGATTTCTTCTTTATGGGATTGTCCAAAAGTGTAGCCAGAAACTGTTCCAAAATCAGTAATGTTCAAGCTCAAAAGGCCATGATTTGAAAAAAAACAAATATAATTATGACTGAACAATACAATTCTAATATCAAACATAACATGACAAATAAGAACTGCCCTAAACACGTAATCATCTAAATACAAGTTCAACAACTAAAATAATACCATAAATAATAAACAAGACAAACCTTAGAGTTTCCCAACGTTTCGTCTCTCTTTACAGCTTCTCTGATGAAATTTATATGATCTACTAAATCATTCTCTGAAGGTCTGACATCATTCAAGCTGCAAAATGGAAGATATGGTCATGATGAACTCCCAAACACGAAGATTTAAAAACACAATTACGCCAACAATATCAAATACCTTAAAACTTTTGATAGGTGATCCCATAATGATTTCCCTGTTGCTTCTGGTTTGCTTTTAAAGAAGCATAGAGAATGCACAGTGATCAATATTGTTCTAATCCACGTAATATAACTCTTTCTAGGTTTTTGAAGCTTAATCCAATGGTTATCTTTGGAAAGCACCGAAATCTCTGGTTTATCTCTCGAGAAATCATACTTCCATGCTTTCACCTGTTGGTAAAACTTCCGAAGACCATTATCAACAAAGCCATTTAAAAAAATGGGACACCCGTTAGTACTTGAACTCTCACTATCATTCCATTGCACTGCTAACTTTGAAAATGAAAGGGGTTCTTCATTTTCATCAGTAAAATGGTACTCCGATACAGTATCTGGAAATGTCTCTCCCTCGTCATCTGATGATTCCATGTTCTAAACTAATACGGTAGCTCTTTAATTCCTACAGAAGATTTTTGACATAGACAAATCTCAGTCAAGAAAACACAGGTTAGGTCAAAGTTTTGCACAGCATAACTAGCACCTGAAAAAAATTAAAATACAGATATGTCTCGTGTAACACACATAATGGCACAAGCCTATTGCTATACATAATCTTCCAAAAGATAAAACCAAGTGAGGCGTTAAAGTCAACCAAGTATCTATAAGTTCCACAATTTCCAAGTCGAGAAAAAAAAACTCAAAATTCATTTGCTATAATATAGTAATGACTGTATCAAAAGTCAAAACTAGTGTCGGGGGAATCAAAAGAAGCAGTTCACACCACCATATGATTCATAGCCTAATCACAATAATCATAAATAACAAAAAAGACCAAACGAAGAATGCATTATAATACTATATTAAACACAGATAGTCAGAAAAAGGCTCTACAACATATAACATCATACCAAACAGCTGATAAAATTTAGGGAAATCAACATCAACATATGAGCATATATATATAAGTAATATTTCAATTTAATTATATATTCCTTTAATCACAGAAAATCGAAGAATAACTACATTTAGGTCAAAACAGTCACCGATTACACAAAATCCTAAACTTTTACAGAGTTCATACCAAAATCCTGATAAGAAAATCAACATATCAATACCAATTCAATTAAAATTATAAATTCCTTTAATCACACAAACTCGAAAAATAAGCACAATTAGGTCAAAACAGTCACTGATTTTTAAAAAATCCAAATTTTCGCATAAACAACACAATTCTTTCCGTTCGAGTTCATAACAAATTACTGAAGAAAATCAACATACCAGTAGCAATTATATATTCCTTTAATAACACAAAATCAAAGAATAAGTACAATTCGGCCAAAACAGTCACCGATTACACAAAATCCTAACTTTTCACAGAAATCACACAATTCATTCAGTTAGAGTTCATTACAAATTACTAATAGAAATTTCAGAAAATCAAGAAACTGTAAAATTAGGTCAAAACAGTCACCAATTTCAAAAATTCCTAATTTTCACAAATTAGTAATAAAATTAAGGAAAATCAATATAAGTCGATTAATTTATTTATAAATTCACACAATTCGTTTCGTTAGGGTTTAAAAGCATGCAGGCAATTATATAAAAATAGTTAATTATACGTATAATACCTGTATGTATATGTTTGTGAAATTAGGGTTGCAAATCAACGATGACGATGGTGTGTGTGTGTGTGTGTGTAAGGTAAATGTAAATTGTTTGTTAGGTTTTTATACATCATATAGCTTATATTTTTGTAAATTTTTAGATTAATATTATTATTATACTTTTTTTTTTATACGAATATTGTTATTTCATTAAATTATTTTGTTGCACAGAGTAAAAGTGCAACGATTTGGATTGAATTGAAAGCAGGTATTCTGTATATATTGGATCGAGAACTAGATCGAATATAACTGTTATTAGTATGATTCAGTTAGGATTTTTAAACCGAGTTTTTCAACTACTATACTTTGACAAAGGGTGTTTGTTTATATTCAAAAGGTTTAGGAGACATCAATATTTTAATTCGTCATGCTCAAATTAGATATCCAATCACTAGTTTAATCGATCTGAAACCTCGGTCGGGAAAATTAAAACTTGCATAACTTTACGTAGGTTTTCATTGCTTAGTCTTTTTCTTTAATATTTATGACATTTTATAAATAAAAAATCGTCGATTTCAGTGAATTTTCAGCTAGTTGCAAGTTTATGACAATATCGATTATATTTATAGCTAGTTACAAATTTCAAGTCACTGATTTTGACCACAAAATATTGTTAAACCAATTTTTACCGCTAAAATTACTCTTTTCTATCAGATGTGCCTATTCACACACTTCTCGACCTCCCTCGTATCCGATTCCCTATTAATTTGAGTTAAATACAAATCCTCTGACACTAAAATTATTTATAGCAAAATTTATGTCCATTCGAATTTGACATATAAAAACAAAAATTACTTCAGTTAGCTAAAAATAGTATAAGACATTACCTTTTAAAACATTATAGTGTTCCACAACTTCAAAAAGCAACATTCATGGATATACTATAAGCGTTAATAAACTATGAATTATCTACGTTCGGTTATTAATTAACATTGTACGATATTTAAAGACATGTCATTGAATATACAATCATTAAAATTTAAAATTAAATAAATAAATATAAAAAATGACTTTTAACTTTTTTACAATACTTTTCCCATCTTTTACTACTATTATAAAATCTACCCATTTAGGCTATTTATTATTTTAAAAGCTTTGTAAAAATTTAAACAAGAAAATTACAGTGAAGGTAAGTCATCAAGATTTGAAGCACAAGTGGTATCAGAAGCTGCATCATCAATAGTCATGTTGAAGTATTCTCCAATCACGGAACCATCCTCGTCGCCATTAACAGATGCATCGGGTGTTACTGCAACGGATGATGGAGTTGATTCGGGTTCTTCGTCACATTGTTGAAAGTAAAAGTACATTATGCTTGCTGTTAACATTAGCATCATCTTCTGGTTCACCTGTCAATTACAAATGGGTCGACTTTGGTTATGTTTTTATATTTCAAACGGGTCTAAAGTCATCCGAAATGTCATAAAATGCATAAAAACTCATAAAACATTTTATTAAAGAAAATTAGAATATTAAAACGTGCAACCAAACTAGACTAGAGGTGGCAATCTCAACCCATATACATGTGAATGGGTCGATACACTTATATTTTTTTTACTCTATCGGGTCAAGTGGGTAAAAAACACAGCAAAAAAGGAACGGGTCAAAGGTGTTGAAAGTCATTAATTTGTATTATAACCCATAAAACCTTCTAGATCATTTTCGTAAGACGAGAGGAGTATTTGTTTCACTTTAAAATCCCGAGAAATAAACAACCACCCTAAACAACAAAGAAAGGAACACATAAAGGCTGAAATAACCTCCATGATGTCTTCGGGCAACAAGAAGATTGAGCAGCCAAGCTTTCGTGTAACACTAATGATGTAAGTTGCATTCAACTTCTTTTCGTCATCTAACACCACAAGCAACACTCATAATTACTTTCAACTTCGAAATGAAAAGATTTGAAACATAAAAGATTTAGAAACTCCGTAAGAAATGTGAAAAACATACCGCTTAGACCCTTGGTCACAAGGTTCCAGTTGACAACCCTGGGTTCGACTGCTGTGAGAAGCTCGAGGAAGAATATCCCAGTTGAAAGGGTTTTATCCTGCATGAACATTAACAAAAACAACACTGAGAAGATACCGATATCTTAGTAATCAAAACGTCTTTTTTCTTCATGTCTGACCTTGTAACTCTCCATTTCTGAAGTTCTTCCTGAGCTTTTTATTTTTCTATTCGCCCACTTTAATATATAACCATCGGTTATCTCATGGGAGCGAGATCTCAAGTGCTTTAAAAGTTGAAGCATATTATACCTCATCAACTGCCATAGGAAAGCTGGAAATGGAAGAAAAATATGTTTAGTTTTTTTTTATCTTTGTCGTAGAGGTGGAAGATGGGCGAGTGGGACAAATTGGGTAACGGGTCAAAACAACAACTTTTTTAGTACGGATTGAAACGTGGACGCGCTGGGTTGACCCGCATACACTTATTGTCCATTGTGAAGAATTTGTTTAATTAGACTTTGGAAGACCTTCAACATGTCAAGCTTTCCCTTTTTAGCTATTTAACGCTGTTTGGTAAAAATAACCCAAATCGACCTATAATAAAGCTAAAATAGACAATATATATGTTCAAAATGTTATCTTTCGTGTAGAGGTGGAAAGATGGACGGGTCGGGGGAATTTGGTAACGAAGAAACAGACCTGTTTTCTAAACAAGTTGAAACGGGTCGGTTTGGGTTTACTCTCAAGAACCTTTTTGACCTATTTAAATAATTTGTATAAACAAAAAATATTATTATATACAATCATGACCTAGATCGTTGTATAAAAAGATTTTGGAGGTTGAACGCAATAAAAAAGACTTTGGACGACTTTCAACATGTTCGACTCGTTTCTATCCAATGAAATGATTCTAAGTCATTAGATTGTTACCAAGTATAAGCTTCTTATTCCCTTCAACGATATCATTTCCTTGTATGTTCACAAGCGAGAATCTTAAATGTTTTCCGATCCTAATAGCTTGATTACAATTCTCAACTTTTCTAAATGGCATCTTGATAGGAGGTTTAGTTGCTTGCTTCCAATTAACCGACCCCGGAGAAACTTTATCTAGCATTTCCAGAAGAATCCAGCTGCATGAACAAGAGATTCACAATCAAATGTTTCTGAATTTCGATCTCCAACAAAATGTTATTATAACTCATTTACTGGTTAAGCTAAAAATCTTTAACACTCGGTGTAAGTTAAGGCAAATAACTAGCGTGAAATATGTGGACGTATATAACAAAAAGTACACGTACCCATTTCTGACATCCTCAAACACGTTATCAATATGCGAAGAAATTCCAAGGCTATTGATCCATAGTCTGAAACATCTCTCTTCCCTCGACACTTGCTCGTCATCCTTCATCATCTCAGCGTAAGAAACCTTGCTGCTATCATTTGATAGACCATTCCTACACGTATATTATCTTGATAAGTTAAAAATAGAATGTCGAATAAGGTGCATGTTCTTGGGCTCATAATTAAAGGTTAACCCAATCATCTCAGCGTAAGAAACCTTGCTGCTATCATTATCATTCGATAGACCATTCCTACAAGTATATTATCTTGATAAGTTAAAGATAGAATGACAAATACGTCAAATAAGATGGATGTTCTTGTAATCATAATTACAAGTTAACCCAACTCAACTCGAACGTTAATACCAATTAATAAATCTAATGAACGAAAAAAAGTCATTTCTAACCTTTCATGAAATAATTGTGCAACAAATGCAAGATTTAAATTTGTCGAGCCATCAAGTATGTCCTTTTGAGTCAAGTATCTTTTGCAATTCATTCTCTCGGCATGTTCAAGTACTAAACTAGCACGTTCAGCAGGATCTGTTGTATCGAGTGTGACTGGGTTGCAATGTTCTGGTGCAAGAACATTAAGCAGGTAAGCATAAGCTTCTCCATCCTACAATGGTCGTAAATCGCATTGTTAGAAAGTATACATATATGTCACAACACAATGAAAAGGTAGTGGTCACCTTCAAATCCGCAGAGAAATTTGTTACGGGTTTTGTGTAGCCTGCTTTATTAAGATGAAAGTTCATCCATTTTAGTAAGATTTTCTCAGGAGATAATGTTATGAGCTCCTCCATATCCTGTAAAACAATGTACATATATTAACCAAATGTCTAATAAAATTGCCATACATCAAGAACGAAAAGAAATGTTAAGAAATTACCTCATCATCGTCCACCAATTCAAGAAGCTGAGGTGTCTTTCGGAGATTGAGATCTGCCAAAAGTTGAATCTGGAGAGCCCGGCCAGACCAACTCCCAAGTTATGAACATCAAAAACGAAGAAGAAAATATAAAAATGTATGATAGGATATGTTGGAAAAAATCGCACCTTTATGATTTGAGAAATTAAGCCAAGTACCAAATGAGGCTGCAAAGTTGAGCATGTGAAAGTGAGATTATCTTATTTTTATTTAGATTATTTAAGTCGCGAAAAGAGGCGGCAAGATAGGCACGATGGGTAACGGGTCAAAATTTAAGGTCGACCCGCTAACACTTTTTTGACCATTCAATTATTGAAATTTAAAAATTGTTTTGTATATTATAATCAGAACAACATTATTACAATAATGATCTAAATCTTTGAATAAAAACGTTTAGGTGGTTTTACGCATGAAAACAGAACTTAAACAACTTTCAAGTTTTCAACCCGTTTGACCCGCTCCCCTTTTATCTCACAGCTAAAATCAACAGATTTATAAACAAATGGGTCGGAATTTCCTCCTATCTTTTTTTAAATAGCGAAAAAACTCACATCCAAACACCCTGTAATAAGATAACTAGAAAATCAGCCAAATAACTTACTTTTCCTTCGGCCAAATCTTGGCTGCCAACGTTGACTACCGTACACCCTATAGCCTTTGCAGAGTTGAGACACAAAGTATGATTTTCATTTCTTTCCCAAAGATTAAGTTCTTTCTTGGTATTAATAGCTCGATCATCTATTGTATTAGGCACCGCAACGTTAATAAGTTTACTGCATTAAACCACAATAAATTAATAATTATATATTTATCAATCATAATTTCATGACGAAGTAGAGTAAAACAGCAGACCCTGCTTAAATACCATAGAAGAACTCCGTCTTTAACAAGATCAAATAAGGCATTGGTGGATGCATCAATAGGAAGAAATTGCTTCATAAATTTATCCTCTCTTAGATAGCTATTGATATGAGCAACGTAAACTTCTTTCTCGGAATCATGCACAGTATGTAACGTTGTTGAGGTTGCTTTAAGAAACGAAGATGCGTTTTTTGAGTTACCCAGTTTCTTAGCAGCTTGTGTTTGTAAATTTATGTAAGCCTATATATGCAATGCAATTAGTTAAAAGTTAATTCAAAGTTCGCACAAAAGGTTTTCCACAGAGACTGCGCTTGCACTTAAGTAAACGGGATCCTCAAAACAGGAAAATAGTGGAATGTTCAATACTTACCCGAAGAAAGGCTTCAAAATCGAGTTTGAGGGTCTCATCCGTACCAGGCTCAAGCAATATCTCCCGTATTTCTTCCTCTTTAAATATCACATTAAAAGGCTTCAAATTAACAAGCAACGGTGGCAAATCACCAGCGGTAACTTGTCCGTTTTCCTTCTTTAAATGTATAAACTAAACAACAAACAAACAAAACAAAACATGAATTATTTTATCTTCAAACTCGACAATTCAAGCGTAAATGAATTATACCTTGGATTTAAGACTACGAAGTTGAGCTTGTGAGAATTGGTTCTGAAGCGATTGATCAGGAACACGAACTCCCTCAAATCTAGACATCTCCTTCTTCCCAAAGTTCACAAATTTTGTAAACCAAGGAAAGAATTTTATCAAATTTTCCTCTCAACTTCTTTTTCCGACAAACTCAATCACAGAAAACCGCAAGCAACAAGAAACCAACCAAATCTACAACACCCACAATCTAAAACACGAAACACATTAATCAGCATTTGATCTAACACATTACTTCATATACTGCATATTATACGCTAAACTGCCAAAAAAAGATTAACATAAACGTTGAGAGAAACCTTTTACCGATCTTTTAAAAATTTGCTTACATATTAGTTCCTCTAAAAGTTACAAATTGGATTTCTTAATCCTTTTTTTGAGCTAGAAATTTAGCATTTCGCAGTCCTTTCAGGAACAAAGCGGATTTCTCAATATTTGCATTTTCCGCTAAAAGATACAAATTTCATTTCCTAATCCTTTATAAAGAGCACAAGATTTTACAGGTTGCTAAAAGTTACAAAACTCGGAAAATTTGATATACCCACTATTAACAAATTTTCCGCCAAAATATATAACATGAACCTCATAATATAACGTAAAAACGATTTATGTAATAACATGAACCTCATAATATAACATAAAATCGATTTTGCATGGAATGTTAATATTTAATAATTCGGTAATTCCCATCATTCTAAAAGGCAAAAAAACATATGAGAATATTGATGTGCCTTTAGGGATCAAAAACCTGGAAAAAAAAAACGTAGAAAATTCATTGAGACATTTCATTGAACAAACAAGATTACCTCGAAAATCAGACATTCGTAAAAGAATGTCCGATTCCGCTTGATTTCAACGTAACAAGTCCAATAACATCCATAGATTACTAAGGAATATGCAGATGATGATGATTCAGGAGAATGGAAAAAAAAAAACACGAAATGGCTATGAATGAGGCGTGCATGACACCAAAATTTTGTTGGAATAATTTCTTACGTGGATATCCACGTTAGCAAGTAGTTGCTTCCACGTCATTTTTTATACTCTAATTTCATATTTTCATATAAACCTAAAATTTATTTACTCTTGTCATTTTATCTTATCATGTGTCTTTGTAGCCTGGTAAAAATTAAAATGATTTTCATTATTTTGAATTTAATTATTTATCTAATATCAACATTTACCAAGTGATAAATGTACTATTACTAAGTCAAGTTTTTGGTCGGATAAGAAATCGGAATAAAATATTATTATTATTATTGTCTTATATATAATACTTTTATTTTTTTTAATGGATTGTTTCAGGTTGATTTTTAATTTATGATAGTGTTTTGTTTAACAACAAATATCGGTATTTTGCTTTAGTTACGTTTCGAGTGGTTTATTTTTTCTTTTCTCTTTTACTTTGAAGAAGTTTCGTCGCAACGCGCGGATTAACCCCTTGTTTATTACATCATAAAACTACATGTTAGTGTAATTCTAATTTATTTTATAGAGTTGAAATTATTAAATATCTTTAAAAAAAACTTGAAATCAAATAAACTAATCATAACTCTTTATTTTAAAAACTTATTTTAATTTGTTTAAAAATTAAGTATCTCAAACCGTAAAATATCAAACGGAGAAACTACACCATTGCCACGAACATTAAAAAAAAATTGTATAGACCACCCACTCGATATACTTTTGACGAAAAAAAATCTCGGTTTTGTTTATGGGTTTCGAAATTTTATATTATAAAATCACAATTTTATCACATTTTAGTAGTTTGACATATTATTTTTGTGTTTTTTTCTTTTAATTTCTAACTAAATGTACATAATTATGTTTTTATGTCTTTAGAAAATTCTATGTCTTTATTTTATCATTTCTCTTATTTTACATACCTTTTTATAGTAAGAATGTGTTTTAATTTTCATTTATGGGGTAATAAATATTTAGTATTAAATAAATTAATACACATTTATTGAATGGAGAAACATAAATAAAAGTAAAACAAAGTCGATTTTATGATTTATTAGTTCTAAATTACATGATTTCAATTTCGAATATACTTATTCACTCAAGTAACCCGCATATTTGCCGGCGAAACATTACAAGGTTTTAAACAAATACAACGCCAATAATTAAAAAAGTTGAGTTTGCAAAAACCATCATCATAACCATCTTCTTTGCAAGCACTAGAACACTTGTCTTCATAGCAAAAATTGCCCAAACATCTTGTGTGTTCACACATTTCGGTTGGATTTACCCTACTTTCTCCTGTCATTTTTCATATATATCAATTAGTCGTCGAAAAAAAAACAAATTATAAATGAAACTATTCTGAAAGTTAAGGATATGTTTTCGATACCTACCTGTGCATAGGATCAAGAACAACAATGGTAGAACTTTCTTTAGTAAAGAAAAATTCATATTTGACTTGATGAAAATATAATTATTGACAGGCCTATTTAAAGAACATTGGTAATAAATGTACTCTTTTGTTCATATATAATTTAATTTGATGTCATGAAAATTTTATTTTTCTTATTATTAACTAGACTTTATGTCCGTGTCTATACACATAGATTTTAAATTAATTTTTTAAACTATATTCTTTGTATTGTTATGTTATTCGGATGTTAATTTTGTTTTTCCAATTATAGGTACTAGATTATTGTCCCGCGATAGCGCGGAAAAAAATAAAAATTGAATTGTAAACTTTATGTTTATGTAGATTTTAGGTTATTATAAAAAGACAATGTTATACGTATAATAACATATATATACCTTTACGTTTATACACATGTTGTTTATAGTTATAATAACATAAACACTTTTACGTTTATATACATGTTTTAATATTTTTTATTAGGAGATTTTAAATAAAAATAATGTAAATCATAGTTCAAATTGAGTGAATTTTTTTTTAAGTAAATTGGAATTTTGTTTTTATTTAAGTAGAGATTGAAATTAAAGAGATAATGTAATTATGTTTTGTAAAAGGGTGTAAAATGAAAATAGTGTTTGATGACATCATCAATTTGATCTACCGGTTGAAATCAAATAAGTTAACACAGCTAAGGTTCTTGGTTCGCCATGTGACATTTAAGGCAACACCCGATTCATAAATAGGGTCGGGTTTCGGATAGAATAGTTTCAGTTTGTCGGGTTTCGGGTTTGACCCGATTGACCCGAAAATTACCGTCGAACTATATTTTAATCCAAAGGCATATGATATATATAAGCTAGAAGTCTGAAAGAGTTTCATACATGAAGCGATGTGGGACAAAGTAGGAAAAACTAAAGGCATATGATATATATATGCTAGAAGTATGAAAAAGTTTCATACCTGAAGCGATGTGGGACAACTAAAATGAAAATAGTGTTTGATGACATCATCAATTTGATCTAATGGTTGAAATCAAATAAGCTAACCTATCTAAAGGTCCTTACTTCGCCATGTGGCATTTAAGGCCTCTCTTTTATATTATATTAAAGATTATTAGATTTAAAATTGTATGTAATGTTTAATTTTGATCTGAACTTTAATTGTCATAATCATTCTATTTTTGAAAAATACGTGAAATATAATGTGTACATGTAAATCGAAGTATTTGTTGTAGTGTCATTTTTATCATTTGTTTAGTTACATTACATATATTTTAAGGGTTTTTTTTTTTAATTAATTAAATGTCAAATTTAAATTATGACAATAACATTATTCAATCAATTAAAACTAATAAATACCAAGCACAAATTAAGTATATGATCCAAAATATCCGAAAAAAGGGTATAACATTTCCATAAAATTTTACTAATACAGTTTTTAACATACAATCCAAAATATCGTCGAGATTAATAGATATAGGATTCTCGGTTGAAATTTAGGGGTATTTGAGGGATATAAAAGCTGAGATTATTTAGTATTTTTCTTAATACATATGTATTACAATATACTATTAAATTTTGTGAAATAAAATAAATTGATTTTATAAATTATTTAAAATTAAGACTTTCAAGTTAATAGAGCCTTATTTTGAAAATTCTTTTTGGAGACACATACACTCATTACACACCACAAATATACGGAGAGTTTAAACCTGTAACTTTTTGTTGTTGGAAATCTCAATCCCATTAGTCTGAAAACATGTTGGTCTCAACTCTCAAGACGTTATACATTATACAATTAAACAATGCTTATATTTATCGTTACAGAGTATAAAATAGTGATATAATTATACATGAACAATGAAGCAACCAACCTTTTTGCTTAACTTTCTTTTTCTTTCTTTGTTTATGTTTTGGTTTTGTCTACTTTATCCCATTTATTCAAAGATTTATATATATATTTCTTTTATTACGGTATTAAATAAGGTTATCACTTATTTATTTTGATTTATTGTTAATTTTCAGCTTAACTATTTCTTTTTTTTTTGACCAAGTTTTTTTTCTTTTCTTTAAATTGGTTTTATTTTTTATTTTTTTGTTATGCTATTAAATAAAGTAGTTACGTATTCATTTTTATTATTTGTTAATTTTGGGTTTTGACTTTTTTTTTTTTGAATTATAGTATTTAGTTTTTTTTTTATATTTTAAATAAAGTAATCATGTTTTTATTTTTGTTTTGTTTCACATACAAAGTCTACATTCTCATTTTCCTTTTTATTTGTTCAACTAATTATAAATTAGATAAATCTTTGTCCTATCGTAACGCTTGAGGCAACGACATCTAGTTAGTTTACAAAACATATAAAATAGAAAAGTAATCTAAAAGTGTTCTTGCCATTCTCATCTTAACAAGTCTCATTTAATCTTTAAACTCACTTAAAATTACCAATATGACGAGTAAATCTTACAATTGCATTAAAAGATATTGAATATTACTCCAAATAAAAACAACCAGTAATCACTATTAATATTCTTTTTTTTGAAAAACTTATCTATACTCCTGTAAAAACCAAATTCTACTTTTTTATTTTTAGAATACTCATAATTTTGAGGACATAAAATTTTCTATTTAAACATAATGAAACCACTAACAAAGCATTAAACCAAACCTATTAACTTTCATTCACCACATCCATACAATTTCGGTTCCGATCAATATAGTTCAAAGCATTAATACAAATTAAAAGTCAGTCAATGTACATTGTGAAAGTGATTTGACTTTATATCTATATATACCAATTAAGTTACAAGGAAAATACATTTGAATAATATCTTTCTCAACATGGACTAAATAAGTGTTGATGAACGTCATTGTGATCAATGGAGATGAGTGAGCCACACCAACAAATGAGGTAAACCGAGAAACTACTTTGTCTTCTCCTTTGTTTCGTTAACTAATTTCTTCAAATACCCTTCTAGAAATGTGGTCTTCTCATACGGAACTATTTTCTCATCGGCAACTTTACGTGGCAATGTATAGAGGAATATTACGCGAAACTACAAAGGTGGTCGATCAAGAAGTGTTGCATGACGAATGAAGAACGTATATATGTGTTTCACTATGAGTATAAAATCAATTTTCTCCGAACATAGATGTAGTCAAGTAATTTCATATTATTGTAATTTTCGTTCATGAGATGTTTCTATTAACGAGCATCTTGCTTTTAATTTTAAATGTTTATTTTCTTAATTATTTAATGACGTGTTAAAAACACATGTTGCCTACTCATACTCCTTTTATATATCGTGTCATTGTATGGACACAATTATACCAATGATTTTCATAAAATCGACACTACTTCGAACAAATGAAATTCCAAAATAGTTTGTATACAATTTCAAGTGAAAAATAGTTATTTGTCATGTAGCGCGAGTACACTCCTAGTGTATAAGAAAACAAAAAAAAAATAAATTACTTGTATCTAAGTTATAAAACAACTAAAAAGTTAACAATTGAAAACAAAACAAAAAAGAATCAACAAAAAAAGACCGAGTTACAATGAAATAAGAGATACGGGATTTAAAGTACACACATTAAAATTCCAGTCGTAAAAATGGCCTTTGCCAAACATCTTTAGAGGGTTTAGAAAATGTCATTTTTAAGAAAGATGGGAGGGGTGTTAAACAAGTAAACAACATATATTGTGGCTTCACTCATATATATCTTCAATATTTTTTTTGTTAACAAATATCTTGTTAATATTTTAAATCGGAGTTTCCTCATGCGTATATTGAGTAATTGAGTAGTCAACCGAAACTTCAAAAGGCCTGATCACTCATGTACCACTAGCAACATACTCGTGATATGCGTCGGGATTATATGTGATGTTACAACAAGTAATAGCGTTATTTAGTGGTGTGAGTATTCATACTAAATATTATTACACGTGTGTGTAACTGTGTATATGAAAGTCTATATACGATGTTAACGTATTTTAAAATATATGAATGTATATTTACGATATATTTTAGTTTGACATTTTAAATTGATAATGATGTTTATAAAGACATATATATGTATTATGATATATTTAAAGTTAATATAAATGATAAAAATATTTTGTTAATATACAAATATTAATGTAATTAAAGTATAACGACGTTTAATATATTCATGTACCAATAAATAATATAACATCACATATAAATGACTAATAGTAACATGCGTTTATTATTGACGAATACACTTTTTAAGGAAGCAGATAATTATTAAAATAAAATTTAGCGGTGATGTTTTGAAGTAGTTAATAGCTTGTCGGTTACTGTGTGAAATAATTAAACACTAATAAAGAACAAAGGGTTTAAGATTTTTTAAAAGATTGTTGTGTATTCTTTTTAGATAAATGAATGGTCTAGATAACATGGAATGTAATCTTTAGATTTGTAATGGATAATCAAGATTGAAACTCCTTAAAAATTTACTTAAACTTAAAAACGATCATATATTTTATAAAGGAGTATAGACTTATAAAATGAAAAATTGATTCATACTTAACAGATAAACATGAATAAAATAAAGTCCAATAATGATTCATACTTAGTTTGCATGATTTTAATAAACGAGTTCACTCAAGTAATAGGAATATTTGCTAGTGAAACATCACAAGGTTTGAAACAAATACAACGATAATAAATTATAAAATCAGAAATGCGTCTGCAAAAGCCACCGTAATAGTCATCGTCCTTGCAAGAATTAGAACATTCGTCTTTAGAGCAAACAAGTGAACCAAATTTCACGTGTTCACATATTTCATTTGGGTTTATCCTACTTTCTCCTGTTATTTTTCATAAGTGAAATATGTATCGATTAGACATCAAAAAGAAAAATAAATTTTAAATGAAACTATTAATGAAAGTTAAACATATTTAATTCAATATTAAAACGGATATGCAAACGCCGTCATCGTAGCCATCTTTGTAAAAACTCAAATTTTTTGAGTGGAAAGCAAATTGGTACCCAAGGTTTAAGTGTTCACACAACTTATTTGGGTTTATTCCATATACACCTTTTATTACATTTATAAATAAATACGTATATAAAAGAAAAAATTGTAAATGTAACTATTCATAAAATAAACATATGTTTTTGAAACCTACCCTTGCATAGGATCAAGAGCAACAATGGTAGAACTTTGTTTAGCAGAGAACAATTCATATTTCTTTTGATGAAAAATATAATTGTTAATGAACCTATTTAAAGAGTATTGGGTAATATATATATATATATATATATATATATATATATATATATATATATATATATATATATATATATATATATAAATATATATATATATATATATATATATATATATATATATATATTATATATATATATATATATATATTATATATATATATATATATATATATATATATATATATATATATATATATATATATATATATATATATATATATATATATATATATTGTTCGTATATAATTTAATTTCTAAATTTCTTATTAGTTTTGTTATTATTTTTTTCTATTAAATATCTTTGAAAATATAATATAAATGGCAAAGACTAACACATTATATTATATATATATATATATATATATATATATATATATATATATATGATTGGGGTTCAATAGGGATCTCTTTTTTGCTAGAGATCGAGAGATCAACTTCTTAGCCACAAGATCATCTAAAATTTGTGACTGAGATTAAAAGTTGGGTTTAAATGATTTGTAAGGAAAAAACACGGAGGGGCAAAAAAGTCTTTTTACCTTTTTCCTTTTTTTTTTACTCACACGCGCTTTTCCTTTCACTTTTGTCTTTTTGTCTTTTGCTTTTGTGTCACATTTACCAAGTAACGTTTTTCCTTTCACTTTTGTCTTTTTGTCTTTTGCTTTTGTGTCACATTTACCAAGTAAATATTCTTTCACATAAATGTATTAAACAAATATTGAGCACATTTACCAAGTAAATATTCTTTCACATAAATGCATTTTACATCAACATACTAAGACACATTATTAAATAAAATCACAAGTGATTACTAAACGTTTTGTGACATTTTACATCAAAGAACTAAGGCACTAAATTATAAACAGTTTCTTAATGTAAAAACTACATAATCACAGGTGATTAAATAAGCATTTGGTGACATTTTACATCAACATACTAAGACATTAAATAATAAACAGTTTCTTAATGTAAAAACTACATAATCAGAGGTGATTAAATAAGCATTTGGTGACATTTTACATCAACATACTAAAGAAAATTATTAATAAAATCACATGTGATTACTAAACATTTTGATGACATTTTACATCAACATATAAGGCACTAAATTAATACAATCACAGGTGATTACTAGACATTTGATGAAATTCTACATCAAGGTACTAAGGCACTAAATTAAGAACCTTAAATGTATTAAGGTATTAAGGCACTAAATCACAGGTGATTTTCCTTTACAATTTGTTGACTACAAAATTACATTTAAGATACTAAAGAAAACTACATAATCACAGGTGATTAAATAAGCATTTGGTGACATTTTACATCAACATACTAAAGAAAATTATTAATAAAATCACAGGTGATTACTAAACATTTTGATGACATTTTACATCAACATATAAGGCACTAAATTAATACAATCACAGGTGATTACTAGACATTTGATGAAATTCTACATCAAGGTATTAAGGCACTAAATTAAGAACCTTAAATGTATTAAGGTATTAAGGCACTAAATCACAGGTGATTTTCCTTTACAATTTGTTGACTACAAATTTACATTTAAGATATTTAGTGACTTAATTTAATAAAATCACATGTGACATAGTTATTGTTCAAAGAAAATACACCAAACCGAAAGTATTCTCAAACAAAATATTTGTCTACTCATTTCAAATAAAATTCAACTAGTAAAGTAACATATTAAATTCAAAATATTTGTGTCAAACCTTCAATTGATTGTTAATATTACAATCTAAGGCACATTATTAATAAAATCACAGGTGATTACTAAACATTTTTGTGACATTTTATATCAACATACTAAGGCACATTATTAATAGGAATATTTGCTAGTGAAACATCACAAGGTTTGAAACAAATACAACGATAATAAATTATAAAATCAGAAATGCGTCTGCAAAAGCCACCGTAATAGTCATCGTCCTTGCAAGAATTAGAACATTCGTCTTTAGAGCAAACAAGTGAACCAAATTTCACGTGTTCACATATTTCATTTGGGTTTATCCTACTTTCTCCTGTTATTTTTCATAAGTGAAATATGTATCGATTAGACATCAAAAAGAAAAATAAATTTTAAATGAAATTATTAATGAAAGTTAAACATATTTATTTCAGTATTAAAACGGATATGCAAACGCCATCATCGTAGCCATCTTTGTAAGAACTCGAATTTTTTGAGTGGAAAGCAAATTGGTGCCCAAAGTTTAAGTGTTCACACAACTTATTTGGGTTTATTCCGTATACACCTTTTATTACATTTATAAAAAATACGTATATAAAAGAAAAAATTGTAAATGTAACTATTCATAAAATAAACATATTTTTTTGAAACCTACCCTTGCATAGGATCAAGAGCAACAATGGTAGAACTTTGTTTAGGAGAGAACAATTCATATTTCTTTTGATGAAAAATATAATTGTTAATGAACCTATTTAAAGAGTATTGGGTAATATATATATATATATATATATATATATATATATATATATATATATATATATATATATATATATATATATATATATATATATATATATATATATATATTTTGTTCGTATATAATTTAATTTCTAAATTTTTTATTATTTTATTATTATTTACTTCTATTAAATATCTTTGAAAATATAGTATAAATGGCAAAGACTAACACATTATATTATATTTTATATATATATATATATATATATATATATATATATATATATATATATATATATATATATATATATATATATATATATTTGGTTTCAAATGAGAACCATACAAATAATTAGGAACCAATATTCACCAGTGTATATATATGATACGGAGTATTCACTAGTGTATATACACTGATGAATATCATATTAAATATACACTGGTGAATATCATATTAAATATACACTGGTGAATATCATATATATATATATACACTGGTGAATAACATATGTATATACACTGGTGAATATTGGTTCCTAATGGTTCTCAAATATTTAGTGGTTCCTATTTGAACTCACCTCTCTCTCTCTATATATATATACATATATATATATATATATATATATATATATATATATATATATATATATATATATATAATTGAGAAACTTGATTTACTAGTTCGTAATCCGTCGGAGCCGACTTGGCTTACTGTTCATAAGCCGCCGGATATATACAATTGACAAACTTGGTTTACTGTTCATAAGCCGTCAGAGCCGCGGCTCGAAGCCGACTTAACTCACTGTTCATACATTTAATGCATTTGATACAACTTAAACGCGATAGTCATATTAATAGGTATATGGGATAGGTATATAAATCAATTCTCATGTTTTTAATTGTCATTGCACACAATTCTTAAACGCAAAAACAAGTTAGATGCATAATACCCTTTCGGTTTAACAAAAAATGTCCATATTCTTATTTATGTTTGTTCTAAAAATAAGCTAAAATTGTTGTCTTATTTTTAAACATGAATAGTTAAATGTAATATTTTTTTGCTTTTAAATATTTTTAACTTTTCAATAAGAAAAAATGGGTTTGGCTAATATGTACCAACAATATTCTTCTGTAATATTTATTTAATATATATTAATTAAACTTAAATTTACATTTTTGAGAAGAATATTAAGGGTATTTTGAATAAATTTAATGCAAATTATAATTTACGAGAGCAACCCTTGTATATTTAATAAGTCTTAACATGTATCCTTAAGACATATCATAAAAAAATCATAAAAAATACTTTATTAGTTGTAACTATCTTATTTCGATGATATTTTTTTTTGAAAATGGAGGGAGTAATCATTGCATTGTTTTACAACGGCATTTGATGTAACAATCTAAAAGAATTGATTCACAATAAATATGATATATATGGCTACATTAATACCAAATATGATTCATATAATTTTATGTAATATAATATGATCCAATAAAATTATAATCAAATAAAAAAATTAAAATTACGAAACCTTTTTCAAAACTTCACAAAGTCATATTTATTTAAAATATGAGAAAATTTGATATACCCTACAAGGTCAAAATTTCTTCATTACGAAACCTTTTTCGACAATTTCAAATAATTCAAAATTATATTGTAGTTAACAATTACATATTTTCTTTTTTAGACAAGTTGTTTGGATTTTGACCACCATCACTTCGACTTATTTTTATAACATATCATGGATAATCTTATCGACGAAGGGGTTACAGGCGCTTTCCCTCGCTTTTACATAACCAATAACAGTATATAAAAACCGTAATAATAAGTTTAGTTCAACCATTAATCCTCTTCATCTTCTCTTGAAAGAAAAATGATTTTAAGTTATATTAAATCTCAAGGTTTCACTCGTGTATTACTTATGAAATGAAAAATTGATGTCATATTAAACGGAGAAACACAAAGAAAATAAACTCGAATTATGATTTATTAGTTCTAAATTTGCACGATTTTGAATATACTTGTTCACTCAAGTAATAGGCATACTTGGTAGCGAAACTTCACAAGGTCCGTAACAATAACAACGTCCACCACCTAGTACTTTATCATCTCGTATACAAATGCCAAAATCATAGTTTACATTTGTGCAATAAGTCTCACATTCTTCATCACGACAAACTCCTGAATATTTCCAGAATTTACATACTTCATTTGGGGTTATTATACTTTCTCCTGCAATTGTTCACAAATAAAAAAAATATAATTAGTCATAAAGTTAAGTGCTTACACAAGGAAAAAAAAGAAAGTTGTAAAGGAAAATATTTATAAAAGATAAGGATATGCATACCCTTGCATAGGATCAAGACCAACAACAGAAGAATGTTTCTTAGCATTGAACAATTCATATTTTGTTTTAATTGAAAAATATTATTGTTTAGTTAACCTATTTAAAGAGCATCTCGTAATAAATGTAATATTTTTTGGAATATAATTTAATTTCAACGATGTATTCTTCTTGTAATAAATGTATACATGATTATTGTTCAGCGATAATGCAGTAATTTAATGTGATTGGTTCCAATCTCCCTTTCTTTGTATGTAATTCCTCTTTGTTATACTGTTTGGACCCTCATTTAGTTACTTGCTAGCCTTGCGGTTCTTTTTTAATGATATTTGCCGGTTCCAAAAAAAAGAAAAAATAATCATATGTTTATGTAGATTTTAATTTATTATAAAAAAACAATGTTACACGTATAATAACATGTATACCTTTATGTTTATATAGATGTTTATAATTATAATAACATATAGACTTTTACGTTAATACACATGTTTTGATATTTTGTATTACGAGATTTTAGAATAACAACTCATTTTTTGTTTTTAAAGAAAATTATTATTATTAAGTTAACCTATTTAAAGAGCATCCCGTAATAAATGTAATTTTTTGTTGGAATATAATTTAATTTCAACGATGTATTCTTCTCGCAATAAATGTAGTCCAAATTTAGCGTTTTTATAAACAACTAGATTATTGTCCCGCGATAGCGCGGAAAAAAATAAGAATTGAATTGTAAACTTTATGTTTATGTAGATTTTAGGTTATTATAAAAAGACAATGTTATACGTATAATAACATATATATATATATATATATATATATATATATATACCTTTACGTTTATACACATGTTGTTTATAGTTATAATAACATCAACACTTTTACGTTTATATACATGTTTTAATATTTTTTATTAGGAGATTTTAAATAAAAATAATGTAAATCATAGTTCAAATTGAGTGAATTTTTTTTAAGTAAATTGGAATTTTGTTTTTATTTAAGTAGAGATTGAAATTAAAGAGATAATGTAATTATGTTTTGTAAAAGGGTGTAAAATGAAAATAGTGTTTGATGACATCATCAATTTGATCTAACGGTTGAAATCAAATAAGTTAACCCATCTAAGGGTTTTTGCTTCGCCATGTGGTATTTAAGGCAACACCCGATTCATAGATAGGGTCGGGTTTCGGATAGAATAGTTCCAGTTTGTCGGGTTTCGGGTTTGACCCGATTGACCCGAAAATTACCGTCGAACTATATTTTAATCCAAAGGCATATGCTATATATAAGCTAGAAGTCTGAAAGAGTTTCATACATGAAGCGATGTGGGACAAAGTAGGAAAAACTAAAGGCATATGATATATATATGCTAGAAGTATGAAAAAGTTTCATACTGAAGCGATGTGGGACAACTAAAATGAAAATAGTGTTTGATGACATCATCAATTTGATCTAACGGTTGAAATCAAATAAGTTAACCCATCTAAGGGTCCTTACTTCGCCATGTGGCATTTAAGGCCTCTCTTTTATATTATATTAAAGATTAGAATGATGTTCTTTTATTTAAGTGGAGATGGAATGAAACAGAGAACGTAATTATGTATTTTAAAAAGGTGTGAAATAAAAATAGTTTTTGATTACATCATCAATCTGACCTAACGGCCGAAATCAAAGATATTAATCCATCTAATGGACTTTATTTCGACATATGACATTTAAGACCCCATTTCTATTATATATTAAGGATTAAAGATCCTTAACTTTAATGAATACATTTTTACTTTTTTTAACAAAAGAATACATTTATAATAGAAAAATCTATACTACTATATAAAACATATTAGTCTTTTGATTTTAAAAACTTAATTTAAGGAGATGAAACTTCGTCATTTATTTTCACAAATCAATTATAGTCCATGCAAGTTTTATTTTAATAAGTGAGTTTTGTAACTTATAAAAAATGTAATAAACCATTAAAATATAACTTAATGCATAATTTTACTTACAATAAAAAATTAAATAATCATAACCGTTAATTAATTAGTAATAAATATATTAATAAGATTTATAACATTTGAATGGTAAATATATAGAGTAATTGGAATAATAAATACTTTAATTACAAAATTTTATAATTATTTATAATTTTGAACATATTATTACATGTATCTATTATTGTAATTGAAATATGAGTGAAAATTAACAAAGTTATAAAATTGGGCCGGAAGTCGTGTTCCATGTTACCATGAGGGGATAATCCAAAAGAGATTATGTGAGAGTTTGGTCGTAGTGGTGGGTTTTGGTGCACCTCTATAGGCTTCACAAAAAAGTGGTGGACGGAAGTGACGATTGAGTCCGGTCCCTGGGTAACTCCAAGAATGGGTGGCAGCTCCCTTCCAAAAAGGTTCTATCCTCGTAATGGGCTACACTCGCCATCCTTTCGGCCATTTCCTCCTATGGGGTCACGCCTTGGTGAGGGTGTGACTTCGCGTGTAGTGCTTTCTTCTTTCACGTCTCCGTAAGACAACTCCAAGTTTATCCCCCTCCGTCTTTCTGTTTGAACATACGTGTTCATGAGATTTCAGAGTTTTCCAAAGTTGCGGTGAAGGAACTCTGGTGTGATGCTTTCTACTTCCGTGGCTGGGAAGATGAGTTCCGCACTTAGACCCATGGTCGTAGAGGTTGTTTGTGGTATGGGTGCCTCTATAACGTTGGTCGATGGTTGCTTGAAGGATATTACGGTGGAAGTTCTTGACGTGGGTGGAGCTTCCATCTTTTTCGACGAACTCCGACCGATCGTTAGCAGAGGTCCCCCAGATGACGTCAAATATTGAAGTAAATTTCCTTGGTGGTTCCGCAACACTTGGTCTTGAAGCCAGGTGTTGCGTCTCTGCCTTGTTGGAATCAAACATGGGTATGTATAGAAAATTATGAATCAAACAATAATAACAACAAGAAACTTAAACAACCAACCAATTGATAAACTCCTCAACTTCAACAGATTACAAAATAAAACTCACTACAAATTACTCTCAGTTTAAATTCTAAATCACTCAATTGACATCAAGAAGATGAAGAACAAACTTAATCTTACAAGATACTGAAAACTGATTAATCAGACGTTGAGAGAGAATGATACGAAAAGTACTAATTTCTGTTGTGTTAATGACTGCAGCCACGTATCTTTGGTATTTATAGCCAAGACATTTAACCTAACAGCTTTAACAAACTTTCATTCTCAGCCCCTTAGCATAACCTCTTTTGCACTCCAGTCCTTTGACTCCATTGACTTTAACTAGCCGTTAAACTCTTTTTGACTCCTTTGACTTTATCCTACAAACCAACTTCACAACATTAAAACAAATTACAAAATATATTTCATGCATAAAGATTATTCTTTCAACATCCCCCCTTAATCTTTATCATGAAATACGTTAAACAATTTTAACTTCGAACACAGATAATCATGCTGACCAGTAGGTAAGCCTTTTGTAAAAATATCTGCAACATTTTCACTTGAGTCTATTTTTTCCACATTAACGACACCATCAACAATTTTTTCTCTTACAAAATACAAGTCAATCTCAAAATGTTTCGTTCGTTCATGAAATACTGGATTAGCACTTATCTGTATTGCAGATTTATTATCACACCAAATTTTTACCGGTAACAAATTTGTAACATTTAATTCATGAAATATTTTTAATATCCAAATAACTTCACACACAACTGAAGCTAACGCTCGATATTCAGCTTCAGTTGTAGACCTTGACACCGTGGACTGTTTTTTACTTTTCCACGAAATCAAACTATTACCATAAAAAACTGCATAACCTGTTACTGAACGTCTCGAATTCAGACATTTACCCCAGTCTGCATCAGTATAAGCACTCAAAACTGGCATTTCATGTTTAGAAAACATAATCCCATTTCCTGGACATCTCTTAAGATACTTAAGAATTCTGAATGCAAGTTTCAAATGAGACATTAACGGAGCATGCATAAACTGACTTAAGCATTGAACTGAATAAGATATATCTGGTCTTGTAATTGTCAAGTAAATCAGTTTACCAATCAATTTTTGGTAATACGAAAAATCAGTTAACAACTTATCCTTTTTATCACTATTCTCTTTATCGGTGATAATAAGATTTGTTTCAATTGGGGTTTTAACAGGTTTGCTGCCAATTACACCGAATTCAGCTAAAAGTTCAAGACAATATTTACGCTGTGATAAACACAACCCATTATTAACAGCAAGAACCTCTATGCCTAGAAAATATTTTAACGTGCCAAGATCTTTAATCAAGAATTTTGTTTTTAAAAACAGTTTGCACTTCTCAATTTCAGCACTAGAATTTCCCGTAATAACAATGTCATCAACATAAACCAACAATCCTATAAAAACATTATCAAACGACTTAACATATAGTGAATAATCTGTCTTACTTTGTATAAATCCATTTTCAGTTAGAGACATAGTTAACTTTGCATTCCATTGTCGTGGAGCTTGTTTTAACCCATATAATGATTTTTTCAACTTACAAACACGATCATCATTAGTATTAAAATATCCTTGAGGTAAACTCATATATACTTCCTCATTTAACTCTCCATATAAAAATGCATTATTGACGTCTAACTGGAAAATTTCCCAACTATTTTGAACTGCAAGACCAATTAAACACCTCACTGTGACAATCTTAACTACCGGAGAAAAAGTTTCATCATAGTCTATACCTTCTTTTTGACTATATCCTTTCGCTACAAGTCTAGCCTTATAACGCTCAATCTCACCATTAGACTTGTACTTTATTTTGAACAGCCATCTACACCCTATGGGAATTCTATGACTCGGTCTCTT
This sequence comes from Senecio squalidus, assembly GCA_910822075.1. Classification (NCBI taxonomy): domain Eukaryota; kingdom Viridiplantae; phylum Streptophyta; class Magnoliopsida; order Asterales; family Asteraceae; genus Senecio; species Senecio squalidus. Next base: position 63,687,602 of record CAJVGC010000065.1, read on the forward strand.
AACAACATCCCATGTACCATTTCTATATAACGCTTCCATTTCCACATTCATAGCATTTATCCAGTTTATATCATTACAAGCATCTTCAAAACAAGTAGGTTCCACAGATTTGTTTAGACTACTAACAAAACAATAATTCTCATGACTCAACCACGTATAGCACACCACATTATTCACATTGTATTTGACCTTTCCTTCAACAACAAAATCATTTAAATGTTTAGGAAAAACAGTTTTTCTAGACGACTTTCTAACAGATAAATCATTTTCGTTTTCAACTTCACTTAACCCCTCAGAAGATTCAGATTCGTTTCTATCATGATTTCGTTCATTGGTTGCTTGAACAACATCTGTAGAAGTCAAGAATTTAGGTGCAGAATCTATAGTATCTGTTTCAACACTTTCTTGACTCCTTTCAGTGCTGTTCATGCCTCCTAATGAGCTGTTTTCAATTTTATTTTGTTCTAAATCTACTTTATCATCATTGGGTGTTATCTGTTCATCATATTCATTAAAAAAATTAATATGATTCGTTTCGTTAGCATCCAACACTATTGAATCAGCATTCAATTTATATGGAAACACTTCTTCATAGAACTTAACATCTCTTGAAAACATAACAGATTTGGACTCAATACACCATAACTTGTATCCTTTTTGCACACCCGAATAGCCAATTAGCACACACTTATATGATCTTGAACCAAACTTGTCATGAGAATTTAGTACTTTAGCAAAACATAAGCAACCAAAACACCTCAAATGACTTAAATTTGGTTCTCGACCATATATCATACAAAACGGAGATTTACCAAGTAAAACAGAAGATGGCAACCTATTAATCAAATAGCACGCAGTCAGAATACAGTCAGTCCACAGATACAAAGGAATTCCCCCCTGAAACATAAGGGATCTAGCAACATTCAAGAGATGCCTATGTTTCCTCTCTACAACACCATTTTGCTGAGGTGTATATGCAATTGATGTTTGGTGAATAATTCCATTTTTATGACAAAAGGTACTCATTTTACTATTTAGAAATTCACTTCCATTGTCACTTCTTAAAACTTTTACATTGACATGAAACTGATTTTTCAGCAAATTAACAAATGACTCAACATTTTCAAAGACATCAGATTTAGTTTTAAGTAAGTGTACCCAAACAGCTCTAGTAAAATCATCCACTATAGTTAGAAAATATTTGAACCCTTCATTAGATGTAACTTTGTAAGGACCCCACACATCTAAGTGTATAATTTCACCAATTTGTTTAGTTTTATGTTCACTTATCGGAAATGGTTCTCGAGTTTGTTTAGCTTTATGACATATATCACACGGTAATAAGTTTTCATTTCCAATTTTTAAGTGTTCTTTTAATGTATGCATTACTCCCTCAGCAGGGTGGCCAAGTCTATGGTGCCAAGTGTATTTAGAGAGTAAACATTTATTCACACAAGGAGACATGGTAGACTCACCAACACAATATTTATCAAACACATATAGTCCACCACAAACACTACCAGTCCCCAAGGTCTTTCCCATCACATTCCCTTGAGGTAAATCCTGAATATAACACTTAAATTCATTAAAACCAACAAATTTCTTGCTGTCTCGAGCAATTTTGTACACGGACAACAGATTAACAGAATATTCAGGGACAACAAGAACATCATACAACATCACATGGTTATTAAGTCTATAGTTCCCAATTCTCTTTATTTTAGCATTAGTGCCATTAGGGTGTTCAACAATGAGATTAAGATCAGATATATCAACTATATTTTCAAGATTTTCATTAGAGTTTACATAATGTTGATTAGCACCTGAATCAATGACCCAACCAGGATTATTTAATTTGGAACCATTATTAACAACATTGCACATCATACCTGCCATATTAGATTTTGGGCCATTCACACCACTTTTTTCAGACAACAGACTCATAAGGGTTCTGACCTGTTCTTGTGAAAAGGAAACTCATTAGAAATTGAGGTCTGTGTGTCTAAAGAAGCATTGCTATTAGAGAACCTTTGATTTTGAACTCTGTTGTTATTGCCATTATTATTAGTGTTATTATTCCTTCTTGGAAGATTAGGTGGAAATCCAATTATTTTGAAACACCTATCAACCGTATGGCCTGACCTTCCACATTCAGTACATTTAAGTTCAGGATTTCTTAAAAAACTTTTATTATTAAAAACATTTCCACCATTGGTTTTATTTGCAACAAACGCAGTGTTTTGGGACTTTTTTCCAGAATTGTGATTTGCCCTATCTCTATGAGATTCCTCTCTAGAGATAATGGAGAAAGCAGTTTTGACTGATGGCAAAGGTTCTCGTGTTAACAAATTGCTTCTAATAGGGACATAAACATCATCAAGACCCATAAGAAATTGCATAAGTTTGAGCAATTGGCCATGTTCAACAAAGTCTTTAGCACCATTACAAGTACAAGCAGGCAGTTTAACCAAGGCATCATATTTTTTCCACAATGAATTCAACTTATGATAATATTCAGAAACAAATAAGCCACTTTGTGTTAACGAATTGATTTTATGATGCAAATTAAACACAACTGACCCATCAATTTTATCATATGTTTCTTTCAGTTCATTCCATAAACTAGTAGCATTTTTAGAAAAGATTTGACCCAAATATAATTCCTCAGATATGCTACCAAGTAACCAAGATAAAACTACAGCATTACATCTATCCCACTGTTTTGCAAGAATTTCATCATCCTCATCTTTTAAACATGTACCATCAATAAATCCAACTTTATTTTTTGTTTCTAAAGCAAGCATAACAGCACAACACCAAACATTATAGTTTTCAGTCCCTTTTAATTTGAAATTAACCAATGAAGCATTAGAAATATCACTAGCATGCAAGTATAAAGGGTCACCAAAGTCAAGCCTGCTGACAAGAGTAGTACTTATCTCACTTTCAGCTTTGTCAGCAGACTTTTCACCAGCAGGGGTCACCATATTCACAGAAAATAATAACCAGTCACAACACAGACAACAGACAGAATACAGCAACCAACAACAACCAATCAACCACAACAGCAATATGAAAATAAACAGCCACAAGTGCAAGAAAATAACCAACCACAAATGCAATGCATATGTTCCTGAAGAGACGACTAGCCAGGGACAGGGAGTATTTGGAACGTGTCAAGCCAGAGGCCAGCAGTCCAATTCAAGCCTTAACTAGTGTCCTTATCTAGGTCCAAAATGACAATCGCCCCTACTGAGTTAGGCCAGGACTTACTCCCAACCCAGTAGTGCACTGAGAATTAAACAAAAAAACAGATGCACAGATAATCAAGAACAGAATAAACCACACAAACACACCGAGAATCACCAAACAAGTCACACAATCAGATTAAGAGCTCCTGACTATGGTCCAAGTGTAACACCAGGGGGCAGTTGATCCCCACCCGACGTGGAAACGCCCTGATGTAGGAACTTGCCACTGTACAGGATAGGAAAGAAGGCTTACCTGAGTAGTCTCAAGAAGATTACACCACGGAAACACAACAGAGGCTCACCAGTCAGGAACGCAGCGGAAGAACAGTCACAACCAGGACACAGGGAACAAATCAGAGTTTCTCAGATGGAAACCCTAAAGAATAACAAGATCACCCAGTCACCTCCTCTAGATCTATACCAAAGAGCACCAGATTCACCACAACTTCACCTCAATCACGAATCTGTCACCAATCGATATCAATCGAAGATAACAAACCCTAATTAACCTCAATCACAGACCTGTCACCAATTGATACCAATCGAAGATAACAAACTCTAATTAATATACCACCAAGTCACCTCAATCACAGATTTGTCACCAATCGATACCAATCGAAGATAACAACCCTAATTAACATCAACCACGGATTTATCACCAATCGACACAGATCGAAGATAACAACCCTAATTTCACGAATCTGTCACAACGTCACCTCAACCACGGATTTATCACCAATCGACACAGATCGAAGATAACAACCCTAGTTGATCTAAACAGTGGAAATCAAGAGCCGAAGCTCTGATACCATATAGAAAATTATGAATCAAACAATAATAACAACAAGAAACTTAAACAACCAACCAATTGATAAACTCCTCAACTTCAACAGATTACAAAATAAAACTCACTACAAATTACTCTCAGTTTAAATTCTAAATCACTCAATTGACATCAAGAAGATGAAGAACAAACTTAATCTTACAAGATACTGAAAACTGATTAATCAGACGTTGAGAGAGAATGATACGAAAAGTACTAAATTCTGTTGTGTTAATGACTGCAGCCACGTATCTTTGGTATTTATAGCCAAGACATTTAACCTAACAGCTTTAACAAACTTTCATTCTCAGCCCCTTAGCATAACCTCTTTTGCACTCCAGTCCTTTGACTCCATTGACTTTAACTAGCCGTTAAACTCTTTTTGACTCCTTTGACTTTATCCTACAAACCAACTTCACAACATTAAAACAAATTACAAAATATATTTCATGCATAAAGATTATTCTTTCAACAGTATGAAATGAACAAAGAACACGTCAACTTATCCAATTAATCTCGGGCGTGAGATTAATATTTATGGTAAATGATTGAGTGTATTGAATGAACGAAATATATTTAATGAAGGGTTGTGTTTAATGGTGCTTATTTGGGTAGGAGAATTCTAGGGAAATGAAGTATTAAAGAAGGAGAATGTTTGTTGTCGGGGGAAAAATCTTCATCTCTCTTTGTGCGTCTATAATATTTATAGTCCAGGTGACTGTCGATTTCCACTCCTGTCACCACCCCGATCACGTCTCTTGCGCCGTAGTTGTAGGGAGGGTCTACTCCTATAGGTGAGTAGTCGCTATCCATTTTGGTCCTTCTGATCCGCTCCCGTAAGGACTCCTTAGGCGGGAAAACAGAGTGGAGTTAATGCGAGACATAGACCCGTCTGTGCTCGGACCGTCTCTGTGTTCATTCGGCGTGTCTTGCGGGAGAACGGTCAACCCTTGACCCAGGCTTCCTAAGTTGTGTTGCGTCCGGAGCTCTGGTTCAATTCTGGAGTTTGTTTATTGAGCGCGGTTGTTTTGGAGAATGGTGTATTACCACTATACTCCAACATATATAGTTTAACATCAATGCTACGTTAATGAATTGTGGCTGAGTAGATTCATGTGAACTTGAAAAAGCAGTTGCAGTAGGTGGCCAGAATGTCATGGCAACACCACTAGAATTATCAGTTGTTGAGTGGCTTAATTTGGGCCGCTTATTGGTTGTCAAGAGACTCGGATGAGGCGAAGTGTTAGGGGTGTAAAAAGTTGGTGCTAAGCCATGTTTGTGGTTCTAAAACATAATCCTTTCCTTGTGTATAAATTGAAAGTAATATCATATTTTGAGATGGAGCAAAATGGTTTGCGTTTGTGGAGCGCTCTCGCCTTGGACAACCGTTGTCCACCCCCCCCACTCCCTAACGGTTGTTGGTAGTTTTGATTGGTTTAAGTTAGCAGTTTGCACGCGTTCTCGAGTTTTGTTTTCCCAAACATTTTAAAGGTTATTAAAAATAACGAGCTATGAGGTTATCCTATATGATTATGATTATGAACGTTGAGTTGTGGTAGTGAAATGTCACGTGATTTAAGTTATGAGTTAAGTCATAAGACTTGTGTCAATGGAGTGTCAGTTAGGAAACTGATGTAGTCAGTTGAAACCCAACGCCATTACCGACGCCACTGACACAAAATCCCACACGAATCGCCAGTTTCAAATCATTATCTCACTCATTCATTCCGTTTCTCTCCACAATCATCGCCGAATTCATCAAATCATTCATCATCATCACCGTTGTCACCGAATTTATGAAAATCAGTCGTTTGAGTTTAGGTTCATATCCTTTTTCATAATGATCACTTCGTTTTTTGGATATTATTCGGTTTTGCATAAGCAATCAGAAGTGAAATGGAATCAGGTTGTGCAAATCAGTGTTTCTTACGTGCAGTTTTTGTTGTATGTTTTGGTGTATGAGGTCGCGAATACGGTATTGTATGTGCGTTGTAAGATGGCAAGAGGAGAAGAAGAAGTGGAAGCTGGAAAAACCTAAGGGGAAAAGCCCGTTTATGATGCTTGGAGATTTTACTTTTATAATGTTGTTGTGCAATATAGTTCGGGGGATTACTTTGTCGATTGGGTAAGTTTTTAGCATCTGAAATCACACACTTGTTGGTAATCTGTTAGATTTTGCATCGAGTTTAATATCGTGTTATGAAGATGTATTTATCACCTATTAGCAACACGTCTGATAGTTTTAGTGATCGCTCGAGGTTGTTTTGTAGAACGTATGCTAGTTTTAGTGATGATCTTGAGGTTGTTTTCATGTTATGCAAATATGGTAATTAGTAGAAGTTATGTTACTTTCAATGATCTCGAGTTCATTTCCGTATATTCTGATGAATTACTACTTTTTATGGTATTTCTAAGCACGTAATTCACATTTGTTCATACTTCATTGAACTATAAACATATTGTTTTTGTTTAATAGCGGAAAATTTACAATGAATATCGATGATTAGAAGGATATAACCGTAAAAGGCTAAGCATTTGTTTACTTCTACGCGAGGACAAGGTTTTTTTTATATGTACATACGCACTTGCTGACTTGCACATACATAACAACGTCCTAGCTATAAATTCAGTAAATCATACATGGCAAACGAGGGACAATTTGAACTTCGAGTGGAGATGCTTTGGCATTTATTAATCCAGCACTCTCAGTCATATCAACTGGTTCATCGTCAGGTATAGACATGTCGAAATTGTGTATCAACGTAGCTAGAACGATATGTAATATTTGATGAGATAAACCCATTCCGGGACAGCGCCTTCTCCCAGCACCAAATGGGATTAACTCAAAGTTTCTCCCTTTAACTTCTACATCCATATGAGTTCCTTCAAGGAACCTTTCGGGCCTAAACTCTAATGGGTTCGACCAGATTTCTGGGTCGCTTTGAATTTTTGATATATTTACGATCAACCATGTGCCTTTTGGAATATGGTAGCCAGATAAAGTGCAATCTGTAGAAAACTCTCTTGGTGCTGCAAGTGGTGCAGCTGGGTATAACCTTAGCGTCTCTTTTACGATAGCTTGAAGGTACACAAGTTTCTTAATATCTGACTCGTCAACTTGTCTGTCTTTCCCAACATGCATGTCTATTTCCTCTTGAGCCTTTTGGAAAATTCGGGGATTGTTCATTAGTAGCGAAAGAGCCCATGTTAACATAGCAGTCAGGGTATCGGCACTACTAGCAATTATATCCTACAAGATGCTAACTAATTAGAAACCAACAATCAAGTTTTGTTACATAACTAATATCGGAACATACCAAGCATGTGGACTTAATAACGGTATCAGCATCATAATCTGCAAAACCTCGAGTTTCAACAGCTGAAATCATCACATCCATGAAGTCCTTCTCCCCGATATCACCTTTCTTCTTCCTATGCTCGTATAACCATTTCCCAATCATCGAATCAACTTCTTTCACAACTCTTTTCATCGCTTTCTCGTGACCACCAAAATCCAACCATTTTAGGAAAGGAAGTGCGTCTCCAATCACAAGAAGACCAAGTAAGTCAAAATATTCCCTTATCGATTTAACAAACCTATTCATCTCATCTTTTTCTTTACCATTCGTAGCCTCGCTATACCGTTTCCCTATAACCATTTGAAGAATCACATTCATATCTAACTCCCCGAACCATTTATTCATGTCCACCAACACTTTGCGCGTTCCATCTTTCCTCTCCTTCCACTCCTCATACAAGTTTCTTATCGAGTTCTCCAATTCAGACACACGAATATACTTGAGCTGCTCAAGACGAGAACCTGATAACAGCTCCAAGGAGGCGATCTTACGCATTTCTCGCCAATATGGACCATATGTTGTAATTCCAAACATAACATAGTCATATCCTAAAATCTTAGCTGCTATATATTTTGGACGAGACGAAACAATTGCATCATAGGTGGTGAAAATTTCCTTAGCAAATTTCCAACTGTTGATAACTAATATCCTACGTACTCCAAACTGAATAGTAAATATGGGTCCGTATTTAGTAGCCATGGATCCTAATGCTATGTGGGGAGGATCTGATGATCCTCCCGAGATGTTTAGGTGGCCTACTATAGGCCACCCACCAGGCACTTTCGGTAAATCATTTTTTTTACAAATTTTATTTGATAAAAACCGAAGCATCAAATATACAAATACAACACCAAGAAAAAAAGTGTAATTTTGCTGTAAGGAGATGAGATCCATTAGAAGATTGATGAGTTGATGGTGTTGCATATTTTACAAAATATTTCAAAACTCTTTTTATAGTGATCAACACGAAAAGAACTTGAACTAAAATTTCGATACGGATGTGTGGCTTCTTTTGGTGTTTGTCATGGGTTTATCTTATCTATGTGTTGTGACAAAAAATAATATGTGGCTCAAGTACAAAATTGTTTCATAGCTCCCTCGTTGTTTTTCACGTCCACAATTTTAATGAACTTTCTAGAAAAACATCGAGGATAAAGTATATGAATGTCCTAATTTTTTTTAACCGAAGTTATAGTTGTTTTGACCAAAACTACATAAAGCAATTTTGTAAACAAACTAGTTAAGTGAGGTAAGGTGTTGTGGTAATCTGATGAGTGATCACAAGATAATTTATAAAAACAGTTAATAGATGCGTAAAAAGTAAATAAACACAGAGGTGTACGAGGAAAGCCCTTAATCATTTTGGATTACCGGCATAAAACCTCGGGAAGGGATTATGATCCCTTGCTTGTTGATTTTATTAATAAGAACAGTAATGATTACAGAAATGAGCACAAGTGATCGATTTTAAGTGTTTGTGTTGTAATTCACGTGAGTATTCTGGTGTTACTGTGTGTGTCTACTATATCGATCATTGCCTCTATTTATAGTAAAGGAAAGTAACAACTATAGCGAAATAGGTGGGATCATTTGCTGATCTCAATTACATGGTTTGAAGGTTGAAGATGTTGTTATTAAGTTCGAATATTTGCACGATGAATTGAAGGTTGCGTCTTCGTGTGTACCTTATGAGAAGCTTATTAAAGCTTGCTGCGATTCCCTCAGGGTACATTTAGCCATTGATTTAGTTTATGCTGTTTTAAAATGTGACTTAACTGTACGGACAAGTACAATCAATTCGATACTAAAGGCTTGTTATGTAAGCCGCGAGTATAATTTGGTATGTTACCAAGTCCTTTTTCTTATTTACGTACTGATTTTTTACATGAATGTTACTTGACAAAAATCATTACATTACGCGCTCATGGATGACAGGTTCATTGTATTAATGCCTTGATTTATGATCATAATCTAAAACCTAACGCCGAGACCTTCAGAATTATGAATAGCTTGCTTGTGAAATCGAAAGAGGTAAGTGATGCTTCTTGCACCTGATTTATTTTATTTCTCGTTTTGAATCTAAGCATTTTTTTTATATGTAATGTGTTTGATATTTGTTCTTCTCATTTGCAGATTGATGGAGCGTATCGCGTATGGCATGAGTAAAGATATAGAGAGATTGTGATTTTTTTCCTATCGCTAACATGTAATGGGTGGATATTTTCGACAGGTAATTTCTCTATTGATTTTATACTTTCTTTGTCCATCTTTTATATTGCAAATAATATGTCTTGAAAATAATCTAAAAACTATATATTATTGCGGTAACATTTAAAAAAAAAATGATTTTCGATGTTGTAAGCCATATTATATGCATGTTAGACGACTTCTAGCTGAATCGTGTAACCTTTTCAACACATATGACCCGTTTCATTTTAGCTACTATTTTTTACCTGTTATTGAACAAATAGAACCTTAATTCACTCGTTTTCATATTTGGGTATCGTGTGATAAAAGTTTAAAAAAAGAAAGAAAAAAAAATACACACGAATCACTGGCAACTTACTAATTACATGTTCTTATTCTGGTTTTTGTTTTTAACAACATCTGGATTTCGCTTAAAATAACTGTCTATGGTCATATTTTCTATTTGCAGCCGATAATATGTCTTCCTGCATATGAGAATTCCGCTTGATAGGTTAGAAGAAATAATGTGAGTGTTGATATATATTCTTATACCCAAATTTCATGTATAGTCCAAAGTCTTAAAAGTTTCCATGTAGTCTCCAAAACGACATAATGTATTGCAACTGGTCCTAGATAAGATTCGCGGAAAGTGATTACAGTAACGAGTATGGGAACTAGGGTAGTAATGAGTGCGGGAACTTGGGTGTCCATTGATCAATGGTCTTGAATACTCGTCTCGTCATCATCACAACAATAACAATTGCAATGACCGTGATTAATGGTTACAAATTTACAAAATTACAATCCATCTTTTTCTTTTATAATTGTACTTATATCAATGTATATTAGGGATGAAAGTGGTAACGGACTGATACCAAACTTGTTGGTATCATATTTTTGAAGGTTTTGTATTAATATCGAGAATCATACTGAATTGTTGATAGTAATCAAAATATCGATTAAAACCGTTACTAGTGATGTCAATGACCAAATTTTTAAAAAGTGTAGTACCAACTACCAAATCGTTTGAATTTAGTCAATATTAATAAAACCGATATTTCAATACTTTTATCTCATCGTAATATTTAGATAGTTCGGATAATAGTTTCTCATCAATAAAGTCAATTTTTCAGCAAATCTACATCATGCATGCACATATGGGGTGTGTGTCTTGTATCATGACATCAACAATTTGTGTCTCCCAAAGTCACTAGTCATCATTAAACAAAAAAAATTTCGATAATCATAATCATAAGGACCGTATGTAAAATACACATATAAGAAAAAGAAAAAAAACTTATATTATAAAAATATAAGAATGATTCTTAATATATAGAAGACAATCTTATAAGCTATTGTTATCGATTTCTTTAGAAGAATATGAACAATTTTTCAAACAAATTACATACTTTGTTTTAAAACATTTCTTAATCTGTCAGATTAAGATTGTAATCTATATTATCTATAAAGTATATAACCATAATAAATTTTAATGTTGAAATTTAAAGAGAAAAAAGCATAATTGTCACTCATTTGATTATCAACAATCTATTAATGTTAATATTCTAGCATTTTATATTTTAATTTTTTTTTACTCCCTTATGAAAAAAGCTCATTAAATTCAAAACACAATAAATTTTTAATTTTTTTTGAAAAAATATAACTAGAAAATACTGAAAAATCTAATTACTATTTTTATTATTCGAATGACCGATTATTATATACAATGTATATATCACAAAACAAATGTGAAAATTATCTAAATTATTATCACAATGTAATTTTTTCGTAGTATATAATTTTTCTCGTACGTAACTTCATGTGGGTAGTTTACTAGTTTTATATAATTAAAAAAAACAAAAATGTTTAAAGAAAAGAAAAACATGAAAGTTTGAGCTAAGTTTTAGTTCATGTACTTTTAGTATAAAATAATTAAAAGAGTTAATTACATAAATGGTCCCTGTGTTTGTCGCAAAACAACGGGTCTCGTCCCTGGGTCGAAATTCCTTCGGACCCAGTCCCTGGACCCTATCTTTGGTTGCACGTTTGGTCCCTCCCACTAACAACCGTTAAAAAATCTCGTTAAATACATCACGTGCCTGGCACGTGATGGGTAAATATAATTTCCCCTTTCTTTTCCCAAATCCTTCTTCTCTTCTGCACACACCAAAATTAGGGTTCATGCTAAACTTAGGTGAAAAACTAAAATCACCAACTCGGAATCAAAATACCACAAATCGAACTAAAAATAATAATAATTTAGTCCAAAAAACAAAAAAAAACTCATAAGTCTTTTACAAAAATCGAATACCCATATGCAAAAATCAAAAGAAAAACAGCTAATCAAATCATTAATTTGACAAAATATTAATGAAATTAACATCATTTACATACAAGATCGGTCTTCACCGCTGCAATCCCAATCGTCGCTAGTCTCCACCACCATCGCCGCCATCCCAACCGCCGCTAGTCTCCACCACCTCCTCCATCCCAACCGCCGCTAGTCTACACCGCCGCTAGTCTACACCGCCGCTTTCCTTCTACCACCACCGGCGCTACTTCACTACCTAGCCACCGATTTAATTATAAGAAATCTAGATTTTTTTTAGATCTGAAGAGCTTATTGCTTGATGTTTTGTGTCTTTTTGTTGATTTCTTTGTTGGGTGATTTCAGGATCTGTGTTTGTGAATTTGATTTCAATTAAAACAAGGAAGAAAAAATGTTAGCATCAGAACAGAAACAACATCACACCGATTTCTTCAACTAGGTTAGTTCTTCCATCACAAGCTACTGGAAACTACGGTGCTCAATGAAATGGTGGAGCTCAAGGTGGATACGGTGGTGGGTATGGAGGTGCACCAGCTAGGCAGGGTTAGCTTCACTTTTAGAAATTAGGTTAAATATTAGGGAAAGGGGATAATATAACTGAGAGTTAATTACACAATTGGTCCCTGTGTTTGTAAAATTACGGTATTACCCATCACGTGCCAGGCACGTGATGTATTTAACGAGATTTTTTAACGGTTGTTAGTGGGAGGGACCAAACGTGCAACCAAAGATAGGGTCCAGGGACTGGGTCCGAAGGAATTTCGACCCAGGGACGAGACCCGTTGTTTTGCGACAAACACCGGACCCAATTATTAAATCACCTTGTCAGTTGTTACACTAACAATTATTAAATCACTCACCGCTTTGATTCCGGACCCAATAGTCATGTCATGTGGAATTTTAAAATTTTATATTTGTAAAATGTTATTTTAATCAATATCTTATTTTTAATATTATTTAAAATCAAAATTCATAAACCAAAGTCATTATAGTATTCTCTTCTAATACTTAAAATATATAGAAAGAACGTTTGAAAAAAAAAAGTGAAAAAATATATAGAGATTTGGTTTAAAAACGATATATTTACATTAAAAATAAGTTTATTTTATCTAATTACCATTTATATAAAGTGGTTATTTCACCTAAAATAAAGACACTTTGTTCATTTGGATGTAAAAATGGATCCAAAAATATGATTAAAATATGTGTTAATATAAGTACTATTTTGGTCTTAAAAAAAGTGTTTGAAAACAAAAAGAACGGTCAAAACAAGATAAATACAGTTAATGAAATATTTTTTATTAGATTATCTATATTGTCAATGCATTAAAAACGTTAATTACTTTTAGAGTTTGAAATATTGACAATATTTTTGAGGATAAAATGGAAAATTAATACATTTTAATTATTTATATTTAAAAACAAGACATATTTAAATTGAAAAGTTAACATTTTTTTAGAACAAAGAGAATAATAAATAACAAAAAAGCCAATTTTATTTGTCAACTTATAATATTTATTTTCGGATATCAATTAAGCTTGTTATCAGTATTTTTATTTATACTATTGAATAAAATAAACGTTAATTGAAATGGTATATTAACATCAAACAAAACAAAAATAAGTATAATTAAAAAAGAAACTTAAATTAAATATTAAACCATAGGTATTTTAGAGTAGTTGTTATATGGGAAGTGATTTGTTCACAACAATTTTTGGCCATTTACAACAAGTTTATATAAATACTTTACCCCTTTTATTAATTTTAATATTTAATCCTTACATAATTATAAATAATCATTTAATTTTAACATTTATGGTTCACATTCTTTTTGTCGTTGCAATCTTTTAGAGTTATAAACCATTTTACACGTTATGGACTTTCTCATTATAAATTTATGTTGATAGTAATCTAAAGATCCTCATAGTTTAATACTCTAATACTTCCACTGTTAAATTTGAATATTTTAAATAATTAATTGCAGATCGAAACTGGCAAAAAACACCGAAAATTTTCTAAACTAAAAAGGAAAAAAAACTGTATATTGACAGATAAAAACAAGACATGTAACATTTGATCAAACACTAAACCAAAAAAAAATAGAATTCTATCAATTTTGAATGTTGCACCAATTCCTAAATTAAACATTTAAAAATAAATTCCGATAAAATGTTTATATTAAAGTGGATGCTTTAAAACTTTAAAATAAAAACAAGTCTATGTTTGAAACTACTAGGTCTAAAATAGTTATCATTAACATTTAATCTAAAAGTTAATTATAAAAGCTCTTGAAACTATCAAGTTGTTCAAATCACTATGTTTTATTGGTTTGAATGAAGTTTTGGGTGTAAAAATATGGAAATTTAGATTTAAAGACGTGAACAAATCGCATTATAATATTGGTGTAGGATGCGACTGTTAATGTTGGTCATACAACTTAAAAAATTAAAGAATTAAAGGAACATGAGATATTTTGTAAAATGAAGCAAGGATAGGAGGGCTAAATGGTTAAATTTTATAAAAGGTAATGTGGGGTAATAATGTAATATAATATATAACTAGAGGATTTCCCGTGCGTTGCACGGGTTCGTTCTTATATGTATGTTCATGCTGGCGACGATAACGATGTAAACCTGTGGTACGAACATGAGTTAGATATTTTGGGTTGCTGATTTCATTTTCTGTAAAGCAGAAAGTTGTTTTTTTCACCATCCTTTTTTCTTCGCTTCAGTGCCCGTGCGTTGCACGGGTTCGCTATCCTGTATATGTTAGTCTCCCTCAGCAACACCTATACAACATATAAAAAGTGGTAAACAACAACAAAACGAAATGCAATGCCTCACTCTAGTAAATATCAGTGAAAAAAATTAACCTGATTAGATGCGTTATTGCGAAGGAGATTGTTTAACAATTCAAAACAGTCCTGTGAGGTTTTATTGCAACAGACTTAGGATTTCGTGATAACAATTCAACCAATAAGAGTAGAGAACGATAAAGTGGAAAATTATAAGATATTACACTTACTTGTCTTCTTCTTTCCTCTAATCTCACGCTCCCATTGATTCGACATACGTCCATACCCTTCTCACTAAAATAGTAGTGCATTATATCCAAGATCTTTGTCCACTGCGAGAAAATAAGAACCTGTTTGCCAATTTCAAAGATAGAAACTTCAGATATTGTTTGACAAATTCTAAACATTTAAGTTGATGTCTCGACATTTTTAGTTGAGGTGGTATCGACTCATTTACTTATGATTGGATCAGTTAGGTAATCTCTTTTCTAAAACCATAAAATAGGTCAAACGGACCGAACAGGATAAAAGTCAAAGTCTTATTCTAATGCATACAACCTCCTACGTCGGTTTATTAAAAGATTTAGATTATTATATAAACATTAATATAATTTTAGTATTGTAATGACAAACATCACATGATTTGTTAGTAAAGACTTTATAAATGGACGAAAAATGAAGTGGATCAACACACCCCATTGACCCGTACTATGAATGAACATTTACAACTAATTTTGTGTTGACTCGTTACCCAACCCATCCTACCCGCTCATATCGCTACCTCTACTTTTAAGCGATACGTCTGGCAACACTAATTTCTATCAGGCTTTGTGCTTGCGAGAAAACAATTTTTGCAACAATCTTTCCAAAGGATTGAGATTTTTCCTATAAGAAACTTAGAGAATCAAAGAGGACGGGTCAAAGAGGACGGGTCAGTGGGAAACGATTTACCATTTCAATCTTGCTGTTTCTTTGAACATTGAATGAAATTTACCGCTCCCGCCTTTTGGCCAAACTGGAGCCTGTGGTTGGTTTGTGCATTTTGCAGCTGCTTTCTTTCCTCCTTTATGAACTTTTCTGTTCTTGATGAGGACGGACGGAGGAGATTGGTCAGCAGAGGCTGGGGTACCGGCTTCGGCTTCTCTTTGGAGTTAATAGGTGCTTGGTAAGCAGCAAGAACAGACGACCCGTCTCAGCTTATCACGCCACATGGAACCGAAGTTCACTTGAGAATTGAAAGCAGAGAACGATCTTCCCGAAATCAACATGGTTCGCTCGGCAAGCCCCTCAGAATCGAAACCATCTCAGCACACATCAGCCAGCATTCACACTTACTGCTCTTGCCCCTCAAATCAAGAATGGAACACTTCGGCTGAGTAACAGAGCCTAAAGGCACCTGGAGAAAAGATATTTTAACAGCTAATCTTACAAATGAAAGGGTCGTAAAAATAACGACTTATAAAGATATATAAACCTGAAGTATTTATGCAACGGCCTCTTCTGGTGCCATTCTCAGCGCGTATTTTCTTAGGCCAAGTCTTTGAGATAAAACTGCTCAGCTTCAAAGCAACTATGAAGTGTTATAAACGTCACAAAAACTGAACAGAGGGAAATAATGAACAAACGAACCTTTTAGATCAACTTTAGTATCAGCCAAGGCAGAAACAATATAAAGCCTATGCTTCTTATCCTAAACGTAAAACAATAAAAATAAAATCAACACATTAACTTGAACGCAGATGTAATACAATGTCATCTCAAATTATCTGAATACGATACCTTTACTTTATCCATTTGACCCGTTCTTAAACATATGGCTGAAAATTACTTAAAGTGAGGTTTCGATTTGTGAAGGAATAAAACATATTAATTAAGTACACAAAAGAGAAAACGGAAGAAATAAGTTTTATTCATAGTATTACCCTAAAAACATAGCAAACTGTTAAAATTAAAAGGAGTTTGCGTTTATCCAGATTCCTGACAATAAAAATCATCTTTTGTATCAATATTCAAAATAACAGTTATACAAAGACATCAACTCAAGAAATGTTACCTCTCGTTCTTTTGCAAAGCAGTTCGTAAAGATCCATTAACCATGTACTCCGTTACAGTAGTAACAGAGCCACCAGGACCATCTAATACAACTCCGTAAAAAGCTACAACGCTCGGATGATGAAGATCTGCAAGCTTGATTGCCTCGTTCCAAAAGTCCTCTCTCTGTTACAAACATGTATTTATTAGACGGGTGCGAATGTGTAAATTAAGAAAACAAACAACAAAAAACATAAGGTGATGACATCAGAAAACCATTCGTTCTTGTTCGGATGCTTTTCCGGCCAAACATCTATCGTTTATTCGTTTGGTTGCCACATCAGATATATGGAGCATATGCTAACTCAAAATAGAGAAGTCACTAAAGTATATATTAGCCATCTACTATTCAATTATTTTAAAATTTCTAATAAATTTCAGTTAATATGAACACATTATCTTTGACAATTTTGCTGCCATTACACCTGAAAACTATAATGCCGTACTGCATAAAAAGAAAATTGGAATCACACCTGCAACCTTACCCTTCTATCTTCTTTGCGTTGTGCAAGCGCAACATAAAGCGGCTTGTTGGCAACCATCTTCCCATTCATCTCAAAAAGCTACAAGGAAAGAAATAAAATCATGTTATATAGTAAGCTTAAAATAATAATACTATCATCAGCAACCACATCAAAACCGAACTTATTCCAATACCAACATAGTTTCTAGAAACGGTCATTTCTTATCCGATTGAAGCACCAAACCATAACCACGAAGCCCATTGATAGGTCTTCAGGTTATATTTTTTTTCTCATTTGTTGTAGTCATGGAAGAGAGTCAAATTTGTCAGTGAATCTGATTATATTTCGTTTATGCTGAGCAGTATGCCTCTCGATATATGTACTTTTGGGTAATAGCAAAATTACTTACAACTCTCGAAGCTTCCTCGGAAGTTGAAAATGCTACAAAATCTGATCCTTTGCTTGTTCCATTGGGATCTCGCATAACCTGTTAAGGAAATAAAGTTATTAGGGATAATTCAGCTTTGCTATTTCCATAACATATTGAGTATGTACAATAAGAAGGTTTTTGGACCACAAACCTTGCACGAAGTTATTGTACCATAAGAAGAAAACAATTCTTTGAGGTTTTCATCATCAACTGTATCATCTAAATTTTTTACGTACAGATTTAGCCCTTGTGATATGTCCACTGCCTCCTTCATTGTCTGCTCGAATCGTTGTTTTAACTCCTGTTCACTTTCATTTTTTTTCTGAGCTTTTCCAACATACCACTCTTTATTATCAAACTTCTGACCATTAAGAGAGTCTACTGCTTTAGAAGCATCCTCAGCATTCTCAAAATTAACGAATCCAAAACCTTTAGAGTTTCCATCAGCATCTCTCATCACAACAGCACTTGTAACGGTTCCAAATTCACTAAATATCTTATTGAACTGTATCCGCTCCCTTCACACCAAATATCAATAATGAAATCAATGAAAATCCAACAAATTCAAAAGAAACAAACAATACACTAAACACACAAATAATAAACCCAATCAATAATATCTAAAAATTTCATTTCGCCAAAATAAAAAAGTAGCATACAACTTCAGTTAACCGAAACACAAAAAGAGGAAACAAAAAACGTGTACCATACCTTCTAAAACGAATACGACAACAGTCACAACACAGCTGCAGAGAGGAAACAAACGAATAAAAATATTAATCAAGGATATTAAAAAACGTCGATTAACCGGGAAACAAAAATAGCGTATAACTTCAATTAACCGAAATACACCCATATACCATACCTTTTAGGACAAAAGCGACAGCGGCGACAATAAAACTGCAAGGAAGAAGAAAACAAATCAACAAAACTAAGTAAAAAAACACTTCTGAAACATGAAAAAAATAAATAAAGAATATAAACAACTACAGAAAAGCAGTTCAAAAACCTTAAGAAGACGAAGCAATAGAGCATAAAATCAAAAAACCAGAGAAAATAGAGAAGAAATAGAAAGAACACGTGTTAGTCAATCATCAAAAATACAGACGCCACGTAGAAGTTAGCTCAATACAGGCCCAAAAGCCCAAGAAAGAACACGGATCTGAAGACGAAGACAGTAATTTAATTCAGGCCCAAAGAAATTAAAAAAACAATAAATGGCACAAAGCCATAGGCAGCATCAAGTTTTAATATGGATAGTAATAATTGTAATTGTTGTGTATTTATGGCAAACTTTATTATATTCATAAATAAAAATAAAAATAAAAATATTAATTGCCTGTTTTCCACATAGCCCATGTAGACAGCGTGGCAGTTGGTTCGCTGACCCATGTTCAGCTGTCGTTCAATGCCTATCTTTTCGGCTTGGCGGCTTGTGATGAACTAACCTCTTTTGTCTAGTTCTCTATCAAACAAATGGGTAAAAGTCATAAAAATTCTAATATACTAATATTCTTTACATCCTAAAATTATTCAACTTACTATTTTTAGTTTGTCTAAAAATAATTTAAAATTTAACAAATAAAAAAGAAATGATTTGCTTCTTAGAGGTGTCTGTTTGGACTTATATAAGGAGATTATGACTTGTTGACATTTCGGTTTATTTTTTATAAGTAGAAATTTTTCGGGTTTATGTAACAATTTATGGGTTTATTACGGTTTATTATGTCATAATACACAATAATAAGCTAATAAACGGTTATACAAGTCGAAAAATTTCCGCTTATAAAACAAAAGTCAAAATATCAATAAGCCACAAACCACTTATATAAGCCCAAACACCGTCTTATTACATGCAAATGAAGGATTAATAATGTGTATTTAGAAATTTTTTTTGATACTGACAGTTCTAAATGTTGTCAATAATAAATTATTGAATACTTTGTTTTATTGTATATTATCAAAAAAAATCCTTTGTATTTTCGGAAAATCCACTTTATTTAAGCTCATAATCTAATATGTGTTCTTAGGACCTATATTAAGCTTTATTAAATGATAGAACTAACATGTACAAGACATTATTTCTTTAATAAGAATATACTAATATATTAAATGTCTATTTATATTTATAATAAACTTAATTATTATCCTAAGACTAATAATTAGCAAATCCCCATAAATAAATACATTATGTTTTGCAAGTTCTCTACTCTCTAGTCATACTAACTATAGAATAACATCACATTAATATTTCGTTACCAATCATAGGAACAAAACTTAAAAATCATTCATTGTTACCAATACTAAATTTAAAAAAAATTGAATTTCATTGCTACATTTGTTAACAAATTGATTGCAATTAATTACAAAGTTATGATAATTTTCATAAATTACTTTTTTTAATAATAAATCACAATCAAGACAATTTCAAATTTTCAATTTAGTAGTGTGATATGATTTTCTTTAAAAAGTTTTAAGATTCAAACATTTTCAAATAAATGACATTTAAAGGTGAATATTAAATAATTCATAATCAGTCACATAAATAATCCAGTTACATCATAGTCTAAAGACTCATTGTCCCAATGATTTAAACAAGAAAAAACTTTAAACCTATATTATTTTTACTTGTATTTTATGAATAATAGTCATACCGAAATTTTGAAAAAACGTCTAATTATTAAATTTATAAAACATGGTTAACAACACTCTAAATATAACTAGGGGTGTTTGTTTCGGCTTATGTAATGGACTTATGATCTTATGTAAATTTTGATAATATCATAAGTCTAATTTTTTTTTTCTGACTTATGAGTTTATCAAGTTGAGATTATGAGCTTAAATAAACCATAAACTCAACTTGATAAACTCATAAACCGAAAAAATTGGACTTAGGTAATCAAAATTTACATAAACTAATAAGCGCGTTATAAGCCGAAACAAAAACCATTAATACTAAAATAGCAAGTAGTAGTACGTTACAAGGTAGGTTGCGTAGCCAAGCCACCATAAAAACGGCTAATGATATAATAGCTTGCGTACATCTTCCCTCTCTTAAAACAATAATTTCACAAAAAAAGTACTACATTTCATCACTCAAAATCTCACTCCAAAAATAAAAAAAAAATAAAAAATCAACATCAATCAACTGTCACCGGCGTTAACATTTTCCGGCAAAATGTGGCAGCTCCGGTGGCTAATCAGCCTGTTAATCTGCTCAGTATCACTCGCCGCTGCTCAAGGATCTAGTAGTAAAACCTCTCCATGGCTTACACTACGAGGTACTAGTACTACACATTACAGCTACTAATTTCACTATTTTTCAAATTTTTTTGTAATTTTTTCGTTTTTTGATATTTGAAGTCAGTTTAATTGTTTCGGTACTGGACGATTAGGTTATGAAAGTGAAATGCATGAAATCGGTGTGTAATTTGCATGAATTAGGATTAAGTGTGAAGTGATTTGTGAATTTGTGATCTGTTACTGTTTTTGAGCGGTGTTTTGACTTGTTGATCTTCGAATTAGTTTCAGTGTTGGATGAATTAGGTTCGTGGAAGTGAAAATGTATGGAATCGTGTTTCAATTCGGTTTTCGTGTTCGAGTTTAGGTGAACTTGTGATCTGTTACGGTATTCTGTGCATTGTTTTCACTTGTTGATCTTCGAATTAGTTTCAGTTTTGGATGAATCGTGTGTTTTGATTCGGTTTTCATGTTCGAGTTTAGGTGAACTTGTGATCTGTTACGGTTTTCTGTGCATTATTTTGACTTGTTGAACTTCGAATTTAGTTATTTGTTTCGATTTTGGTTGATTAGGCTTGAGGAAGTGAAATGTATGAAATCGACGCCTTCTGGATAGGTTTTTGTGTTCGAGTGTAAAACGAGAATGAATTAGATTGAACTAATTGAGTGATCTGTGAACTTCGGATCTGTTATAGTTTTCTGTGCATTATATTGACTTGTTGATCTTCGAATTTAGTTATTTGTTTCGATTTTGTTTGATTAAGTTTGTGGAAGTGAAGATGTATGAAGCCGGCGCGTTCTGACTAGGTTTTAGTGCTCAAGTGTAGAACGAGTATGAATAGGTGGACTTGTGATCTGTTACGGTTTTCTGTGCATTATTTTGAGTTGTTATTCTTCGAATTCAGTTATTTGTTTCCATGTTTTTTTATTAGGTTCGTGGAAGTGAAATGTATGAATTCGGCACCTTCTGGATAGGTTTTAGTGTTAGATTTAAGTAATTAAATGATTTGGGAATTTGTAATCTGTTATTGTTTTTGTGCGTTATTTTGACTCGTTGATCTTCGAATTCTGAAGTTTCTTTCTGTTCTGGACGATTAGGTCCGTGGAAGTAAAATGTATGAAATCATTCAGTAATAATTCGGTTATAGTGTTTGAGTGTAGAACGAGTATGAAATAGTTTTAGGTGATGATGATTTGTGTAAATGAGTTGTGAACTGTGATCTGTTACTTTCTGAATGATCTATATATAGAACACTAGTCGGTTTAAGACGCACTTACTGCAGCAATCAAAAGCTAATATGAATGTCTGATTTTGTTTACTGTAAGTATTATAACGGAATTACCAAATGTGAGGGTTAATTGCACATAATTACATTTGTAATTATGCTTCAATAAGTGGTAACAGTGTATGTATGTTACAGAGCTACGTAGGTGATAGATATGAAAGTTTGTTACATAAAGTGGAAGAAGTGATTGAATAACCCTAAATGTAATTAGTTTCTCTAGCATTGATGTTTATGGTAATTTATGGTGATTGTTAAAAAATGTAGATAGGTTATCATGCCCTGTAAACTGAAAGAATTGTTTCGATGAATGTGGTGTATACTGTCTAGTGTAGACTGGTGCTTCAGTAGATGGGAGATAATGACTAGGTGGCCTTTGGACTTATTTTTATTAAACAAGGTCTACAGTTTTTAGGTTGTGAGTTCAAGTCTCTTCAGAGACATGAATGTGTGAGCGGATTTTCTTTTTAGTTTTCATGCATGACAGAAGTATTGGCCTTCTCTTGTTATCTGAATGTTGTTTTTGAAGTTCAAACGCATGCTTTAGGTCCCAAATTTGTTGTATATACCAAATTACCGCCCTATATACAATTATACATGTTGCATCGTATCAAAAGTTTTAGTGCTGGTTAATGCAAGTTGTCATTTATGCACTTTTGAGTACACACTTTAGCTATTTTTTTTACCATGTTCTGAAGTCCACTTTCTAACTTTTTGCAGGAGATCCTCCTTTAGTTGTTGCACGTGGAGGTTTTTCAGGATTATTTCCTGACTCCAGTATCAATGCCTACACTTTCGCCTTATTGACTGGTGTATCTGACATGATCTTGTGGTGTGATGTACAATTGACCAGCGATAATGCTGGGATATGCCTTCCAAATCTTAATATGGAGAATGGTACCACAATTTCTGTGGTGTTTGATAAGGGGAACAAAACCTACCCTGTGAACGGAGTTCCTATGACAGGATGGTTTCCTATGGATTTCTCGCTTAAGGACCTAGACAAAGTCTTCTGTAAGTTGAACTTATTTGAATTAATTTTGTATCCATTCATTTGTTTTTTATCTGTTTCTTTTTTTAGTGCTCTTTAACACAACAGATATAATGCTAACATGAAATGAATTTCGTTAATTTTAATGCAAATGCGACAGATACAGTGATCTCTAAATGGAATATGGATATATATTTATTTTCCGCGGCAATATTTTTGAGATGTGGATTCAGTTAGATGGATTAAATAACAAGTGTTGTAAAAAAAGTGAGCAAAGGCTTTCTAAAATATACTTCAATAGTTTCACATTCTCTTTCATTTAAATTGAAACTTGATGCCAAATATAACGTTGTGCTTAGAATGAGAATTCTGTTGATACTGCTCTATGTTGCGAATTTTAATACAAATGCATCAGCTTAGATTTGAACATATAACTTGATAATAGTTCAATAAAGAGAAGAAAGAACATCTTACATTTCCCCGCAATTAAAATTGTTACGAGACGTTACACACTCACAATCTGATTTTGTATTGCAACAGTAACTCAGGGCATCTTGTCTAGAAGTCCCGATTTTGATGCCATGTCTAATATACTTACTGTTGAAGATGTTGTTGGGCAGGTGAAACCACCTGGGCTGTGGTTGAACATCCAGGTGATTATTAGTTTGTCAGTTATTAAAGGGAGCTAAAGGGGCAGGTTGGGTAATGGGTCAAAATGGGTAACTTTTATGTAAGTGTCAAAATATGTTGTCAGGTTGGGCCGACCCACTGATACTTACTGGTTTTTTTTTATTGAACTTTGAAAATAATTATATAATATGGTTGCAAAACTATATAATTAAATTAAATGTCTAATTCTCTTAGATAAACCAAGTTTGGATGTTGCAAACATTTGAGTACATTTTTAACGACTTTTTCCTAAATTAACTCGTTCAACTCGTTTCAGTTTTGGATTTTTTTTGTATATTGAACCTGTTTTACCATTTTATCAATCGAGTACAACCCGAATTGACCCATTTCTATATAAATGGGTTGAAATTGCCACCTCTATCAGTTATAAACCTCATTGAGTTGCCAACTATTTCTATTTATATGGCTATCTTTGGTTACTAACTTATTAACCATCAAAATTCTCTTTATATCTTTGCAGCATGATACATTTTACAACCAACACAATTTGAGTATGAGAAATTTTGTTATAAACACATCTAGAAGAGTTGCTCTTAACTACATATCATCTCCAGAGGTGAACTTTCTGAAAAGTATTGTAACAAGATTCAGAACAAGCAAAACCAAACTAGTTTTTCGCTTCCTAGGACAAGATGAGACCGATCCATCAACCAACCAAACATATGGTTCTCTTCTGAAAAACCTGACATTTATCAAGACATTTGCTTCCGGGATTTTAGTTCCTAAATCATATATATGGCCTGTGGATGAAGATTTATATCTGCTACCATCTACTTCACTCGTTTTGGATGCTCACAAGGAGGGTCTAGAAATTTTTGCTTCTGATTTTATGAATGATGCACCACTTCCATATAATTACAGCTATGACCCTGTATCTGAATATCTCTCTTTCACTGATAATGGAAAATTCTCGGTGGATGGTGTACTTTCCGACAACCCAATCACTCCATCATCAGCTTTTGGTAAGTTTATACGTTGCACTTTTAACCTATATGTTCTTTCATGATATTTCTATCTATATATTTGAAACCACTTATGGGATGACAACATTTTGAATTATACATCATCTGGTTGAAAAAACATTTTAACAGTTTTAAAATATTGCAAGTCCCGATAGATTAGTGGCTTAAGCATACAATTTATTTCCTCTTATTATATGAGATCTTTTTCTTATTCTTTCTGGGTTCTTAATGTCAACCCTGCAGAATGCTTATCTCACCTGGGAGGAAATCAATCACGGCAAGGTTAGTCCTTCTGAACAAGTCTTTCAGGTTGATTAGTGGTTCTTAAAGGGTAATTGAATGTGGTTTAAAACTGATTATCTGATATTGAATTATCACAATGCAATCACATAGGCAGTTTGGTTAAAGATGGTGTGGATGTGTTTCTCGGCAGGAAGTTGTAATGATATATAATCAATTGTTTGTTTGTTTGAAACTTTTCTATTATCTTAAGGAACTAATAGATAAAACGGCCAAAACAAATACATTTATCTATGGTTAAAAGATCCAGATTCAAAATGTGCCAACTGGTTGTTCGCATCTATATTTTTTTTTGTAATTTATTTGTTAAAATTTTCTTTCAATATCATGCGGTATTATTAACAATAAAAATGAGGGTAAAAATGTACTTTTAATATGTCTGAAGTAATTAGTTCTTCTGAAAACATGTATGAAACTTATTATAATATAATTGTGATCAAAATCACTTTATCCGAACAGTAAAAACAAATTATTACAGCTTTAATTCGCAATAATCAGATAATCTGTTTTATAAATCACATTCAAACAGCCCCTTATAATCAGATAATCCTTTTTATGACTCACAAATGAGCACCATTATTGAATTTCCGTGAATTGTGACTAACTGATATCTGATCCTTTTCCTTTCTCCAGCAAAACCTTTAATCATCACATCTGAAGGAGCAAGTGGGGACTACCCTGGTTGTACTGATTTGGCATATAGAAAAGCTGTTTCTGATGGCGCAGATATTATTGACTGTCCGATTCAGATGACAAGTGATGGAATACCTATCTGTTTAGGTTCTATAAACCTTCTTGATAGAACAACAGTCGCAGAGGGAGATTTTGCCAACCTCACATCAACAAGTCCCGAGCTTCAGTCTGGTGCTGGAATATTTACTTTCAGCCTCACATTGAGCCAGATTCAGAGCTTGACACGTAAGCAGTCTACTCATCACTTCTGTTTCATCCATATGATACTAGATATGGCAATGTCGACCAAGTTATTTGTAAATGGGTTGATTTGGGTCAGATCAAATAGTTAGATAGAAGGGTACTGGGTCAAACCGGTGAAAGCCTTCCATCTATTTTGATGCCAAAATCTCTTAAATTGTTTTATTCAAAGCTCATTAATTATTTCTTTGAAGAAAACTTAAGAAATGGACAAAAAAGTGTTAAGGGTCAACCTGCCCGGCCCCGGCCCGTTTGACCACTACTTATAGACCACCCATTAATACCCAAACCTGTTTTGACCCATTACCCAACCTGCACATTCATGTACATATCTACATGCGATCAGACGTTTATGTATTTCTTTCTTGTTTGTTAATCTATCTTTTTTTTTTTCTCATTTACTACTTGTTGCATTTGTCACCTTTTTTGTGTCTTTTACAATTTCTTATCGTGATCTCTCTGTTGTTTTTCTTTTCTCTTTTATGTCGTTAGCTGCAATATACAACACATACAAGAACTACACTTTGTTTCGGAATCCAAAAGCCCAAAATGATGGAAAGCTTATGACCTTGTCGGACTTTTTGGACTTCGCAAGTAACGCTTCTTCTGTTTCTGGTGTCTTGATCAACATTAGGGTGAGTCTATGTTCTCCCTAATCGTTTTCTGCATCTCATAATTTCATCTATTATTTAAGATTTTAGGTGTAATAGTATGGTTGTATGCTATAACCAACCATTTGGTTGTAAAAGCCTAAAAGCTTAAATTAACCATACACCACTCATAGTAGCTCTTTGTTTATTTCAAAATTTTCATATTGATCTTATGTATTTGCATGTCTTTCCCTTGAGGTGGAATTTTAACCAATTTACTTATGAACAGGTTGATTTTGGTTTTTGTTTTATCTCAGACGGTTTAAATTAGATTTTTATTTGTTTTTGTAATCATTCTCAAGTTACAAACAGTTTTTTTAGATGGACAAAAAGTGTTTTCTTCGACTTGTATTACTATTCTAAATGGCGTTTTGACCCTTTCCCAATTCACCCATAGCGACATCTCTATTTTTCTCTTATTACAAAAAAAACTGACACCATTTTGGTTTTTTAACATCCAGAATGCACCATACCTAGCAGCAAATGAGGGATTAAGTGTTGTAGATGCAGTGATGGGTGTATTAGATAATTCTACATACAAAAATCAGAGGACTAAGAAAATTTTAATCCAGTCTCCTGATGGTGGTGTTCTGAAATTATTCAAGGCAAAAAGCAACAGACATGAGCTTGTTTACGAGGTTAATGAAAACATCCGTGATGCCTTAAACGCAACAATCTTAGATATCACCAAATTTGCTAATTCTGTGGTTGTTGGCAAAGAGTCTGTCTTCCCTCGTAATGCAGGATTTCTTCTTGGTCAGACTGATGTTGTCGAAAAGCTTCAAGCATTTAAGCTTCCTGTATATGTACAGCTTATGAATAACGAGTTTATTTCTCAACCATGGGACTTCTTATCAGATCCGTATGTTGAAATAAACTCGTATGTTTCCGGAGCTGGTGTTGATGGTGTTGTTACAGATTATCCAGCTACAGCAGCTAGATACAGAAGTAAGTTTTTTTCATTAAAAAACTTGTTTGATTGGCAAGGTTGGGTAACGTGTCAAAGTAGGTTCGGGTGAAACGGGTCATTTTTTAGTGGTTACAAACACTTTTTTGACCATTTGGAACCTTTTTATAAATAAATGAGAAATTGCATTAAAAAAATCAGTTTAGGGGAGTCTGAGCTTTTTAGCCAGTCAAAACGATGACCTGGCAGCTGACTTGTCGATAACTTAACCATGTTGACATTTTTCTTTCGTGAAACCAAAATGTGTACTGTTTTATGTAATTTTCCCAGTAGTCACTGTGTTAGTTATGATTACAAAAACAACATTATTTTAAATATAATCTAAATCTTTTAATAAAACGATGTAGGAGGTTTACGTCCATAATAGACTTCGGTCTCCTTTCAAATCGTTTCCCTTTAGCTAATAATTTGTATGTGACCCATTTGAGATAAAAGGCAACATTTTTAATTTTACTTTTCTATTTTTTAGGCTTTTATTTGTTACTAAATGTTGACAATTACAGGTAGCCCATGTTTAGGATTACCAGGTGATCAGACCCCACCATACATGGCTCCAGCTGAGCCCGGCCAGTTACTTCAACTCATGAACCCACAAGCTATGCCACCGGCCGAAGCTCCCAACCCGATCCTTACCGAAGCTGACGTGGCAGCTTCACCTATCCCTCCCGCCATAAAGAAATCACCTTCATCTGCTGATAATACAACATCAACACCAAATGGTCAACCACCTAATTTCACCGCCGGGATTCTGCTATCATCTTTCACGACCATTATGGTTATCTTTCTTATGATTTGAAATGTTGGTGGTGATTACACGGATAGTTTAGATTAGTTATAAGAATGTGTGATGCATTCTCGGCGCTTGTATTGACTTTGATTTTAGTATCTTGTAAGTAGTGATTTGTTCCTCGTATGTAATTTGAGAACTTATGCGGTGAATTCACGGTACCTTAACAATTGGCTTGATGGAGTTTAGCATTTAGGTTTTTATTCTTGTTGTGTTAACTAAGTTCTTGTTCTTCGGTTTACAAATGTTAGTTATAAACTTTAAATTTGGTTTTCAACTTGAAAATGGAATATTTGTGTGTAACTAACTAAGCGAAAGATTATTGGAGTTTGCTAAATTAAGTGCATAAATAACATTGACGGTAACTATCAAAAGTAAACCATCTAAAAAACCGTAAAGAAGATCATAAACCAAATGCATCATCTTTAACCGTTTAACAAACGTAGAACATATTTCAATTATTTGGTTTCATTTAAGTAAATTTTGTGAACCATTTATCAGTTTATAACATTTTGTAACCATAACGTATATATTCTATTGTCGATAATAAATGAATCAAAATAGAAACGCTTTGTCCAAACTCCAATGAAGTTAGAATAAAGAGAAACTTGTTCACAGCTTTCATATCATACCAAAATATGTAGCAAATTTTTTGACGAAACAAACTTATAATAAGGTTATATATCATTGTAGTGTTTATGATTGTGTAATTTGTTTGATAAAGATAATCGATTATTTGGTCTGGTGTCGGAAAAAGACACAAAGACATAAGAGATTGGCGACAATTGTTGGTTTACGATCAAAACATGGTTTTTCAATATTTAATGTCAGAATTATCAAAAATTACTTATAATAGCAGATTTTCGTAAGCTGAAAATCCTAACCTGGCAAACCCGCACTACTAAGGTTACCATTAGTATGATGAGTAAAGTTTTTAACGTACGTTGTTATAATATAAAAGTCGACAACAATTTTATTTATTGCATTTAGCCCTAAACAATATTCTTTTATGTTTTAGAATTATAGAATGTCCATGTATTTTGTCTCTACAAGTTCGACTTGATGAACTTAGTAACCTTAAAGATCAATGCAACCAAAAGAGATAGAACAAGAGAAAGCGGTAAACAAATAATTTCATATACATATTATAGGAGCTAATATTTGACAATTTTTTATTTGTTAGTTTATATACCATCGGGCGAAAGATGTGAAAGGTATCGGCATCTAATGGTACATTTTATTACATGCTTGTCCAACTTAAGTAATTTCATGTGTAGGAAGTTAACATTTATCATTAAGGGATATTTTTAATACGTATAATGTAAGAATTTTCATGTGTAGTAATTTCAACCATGTTACATAGCTACCATATTTATACTCTAAATGATAGATTAGTAACAATATATATTAGATTTAGAACGTAAGAATTTACAAAGTGACAGAAGGCAAGCGGGCAACAAGCTGCGCCGCTAACCCTTTTTGGATTGCAAAGCCAATACGTTTAAAAACTACATCAAAACGTCTAGGAGTCATAACATTGCTATGCATAACCCGTTGAACACGACTGAGTAGCTCTACCGCCTCCGGTGCAAGGAAACCGAAGGTATCAAAAGCAAAGGGAATAAACACGTGTTGATTTTCAATGCATGCTTTCTCGTGTTTTGTCACTTTGCCTGAAGCGGCCTTCAAAGCAGCCTGACCCGCTGTAAAACCGCTACTACGTAACCCCACGAGAGGAGAAACCCCGGTCAGATCCACACACTCATGTTTCCCTCCAACCCATCCAAAAACCAAAACATCGGCCGGTCTAAGTGTAGATCTTCCATCCGATGGGTCTGTTAAAAAGTTTGCAGGTGCTTCTTTCTTGGCGGAGATCCCGACACGTCTACATATGTCAAAGAGGACGTCTCTAACTATATGAGAAGCATACAAACTCAAAAATAGCTAATGGAGTTGTGTGATACATTCATTTACTCGAGCCTAAGGCAACCAAATCCAACATCAAAGCTCGGGTCGTGTACACCAACTCTTGAACATAAATAAAAGTAAGGGAATGTTAGTATACTCAGATTCAAAGCCTTCCTCGGCTGGCTAATTTCTTTAGGCCGCGTATCTATCTTTATCCAAGGATCAACGTCCGAGGTGTTCATTCTTTGTTTCTCCATGCCTGTAATTTCAACAACACATTCTAAAAATCGAACGGACAAAGAGCAAGAAGTGATGATGTCAATGAAAACCTAACTTTCGCGTTCGAGATCTTCAAACGGTAATATAGGAACAAAAATTTTAAAAGTCAAATTCTTATGGATGTTGCGTACAATAGAAATGATAATTGTAAGTTGGAAGAGATGATAAAACAAAAATAAATAGAGTAAAACCGCTACTGATTCTAGATTTGTACTAGTCTAAGCAATCACAATCCTTGATTGAGTTCAAGTTTACCCACTTGACCACTAAAAGTGTCAATAGTCGTATTTAACGAACCATATTCTCTTTTGTATAAGAATAACTTACAAGCTGGTAAACTTGAAGAATTTTTTACTTGAGTCACACAATTAAACAATACAACTTTCTTACACACAAGTAAATGTTAATGGTTTAGTACATAAGTACAACAATACCAAATCCTTTGAAATAAAAAACTAACTCCTTCTGGACAAATTAATTCAAGTATAAAAAAAAATGTAAGAACAAATTAATTCAAGTCATCATATAGTTTGAACAAGTGTTACCCGATTACCTTTTAAATTTGATGAGGATCTATACTAAAGATGCTCTTAGTGAGTCATTTTGTCAAACACTTGGTGTTCATCTAGAAAAACAAAGCTATTGAATATAAATAAAAATCGTAACCTGAATTAGAATTTCAATAGCTATATGTAAATCTTTTATAGCATTCTTCTCTTATTCAAACCCCTTTATATTTAGTTACATGATTAATACTAACTTGATAGTTGGAGCTTAATCTCGCGATAAACCCCGAGGTAAGGTTAAGTTTTCCGCAAATTCGGTCTAATTTGGCAATATCTATATATATAAAAAAACATTTGGGCATAAAGTTGAAATTTAAGCATTGTAAAATTATTAAACTATCATTTTTCTATTACATGACGAAGCATTTGGGCATAAAATTAAAATTTAAGCATTGTCAAATTACTAAACTACTCTTTTAACTAATTAATTATTGAGTAATTACAAATATAACTCTATAACACACTTGCTATATATACTTAAAAATTTAAAAAATTGTATTTTACTTTTTTTTATAGATTTAAGACAATTATTTAAGTGTGCAAAATTTTAAATTAATGGAGTTAATCTTTAGATTTTCTAACTAATTGAATGTTTAAAAACCAAAAATCTAGATCGTTTGTAAAATTATTTGTAATAAAAATTTTACCACTGAAGAAAATTATTCATCGGAATTTAAATAATTTATAATTTTTTATTAATAACATGAAAGTCCAATCTTAGATATTAAACAAAATGAAATAACTTGTATTATGGGGCTTAGTAAACAAGAATTTATAACAAGAGCTTACTGGGCCAAATCAAACTCGTCAAAAAAAACTGAAAAAATGTCAAGTTCAGGTGTCGGAAATAGAGAATTACAGATTATACCATCATCGGCGGCGGCGGCGGCGGCGGCGGCGAAGAGTTCAGATAAATCAGCGATCTCTCTTCCTCCACGTCATCCTAATTCTTCTTCAGCTCTTGTTGAATACACGGCACCTGTAATTAACCAGGAAGATGAGGATTTGGAGGTTAAACTCCGTCGCATTATCGATTTGGTTCCGGTTCGTGTTAATAATACTTCTGGTAGTTCTGCTGGTTCTGGCTCCGGTGATTTCCATCAGGTTACTAAATTTGCTTTTATTTTTATCTAATTTAATATTGCCTGAAATATGAGTACCCTAATTATCTAGAATATTAATGCGTCCAATGTTTCGAATGCCTAGTATAACTAATAATGAACAACTGTTGCTTAATGTGGCTTCCGAAATCATATCAAATTATAAAATTGGGGGATGTTGTCGAGTCATCGCTATAGCCTATGGTAGGTGTGTGCCGTAATGACAATCTCGTTTTACATCTCGTAATTTGGTGGTATGCCTTTACAAATGTCCCTGAATCTTAAAATATATGGCTGATAACTTGCCATTAATCTTGGGCTTGGATGGATTACTGACCAGAGCAGGGATTGACTCGTAACAAATTGTAGAAACTCGTGCAAGATGTTTATTATATACATGTAGAAATGTAGTATGTGTTTGACCATTAAAATATGCTTTTTTCATATTTACGAGTAGCGTTGCTATATAGATTTGGACATGTGTTTTTGTACTTTGTATCTTGAGATATGATAAGGCTCTATGAGGTCTTCTACGCTGCTAACTTCTTGGTTTTTCTCGTGTTAAGAAACCAAGCTGTTTTTAGTTTCAAAGGTAAAAGACCAGAAAAGATTATAATATTATTAGAAATGCTAAATCCTCCTACTAAGGTACCTACTTATCCCCCTAATGCCATATGGCATGATTTCGTTCTTCACTCCAGGGATCCTTAGAAAGACAATAAACAGACATAAGAAAACTAATAATCATCGATAAAATTGTATCATCTGCATCAGTAACTGCAAGCTGTGTTATTTCAGAACTTTTTAAAGTGTAACATCTTTTGTGTCGTAAAGCAAAATGTAATAACCTGTTTATCCCAAACTGCTAATTTTACTCTACAATAAACAGATAAACATATATGTAATCAAGCCGAGTCGAGTTTACACAGTGGCAAACTCGAGATTGACTCAGTTACAAAACTCGACTCGATCTAGTAGGCCCTTTTCTTGATCAGTGAAATCATGCCATGTGGCATTAGGATGATAAGTAGGTACATTAGTAGGAGGATATATCATTTCTCAATATTATTCCAAGTAAACAATAATAGGAATAAGTATTAAACTAAAAGTCTTGTGCCCAGCATAGTTCAATCATTACGTTGTATTTATAACCTATGGTTAATGGGATATTGTTCAGTTCTGAGGGGTTTTCGTGTCACTTTTTAATGAACCAATGTGTATTCATAGATGTACAGGATCTGTATGTCACTATGGTTATGGTTAATGGGCTCTTAATCAACAGTTTCTAGTGTTTTTCTTGCACTTTTTACAGACCAGTCTGATTACGTAGTCACATAGATGTAGGAGGAACCGTGATAATTGCTTCTATTCTAGATCAACTAATAATGGTCATGTCAATCTATGTCTCACTTCATCATTCTCTAGCACTACTGGTAAATATATTCTTAAACATGTATTGGTTAATGGGTCTTGGGATATTATTTCTATCCCGTTAAGTGGGTTAAATACATCTTTTTTTGCTAAAATGTAAACTGGGTTAAACAGGTCAAAGTCACTTTAAGTGTAATTCTAAATTTACTTTATTAAATTTTTAGGATATTGCTGTAATACGATAATTTTATAATCAGTTATAACGTCATAGTTATTTATAGAATTCAATATTTATTAACTTGTTATCTCACCTCTATTGAATGGACAATTGGTTACCTACCTGAGTAACATAACAGGTGAGGAACTGGCTATTAGACAATAATTTAAATTTGAAAGGCTTGCTAGAAGATAATCTAAACTATAAAGCAATTCATGTCCGTTTAGGAAGCTATTAATTTTTCATGGAAATTCCACATTTCATAGGAGATTGCGGAAATTGAATGAGTTTATAGGCGACAGAATTTGTTTGTTCCGTTGTTTCTTATAAGTTTTCATTGGAAAGATGAGACCATAAATCCTCTTTATGTCCTAAGTTAAGTTACTTGAGTTCAGTAGTTACATTAAGTCATTAACTATATCATACAACAGCTTTTAACGTATGGATAGGCTATTGTAAACAGTGGCAAGTTATATTCTGATTGCTGTATCATTTTATTATTATTTTTATTTCATTGGTGATGACGATCTGAAATTTGTTTTTCAAACAGTATCGACAAATGAGACGAAAAGAACAAGATCGCCTTGCAAGGATGGACGTCGACTTCCAAAAAAGGAAACAAGTGGCAGAGTTTAACAAGCGGAGAGAGGAACGATTAAAAGCAACGGAAGAGAGGACCGCAAAAAAGCGTTTGAAACGCCAAAAGAAGAAGCAAAAGAAGCAAGAAAAGAAGATGAAGTTGGAAGCTGGAGACCCCGAAGAACATAAGAAGGAAGATAAATCTTCAGACGAAGATCAAGATTCGGGTAATGATGAATGAAGAGAAATATATGTCCCTGAATGCAAGTATGATCTTTTCTTGTTTTACTAATCTCAAGTAGAAGTAGAATGGTGGGAATGTTGAGATTCTTAAATAGGGTCGAGCTGTATTGTTAAATCTTGCATTGAGATGTTCATTTTGATTTGACGTATGTTGTACAATATATGATTTAGAAAGAAAACCGCAAACTTTAATTCAAAATGTCAAACAAGCTGGACCACTGAAACATGCAGGTTATGATTCACCGAGACGTGTTTAAAATTCTGAATTGAAATAACTTAACTTGAACTTATCATCTGAACACAATCAATGTCTTTGCTCGATTTCTACTAATAATCTTCTTTTTTGAGATTCGAACTTATTGATATGATGTGTATAAATGAGTTTGATTTTTCTGCACAGTTCAATGACATTAGTTAAAACTTAAAACCAATCATTTTAAAAACACTGGAAGGAGGACTAAATGTCTTTTTATTTACTTTATCAAAAGTACAAGTTAACGACAAATTGAAAGCGTAAAGATGTTTTCGTTTACAGACTTTACAATGATTCTCACAATGCAACAATGGATGTGGGATAAAACTGATTCTAAATATATTATCATCATAGTGAAAATACGAATTTTAATCGTGTTATAAAAAAAGAAACCCAAAATCTCTATAAACAAGCTGCGAATGATCTATTGACTAGGTAATTAACATGCCTGTGTAAATTTAAATAAAAGACCACTTTCACTCATGGAAACCACACTTTTTTTTCTCCTAAAACGTGTATTTTTATCAAACACGCAGCACCTTGTTTAACCATCAACGGTTTTGTTCTCCAAAACAAAAAGTAAATCTTGTCCAGTCCTATAGCGGACTGGTTCTGAAGATGATACAGTGACTGAGCGAAGTAGTTCTGACGATAACACAAGTCCTAAGAAGTGTGAAAGGATGACGTTTGCCGATGCCTGCATGCATAAAGATATAACTGATAAAGGATTCCCAGTTAACATGAGATAACTTGTACTGGTAATTTACATCAATATTTTTAAAACTGAAGGTTGCAAAATAGTTGGGTGTCATAAATAAATTACATGACTTTTAAAAGCTTTCTGTTGTATATAACTTTCTTATCCTTGTTAACACTAATCCAAAATTTTATTTTATGCATTCAAAAGACACTTTGGCGACTTTCAACGTGTTTTACTGTTTCCTTTTTAACAAGTTCTTATATAGACCCGCTTGATCTGTTAAAGAGTGGACATAGCCCAAATTAACCCATTCATAAGCAAAAGACACAACTACCTAAATTCAACATTAAAAATTGGGAATCCGTGGAGCAGTTTCAGGACATCTGATGAAAGTTACAAAATTTTTACTTTCCAAACATATTACAACTGCACATTATAGAGCATAGTCATCACATAAAAAGGTCAATGATATAAATTTGGGTGGTCAGAATTTTGTTTTATCATTTTCGATGGATTCTCAACATTTTATACATGGTAAAACACTGTTCTGAATATATATGCTACAAGTTGCAAGATGGCCGGGTCAGGTGGGTTGAGTAACGGGTCAAAATGGTTCACGTTGACCCAAACCAATGTTCAACAGTTTTTTTGTTTTTTGTTTACTTTTTATAAATAGTTAGTGCTAAATATGATACGAATGACAAACTGTCCCCAAAATCCTAAGCTACCGAGTGTAGCTACACTCTAAATCGGTACTTAAAGGTTGGTGTAACCTAATACTACTCGATCAATAAAGTTGCTACACTCTCATTCGTTGTAATCAGCCATTACCAAAGAACGAGACAAAACATAACATTTGTGTTAATTAAGCATATTAAGTCATACTTCATTTAAGGCTGGTTATTTTATATAGGAACTAATTGCATTGCAAAACAATTAAATAGACAAAATTGAGCAATATATAATTTAGTATTAAAAGGTAGTAATTGAAGTAAAAGAGACGATAATGATGATGTAAAAGAGAGAGACATTGGTAAGTAGAGTGAGCGAGGAAATTAATGGCGGAACTGTGAGAATATTACAAGTTTTGATATAAAATAGCAAATACAAACTTTTGTTTCAAAATAACAAAACTTAGTAAAATCAATTAATTAATATAAATTTTAACAAAAAAAAAGAAGAAGATATTGGATTTGACTATTGGACATATTTAATATATCATGACATGTATAGATATTAGATACACTATTTCATTTGTTTAAATTACTTAATCTAGACAAAGTAAAATAAACATTGTAATATTAGAATAAAATTCGTTATTTAAATTATTTAAATTATTATATTAATCTCTAATCTTTAATATATAATAAAAGAGGGGTCTTAAATGCACATGACGAAGAAGGACCCTTAGATGGGTTAACTTCTTTGATATTAACCGTTAGATCAAATTAATGATGTCATCAAATACTATTTTAATTTTACACCATTTTACAATACATAATTACATTCTCTTTTTAATTTTCATCTCTACTAAAATAAGAACAAAATTCTAATTTACTTAAAAAAATCATTCAATTTGAACTATGATTTACCTTATTGTTATTATAAAATCTACTAATAAAAAAATATTAAAACATGTGTATTGATGTTATTATAACTATAAATATCATGTGTATAAACGTAAATGTATATATTTTATTATATATATAACATTGTCTTTTAATAATAACTTATAATCTACATAAAAATAAAGTTTACGATTCATTTTTTATTTTTTTCGCGCTATCGCAGGACAATAATCTAGTTAATAATTAAAACAAATGCATAGATATGACTTTTACGATCATGTTTGATATATCATGACAAGCATAAATATAACAAATTTTGAAGACTATCACCATTAAAATTCTAAATAAAATTTTGATAATTTATTAATTCCATGTATATCTATGTAGTTTTTTCTATCAACATTAAAATTCTAAATAAAATTTTGATAATTCGTTAATTCAATGTATATCTATGTAGTTTTTTGTCACAGTTATAACGTGATATGTAGGGATTCTCCGGTCTCAAAACATATCAATAATATTGCCTTAAGATCTTTATAAATCTCTTTACCTCTTTCAGTTTTAAATAAATTGTTAAAATAATATTCTTGTTTAGAAGTGTAAACGAGTCGAGTACATTTGATTCGATTTCCACAAATTAACAACTAACCAATTAGTTTGGATTTTTTTTTTTTTTTTTTTTTTGAAACGGCAATTTCTCCTACGGGCCGGTAATGGAGTATCATCGTGTCACCATTACCGGCCACCCCCATGCTCGCCCAAGAGGAAACCCTCTGGAGAGGCTCGAACTCGAGACCTCTCCTTCACCAAGAAAACCCCTTACCAACCAGGCAGAACCTGATTGGCTTAGTTTGGATTAAATGGATCGGTTCAGTACTCAATAGTTAATATAGTAAATATGAAAATTGGAATATAGTGATAACATTGTGAAAGCGGATTAATACGCCTTGAATCATTATAAAGAACAAAGAACTTAGGTGACTGAAGTATTAGTCAAGCTTCACTAAGGGTATGTTTGGTTAAGAATTTATAGGATATTGAGAGTTTGAGATTATGCTTTTAAGGGACTTATTGGAACAATAAGCTTTTATAAGCCTTTAAAGACATAAGATCTTTCATGAAGCTTTTCGAAAGGCTTTTACCATCACACCCTTAATTTTTATTGAAATATAACCTTTTTTATACTCTTGATACTAACACGTCAAATTGATACATGGTAGGAATGTCTTATAAAATTTGTTCATAACATCTTTTATAAGTTTATATGTAGACTTGAACAAATTGAGTAGTACTATAACATAATATAATATTTTAACTGTTTTATTACAACCATTTAATTGATTTGGAATTGAGAGTAAAAAGTTGTATACTAGATCCAAATAGTTAACCTTTACTTATTTACTTTTACCAGTTTTAAATATGAAGTACTAATGATGCATAGAGAATACCAACTTTTGTCCTTATTAAACAATTATTTATATAATATGTATTTTTGTGCTCAAATTTCTATTTATTTACTCTGTATTTATCTTG
This sequence comes from Senecio squalidus, assembly GCA_910822075.1. Taxonomy (NCBI): domain Eukaryota; kingdom Viridiplantae; phylum Streptophyta; class Magnoliopsida; order Asterales; family Asteraceae; genus Senecio; species Senecio squalidus. The sequence continues at coordinate 63,726,451 of CAJVGC010000065.1, forward strand.
CTTTGAAATTAAAATTAATTATTATATTATATTATAGCTTTAAATATTGTTAAAATACTAGTACATTAATATGTTTAATTTAAGATATTACGCCATTTTCACATAATCTTATAGTTGTTTGAAATATATTACATGATAAAAAAAATTCCAAAAGATATACATAATTAATCGTGACCAAATGGAATTTCGAATGTTTACAAGCGACTAGAATTCAAATGAATAGTTAAGTTTGAATTTATCTAACCAATTAAAATTGTAAACTTCTTTTATACCAATTTAGTTAATATACATGTACAAATTACAAAATGTGAATTTCTTTTAACGATTGATGAGTTTAGTTTACCAACAAAGCAAAAAATCAAAATATTTTGTAATATTAAAAAAGTAAAACAAAATAAAAATTTGAGTGTCTTTATGAGTAATAAATGTTAAAAAAGACCAATTAGTAAACCGATGAAGATTAGTCTTGTGTATTTATGAGTAATAATAACAATTTACCTTTCCCAAATGAAACGTTATTTATTATTATTATTAATAAACGTAAAGAGTTGATAAAGATGAATAATAAATTTATATAAAAAATGTTATTATTAACCATCCATGTCTATATGGTTTAACCAGCTAATGGGTATATGGTTTAACCACCCATGGCTATATGGTTTAACCACTTATGGTATTATTTCTATATGTTTATCTCTTTTTCTTGTTATATAGTTCGGTCCATGTTATGCCTTTATAAAAGACAATGGTTTTTTTTCTTCATATAACCTATAGATCTATTGTTTCAATATTAATTTTCAAATAACTTGGTTCTATTAATCTTTTGGTTGATAAAATTGTACTTGTTCTTTTTGATTTTTTGTCAATACTTAAGCCTGTTTCTTGTACCTTTTTTTTGTTTGTATTTTTTGTTACTAATACTTTCAATACTTTAATAAACCGATGAAGATTACTTTTATAGTTTGTAAAAAATTAAATGTATGGGTAACATATGTAACATTAGATATTTTGTTAGTTAAGAGTTTTATTACAGCTTATATTCAGTGCGAAAATCTAGAAAAAATCACAAATTTGCTGAGATGAATGATTACTTTAAGCTTGCAGTGATAATACTCGTTGCTGATGTTGCTGTTGTTTGGATTGGTTTAATCTCGCTTTCTCTGTACCACTGGTAAGACCTAATTTAATCTGATTATTATAATTTTAATTGATTTAGGGCTAGGAATGCCCAATTTCGTTTATGCTCTGTATACCACTTGTAAGCATATATTTGACCTAATTTAATCTGCCCAATTTCTTGTTAAATATTATAATTTTCACCTAGGTTTATGCTCTGTATATTGAATCGATTTATTTGATTTTCATTGTTCAGGCATGATCCTACTGTGCTTGTTATTACCGGTGATAGAATAGGGTTAGAATATGTTTCTGTTGGAGGACACTCTTACTATTTTCATCCATTTGGTCTTGATGAAGCACTGAATGGAACCGAAACATCGACCGATGTTTGCGATGTAATCTCTCCCAGTCTATCTCCATCTTCGTCTGCAGATTTTTATCCCTAACCTCCATCTCTTACAGATGTGTCTCATGTTCAATATCATTTGTTAAGGTATACTTTTCAACTTAATTTTTTAAGTTTATCTTTCTATATATTGCCTAGAAGTATATGTGTTCGCTATATGTGATACACAATTGTTTTCTTTTTTTTATAGAGCATTTGGTGTCCTTATTTCAGTCTTTGTGGTTTTCATGTTGTACATTCGCGTGTTTCTTAGTTATTTGTTGAATTTCAAATCTTCGGGAGAACAAATTAGGATGCTCTTCGTGTTGTCTTTCCCCTCTGTTTACTGCTTATCCTACAAAACAGTAAAAAAAAAAAATACATATATTAGAATACAAAAAAAATTACAAACCTAAAAAACCAAAGATTAAAAATTATAACAGTGAAATAAATAAAGGTTACCTGCGTTACAGGAGATCTAACACGTGTAGAGTAAATGATATCTTCCTCTCTGCTAGTGGAATCCGAACATGCGGTCCCATAGCGTGATTGAACGATGAAATGATTACTCCAGCCGAGATGGTGGAAAGAAGATAGCATAAGAAGAAAATGAGATGGTATATATGGAAGCCAAGCAACTCGAGCGAAAACTGAAGAGTTGATCCAAATACATGCACCCCAATACACTGCCAGACAACAACTTTCATCCACCAAAAAGTATCTTGGGTTAGACGGAATGATAAATAAAAGGGTAAGTCTATCATCGAGCCAATTCTGCCATCCAAGTCATCAACTCTCGATAAAAGGTTTTGCCATATAACAACAATAACCTACATTTTTACAAGTTTTTCAAATTAACTTTAAAATAAAATATTTCAATAACGAAATCTAAAACAGAAGAAAAAGAAAACATACAATTGTCCCATAAAGCTCCTTCACCGTTTCAATTAGGGTCAACGTACGTTTTCTTTTTCTTCTGTTTTAGATTTCGTTATTTAAATATTTTATTTTAAAGTTAATTTGAAAAACTTGTAAAAATGTAGGTTATTGTTGTTATTTGGCAAAACCTTTTATCGAGAGTTGATGACTTGGATGACAGAATTGGCTCGATGATAGACTTACCATTTTATTTATCATTCCGTCTAACCCAAGATACTTTTTGGTGGATGAAAGTTGTTGTCTGGCAGTGTATTGGGGTGCGTGTATTTGGATCAACTCTTCAGCTTTCGCTCGAGTTGCTTGGCTTTCTCTCATTTTCTTCTTATGCTATCTTCTTTCCACCATCTCGGTTGGAGTAATCATTTCATCGTTCAATCACGCTATGGGACCGCATGTTCGGATTCCACTAGCAGAGAGGAAGATATCATTTACTCTACACGTGTTAGATCTCCTTCTAGCGCAGGTAACCTTTATTTATTTCACTGTTATAATTTTTAATCTTTGGTTTTTTAGGTTTGTAAATTTTTTGTATTCTAATATATGTATATTTTTTTTTACTGTTTTGTAGGATAATCTCTTCCATTTTGGTGGTTTAAGCCATTTAAACGTGCGGGAAACATCGAAGGGTCAAGGAAACCTAAAGGGTTAGCACAAGAGTGGTAACGAAAATAATACTTAGATTCCAGGAAGAGAACAATATAAGGGCTTACATTATAACTTTTAGGTGTGTTGGACAAACTAACACCAACTCTATCTATATTATTTTTACCTTAAAATGAATGATTGATATCTATGTTATATAAACGGTCAAGATCGTCTATTTAGAATCATGTCCAAAGGAAATTATCCGGAGACTAGAACATTGGGAAGAATTGGAGAGTACACTCCGTAAGTCGTTGGATATTTCGAAATCATGGGATAATTTTTTGTATGTTTTAATCATAATTTGACGGGAGCATCACGACATCAACTATTAAACTCAAATAAAACCTCTACCGAACACTATAAAGGGTAAATGAAATTTGGACAACTTGTGATTGATAGTTTATATGAATTTTCACTACCAACTAACAAGCTCGACCAAATTCTTAGTCGTATGTCTTCCTCAAAAACAAGTTGAAGAAATTATACGCGTCCTGCAGACACGAATGGCAGCCCAGAAAATAAGTGTTTGGCAGGCTTTTACATGTCAAGATAACACACTGATTTTGTTGTTCTCGAGCTCTAAAAAATTGGTATTCAAAAAGGATAGACAAGACCATTTGACATGTTGGTTTTCATTTTTCAACTTGTTTTTTTGTATGAAAACGTATAACTTGGTTTACATTAAAGAACAATAAAAAGACAAATAACCATTTTCGTATGAGGCCTTAAAGTCTCATGTAAATGAACTATTAAAATGACATTGTTATAATAATTGTTAAAAATTTGGTATAATTAACTTAGATAAATCTCCTTATCGTGTATGAAATTCATTGCCTTAGGGTTATCACGATTCTTTATATGGGATAATAGAGAAACTAGCTTAGTTTCGTGTGATACACGGTCTTGTATAAATAATTTATATTTGAATTATTAAAAAATATTAATGTAAGTAATAGTTTTTGTTGTTTTGTTAAAAAAGATATTAGTCTAAAATGTATCTTGTTAATAGTGTTTTATGTGGTGTATACATATATATTAGCGTAAAGATATGATAGTATAATAAAGTCATTCACAGATTAACAATACAAACATTTAAAACATACATTAATAATCTACTTTTTACAAAAAGTTATTGTGATTATAATAATTTAAAGATATTATGTTGTCAGCTAACAGCTTGCTACTTATTGTGGTCATAATAACCTTGTTAGTTCAAAAAGTTGAATCATCTATATATCCAAGTTTATGCTTAAGATGAAACAATAATCCATTGTACCTTTATTTCATTGACTTTATTGTAGGTATTTACTGTTTAGTATGCTAATAAAAAATAGAAAAAACAAATATGTTAAGGTAACGTAATGATTTTGTTTCCAATGCATATAGAATTGAGCGTAGGTGTGGTTCATTGTCATATAAGTCACTATAGGTGTTACAGAGTATGGTATTAACTTGATTTGTTAGGATGGTATCAATTTTTATTTGATTAATATCAAATGAACAACACCAATCTTTGCTTTAGGTAAAAACACATAAGATGAACATTTAATCATATAGCGTTTTTAATGATTATTGCCACTAACACATTGATTAAAATAAGCGTCTAAAAACATAACGAATCAAGACACATAACAAATTACAAATACTTCAAAATTTAAGAAACATTCAAGTATCCCAGTCAATAAAACTTATCGAGCTAAACAGTATTCCTTAAAATTAATGTGACATTTAATATATTTAAAGAAGTTGGTGGCCTTAAGGCAAAAAACTTCATCTTAACAGCAAAGATAATTAGTGACTCATATTCAATGAGGAGTATTTTTGTTCCAACTCCCTTCAGTGGCAAATAAACTCTAAATCATCAGTATAAGCGATCGAAATAACTGTTCAAATGAAGTGTAAAGTTGTCAAAATAAGCAGTTAAGTATCACAAAACATAATATTGACTTCTACAAGAGATTTATTGTAAGCGGGTCAAACTGGTTTGCCATGGTCAACCCAAAGTGTTGTCACATGTTTGAACCTCCCAATCCCAAATCGCTTCATTTTGTATAATTTTATAACCTTATATAATAGATATGGATAAGATAATTTAGGAAGTTGTATAAATTAGACTTCACACAATTTTCAAGTTGTTCTGCAAAATGACAACCCATTTGACCCATTCCTCTCAACGTTAAAAATATTTGACATGCTTGCGATGAAACCTTGACCAAATCTATCCATTTATATAGTTCGTTGCAGCAAGTTCGAAAAAACATACATAACCATAAGTGTCCACTTCTAACACAGTTTAAACAACAAACAAAGTAGACATGTATATGCAACCTCTAATAAAAACATTTACTTCTTTTATAAAATCCTATCCATCTAATTAGTATGCTATAAAATTTAACATATTTGATATCTTATTTTGAATGATGAAAATGAATTTAACAATTCAAAACATAAAATGAATTTAACTATCCATCTAATCAGTATGCTATAAAATGAATTAAACATTTACCTTTTTTTATTTAAGCATTTTATTGAACAGTTGGTGTTCAATCTTTCTTGTATGTTTTCAACTTATTGAAACTGCAAAATAACAGATTTTAACATTTGATCCCACAAACACATAAATGTTCAATATAAGCACAACGTGAGTATATTGATTCTTGGATTCTATTGTCAAAACCTGGAAATCAAAAAAAAATTAACAAATTCTAATCTACCGAATGAAGAACAATACTGAAACAAAAAGCCATGTTAAAGAAATACAGAAACCTAAAATCTAACTAATTTCACTAACAATGCATTGCAAGTAATTAAAAAAGACAATAATAAAAAAAAGAGATATAATTTACCTGGCAGAAGAAGAATTTAAGATTGTTAGGGTTTGGTTAAAATAAAGATGAAGGAGGTTGTAACGAAGTGCAATGAATCGACATATTGGTACGTTAATTTAGGTGGGGTATCTTAACAGCAGGGTCTAGAGCAGAAGCGATCGAGATGAGAGAGTTGGTTGTACGACTGGACAACTTGAACCCTGAGTTGTTTGTCATTTACAACATCGCAGGGCATGCAAACCTGACCAATGGTGCGGCTATTAACCCTGTGCCATCAGTTGCCTTCAATGCGTCCACAAGGGAAAGCAGCTGGGGACAGGGTCAATCTTCCTCGTCCATCTTGTTGGCCCAACCAGCTGCAGCGGCATATCATGTCAACTTGCCCCCACCACCTCCAGTGAGGACCGCTGATACTGCTCTGGCAGCTTACGCTCAATCGGTTGGTGTGGTTCCATTTTGTACAGGAAGAGCAGCCCCTCCTGATTATGCTATGGCAGCTTACGCTCAGTCGGTGGGTGTGGTTCCATCGGTTGGTGTGGTTCCATTTTGTACAGGAAGAGCAGCCCCTCCTAATTATGATGTAACAAATTCAGTAGCTGATAGTGCTATGGCAGCTTACGCTCAGTCGGTGGGTGTGGTTCCATCGGTTGGTGTGGTTCCATTTTGTACAGGAAGAGCAGCCCCTCCTAATTATGATGTAACAAATTCAGTAGCTGATAGTGCTATGGCAGCTTACGCTCAGTCGGTTGGTGTGGTTCCATTTTCTACAGGGAATCTTAGTCAGGGTCAATCTTCCTCGTCCATCTTGCCTCCTTTGTTGGCCCAAGCAGGTGCAGCGGCATATCGAACACCATATGTCAACTTGCCCCCACCACCTCCAGTGAGGACCGCTGATATGGCAGCTTACGCTCAGTCGGTTGGTGTGGTTCCATTTTCTACAGGAAGAGCTCTCGCTGATATGGCAGCTTACGCTCAGTCGGTTGGTGTGGTTCCATTTTCTACACCCCCTCCTGATTATGATGTAACACGTGATCCGGCTCCACCCGCTTTGGATACAGATTCAGTAGCAAGGGAACATGTAAAAGCTCTCACTGCCACCGTTAAGAAGATGGAGAAACGGCTAGCAGACATTGAAAAGCAACATGGAGAATTGGCAATAGTGAATAGTAGAAACTGTGAATCCTTAAAGACATTAGTGGCCATGTTTAGCAGTAATGATGCAAACAAGAGGGCCCGTGTGGTTTTAACTGGTGATGCTGAGCCTATGTCACAGACAATGGCCGGAGTGGAGGGAGCGATTAGGACCACATTTAGTGTGAATTCTGATAACCAACTTTTGGCACTCCTCAACCCCAGCAAGATCAATGACAGCAACATCCTAAATGTGGCTAATCGTGTTATTGAGTTTATTAAAGCTAAAACAGGCAAGCAGAGAGAATTGGAAGGAGTGATCAACGACCTGAAAAATGTTGCCACTGTCAACGCTATGAAGATCGGACTGACAGGTCTGGCTAACAAGAAATAATATGGACTTATCTGTTGTTTTATGAACTATTATGTTGAATTATGTTTAATCTTTTTTCTCGTTCCCATTGACATTTATCTGTCTCCGTATATTAATCCGGTTACATAGGCCATAACTACCCTGTAATCTGCCAATATCATGGTCAATTTAGCGTGCTTAATGTTACACACTTGCTAAAATCCTCTAGTTGGTAAGATTGACCAAGCTTAGGGTGATAATGTGACAGATTCACAATGCTCGTTAACAAATACTAAAGGATTTAAGTCTATAGATAGTTGATATTAGACAAGTTTTGAGTTTAAGTGATAGTCAGATGCACGTTGACCAACTATCGTATGTCCGTAAGTGAAAGATTTATGTGATTTAAATTAGATACGAAAACTATAATTTTATGTTTAGGTAAACTTTAGGGACAGACGATTTATGTAATTAACTCTAAATAATCATGGGGAAATTGTATAAAATAACAACTACTTTTTAAATTGTCTTTCTTGGGGGCGTTTACTTGTTTTTGTTCGATTTGGGGAATGAAAGTTGGCTTTGATTAAATTTTTGGGCAGTTTTTTGACCGAATTTTCAGAATCGTTTACGAAATCAAATCTTAATGTTTTTTGTGTGTCAATTTGGACATATTTTGTTGTCTCGAAACATAAAGTTGGCAAAAAATAAAATATCGTGAAAAAATTATCTTTTTATAACATGTTATCGCAACCCGTCGTTTAAAACATATAAAAAAAAAGGATTAATTTTTCATGTTTTTTTTCTACTTTTTCACATACTTATATTCCCGGACAACAACATATGTTCAAATCGTCACATTTATAACATTAAAAATTAATTTTGTAAACAATTTGGAAAACCCGGCCAACAATCTCTCTAAAAGTTTAATTGAAGTCAACTTTTCCAAGTCGGCCAAAAATAAATACACACCCATAATAGAGACAATACAAAAAGAAGTTATTATTTTATACAATTAACCCGATAATCATCTTAATAACAATCCTGATAATAACAAATAACAAATCACAACAATAATAAATTCATAAGTGAAATCACAACACATATTATTGTTTTTGTAAATTCACTCGGGATGTATCACTGGTTTACGTGGTCACTAAAGATGTGGTATCCTCAAGCAACACGAACTCGCTGTAATTAGGCTTAACTGAGCTCGAGCAAATAAGAGCTCGAGTGAAACTCTTATACAAACATTTTAAACTTTTATCTTATATTGTTGTTAGTTTTAAAGTTGCTAAACTTAGCTACACTAGTCTTTTAAATATGGTAAATTACGTTAAAGATCAATAAATGCAGAAATACGCAAAAACCAAAAATGAACAACGCACTAATCCTTTAACATTCAAGAAGTCGAAAAATGCTAATTTGACAAAGCTCGACAAAATTTTCAATCATGCCTTCCTCAAAAACAGGTATAAGTTATACAAATAGTTAAGTAATTATGCTTTTACGCGGTTGCACCGTTCCACCTTTTCTATTTGAGCTTCTCAGTGTAAAAATAATACTCTATCCGTTCCAAAAAGGATCTGCAAAAAAAAAACACATCAGAATCAAAAAGTTTTCGCAATTCCAGTTGAAACTATTGTTTGAGTAGCACCTAAAGAACAAGTAGGAACTCCAACGGGGAATATTTTGCAAGAATATGCAAAATATAACTTACCAAGATCATAACTATAAATCAGCAAAGAAATCACTTGTGTTATCGAGGCCTTGAGCTTTTCCATTGTTTTTCCTTTTTGTACCTAACAGAAAAAGAAGCAACATTATGTAACGTTGGATACACTTGTACAACGCTTTAGTAATCAAACAGAAACACGGCAGAAAATAAGTGTTTGCCAGGCTGTTACATGTCAAGAAAACAAAATAAACAAGATAACACACTGATTTTGTTGTTCTCGAGCACTAACAAAATTGGTACACAAAAAGGGAATATAACCATCTGACCTGTTGGTTTTGATTTTTCAACTTGTTTTTTGTATGAAAATGTGTAACTCGGTTTACATTTAAAGAACAGTAAAAAAAAAATAGCCATTTTCATATGAGGCCTTAAGGTCTCATGTAAATGGGCTATCAAAACGACATTGTTATAATAATAAGAATCAAATTATCCAATAAATCGATTAAAGAAGTTTTAAGCAGTTGAAAACAATTTGGATTAGTTTTAACCCGTTTGACATGTTTTATTTTTAGGAAATATATAACTTTCACGGTTAAAGATAAAATAAAACGTAATGTAAAAATGATAAAGTAAACGCACTACCTTTAGATGGTTTCGGCGCAATATCATCGGAATCCATATCCATCTCATCATCATCATCACTGTCGGGAGCTGATTTACCTTCTAGTGTCCTTTTTCCCGAATCTTGCAACAGACTATCTATGTCCCACAGCTGCAAAATGAAAAAAAGAAAATAGTGACGGTTAATCACTTTCCCAACATATAAATAAATAAATGACAAAAAAACGCACCTTCAATATCGAGTCATGTGATACGCTTCCGAGTAACTTTCTATCATGTGAAAATGCTAAAACAAGAGAAGCACGGATTAGAGGCAACATTGAAGGGATATATGAATGTAAAAAGAGAGAAATGCATAATGTTCTTGTAGCTATATATAAGCCTACCAAGACGCTCGACTGGATACTCTGAGTGCTCTGCTATTGGTTGAATTACTCTGTTGGGTAATATACCGACCAAACTAAACATGATACAAATAAAAGTGTTAAACTCATAGAAACTTAATTATAAAAGGTAATACCGAAGCCTATAAAAACCAACTCACCTGATAAGACCATTTTCAGTTCCGACGATAACCCTATCTTCATCAAGCTAATATATGGGAATCGGCAAATCAGTAATTAGTAACTATAACATGCATAAAGGGGTGCTTGGGTTTAAAACGTACTAATCACATAACCAGTTTGCAAACGTAATAACGAGGTAATCAGTTTGCAAAAAGAATCCCAAACACCCCGTAAAACTAAATAGAAAATCGCACCTTTAATAAGGCATTGACTGGGTTCGGAGCGAGAGCAGTAAAGCGATCGCTGGAAATTACAATTAGATATATAAACAATAATTACCACAAATACAGTTTTAGTTATGCGATAAAACTTAAAACAGCTTTTCGATTTACCTGCAATCCTTGAAAAAGCCCCACGAGTATAATAACATGGTTCCACTTTCGGTCCCGCATATAACCTTTCGACCGTTCTGAGTATAAAAAACGAAACGGAATAAGTTACTAACAGAGTTGGGGCAGTATGCCGTTAGAAAAAACCCATACCTTCATAATCACTATTGATAGTGGCTCGTCTTCAGAGAACTCAGATTGGGTTTGAAGCTTGTTACTTCGCAGATTACAAACAGATAGAGTGCCGTCTCCACTAGATAAGTTAAATGAAAACAAAAACCGTGTTATAAGGTTGAGATGACCACATATAATACCAAATGGTTTATTTCGAGTGAAAAACTGAAGTAAAAAAAAGGAAGGGGCGGGGCCAGGGCATACTTTACTACCTTGTTCCTAGGAGTTTCATGGATTCGGGTTCAAAAGTTATATCAGTGATGTACTCCTCGTGAACTTGAAATGAATTGCAGCATGACTGTTGTCTTGTATCCCATACCTACACAAAACGAATGGGTGAATCGGGTCATTTTCTTGTACAAGTTAGCCGGGCTGGGCCAGGTTGTATTGTCATGATAAGAATAGTTATAATAAAATATTAACGTGTTAGTAATGATTACAAAAACAATATAAGGAGATTGTATGCACTAAAAACAGCCTTTGGGCTAGTTTTAACCCATTTGACCCGTTCCCCTCTCAGCTATTTTTTTAGTCGACTTATTTGTGATAGAACACAACAAAATTCGAGCGATTCATAAGTAAAGGTGTAGAAATTTATTGCAAATCTTAAAATACCTTTATACAGCCTTCGTCACCACCAGAAGCAATTGTCGTTTCTGTGAGATTAACCAACCGGTTAACAGCTTTCCTGCAGAGAATGTTATCATTACTAATAAATCAAACTACCAACATATATGTAGCAAAAAAAAAGGACACCTACTCATGACAACTTTCAAGACGAGCAACCGGAGATCCTGTTTCAATATCAGTAGCAAGGATGGAACAGTCTGGGGAACCCGTGAGGATTACTAAAACAAACAATAAACAATGTTAAACATAAAAGTCAAAAGTAATCGTCATATCATTTTTGTAGTTATAAATAAATATTAACCCTTACCACGTCCGTCATTGATAAATCTAACAGCTCTACAAGACTCACTGTGTGCACGAACCTTCAAGACCCTAAAATGATAACAAGAATATAAGACGACGAATATAAAGCTTCAACACATACATTCAACTATTCTACTACTATTACCTTTGGGGTTCGGAATCTTGACCATAGCGATAACTAAAATGCGAAAGGATGAGTTTCGTTAGATAACAACATTCATGTAGTTGGATATGTAAAATTTTGCAAGCAAAGACGATGGACTATATTACTTACACGAAAAGGTTCCCGGTGATTAAACCAGCAGCAACAAGGTTATTAGAGGGATGAAAATCGAGGTCGAATGCTATATTCTTCACATTAATCTCCATATCCTATAATAATTTTATTACTTAAACTAATCAGCATAGTTAGAAAAATGGAAAATAAACAAATCAATCAAATAAAACATAACTAAGCACAACATAACTAAATTACGCCCTAATAACAAGTAAAAACCAACATATCAAAATTCACAATATATATATATATATATATATATATATATATATAGCTCAAAACTAATCAGTCTAACATTTGTAAAAAGGTATCATACTTAAAAAGACCGAACATGAAGGAACGCATACCTGAGCCAATTGTAGTCAACCTTGGTTTGTTAGGTCCACGACCCCAGGCTTCCGTCGGCGGCGGCTAGGTTTCCGGCAGTTTTTAGTTATGTGTTTTGTGTGTGAGTTTTGAGTTATGTTTGTTTGTGTTATGTGTGTTTTAATTTTAAGAGTTTTGTTTGAGGTGTAGTATGTTTGGTGGTCTTATGTTTTATAAACATATAGACTTGGTTTTAAATTAGAACCATAAAAATAAAATTGTTATACGATGTTGAGTAATTTTGACACTTTTATTTGAGAGTATTGATAAACACTATATTAAAGATTATAGCTAAAACATAAAGATAATGCTTAAAATAATTGTAAGCTATAAAAGTATAGGTTGAAACCCCCAAATGTAAAAAGTAGGTTTAGTCAAAGTACAAACAATATGATACATATTTTAATGTTTAAACAAAAGCCTATATAATTATATTTATCAAAACTCTTTATTTAAAACATATTCGGCCTACAAAATTGTAATAATGATAAATAATTAAGGACATATATGTTACTATATAAAATATTTAACATACCTTTACGACGAAATTCTTAATAATTGTCGCTTAAGCACTCGTCACCGGAAGTTATATGCATTTATCCTTTTTAACAGATAACGACTTAGTTAACTAGGAGAGCTTGATAAAATAAAACGAAAAGGTCGCAATGTGAAGTTCGAAAGTCTTCAGTGACCCAAAACTCCAAAACAACCAAAAACAAAACTAATTATATCAACATAATTGATTGAGAGTCAATCTTCTTCAATGTGTCCCTTATCATCCACCGGCTACTTGTTTGCTCATCACCCATACCACTCGGAGTATAGAGAATATAGCAGATTTATCAATACATATTAGTGAACTTTGATTTGAACTTAGATGCCGATTAAAGTATAATCTAGCCTCATCCATCTTTTCAATCTCTTTAATCCATAAACCGGTATGGACGAATTGTTTCTTAACCCCTATAATCCCTCTATCATCACAACTCATATTGTTATATATTGTTAATGACACACAATATTTGCTCAGTTTCTATATATTTTTCTCGATAAAATTCTCCATGTATAAACCGGAAATAAACTAGTAAAAGTTCAAAACTTATAAACGGAATGCATAATGCATATAGTAACTTGTATGCTATCGGCCAAAATAACCATGGATAAAAGGGGTCATGACCTTTCTTCTTAAAAAAGGTCAAGCATACATAGCTCAAGCTTAAAGTGTGAGAAAATGATTAGTATGGTCCGCCTTAAAATATAACACATACAAACACGAGTTAAATGACATTCTACGTGTAAGAACAATCTTAACCTTAAGTAAACGAAAATCATTGACAAGAAATGCAGAAATAAACAAAAACCATAAAGGAACAACGCACTAATCCTTCAACATTTTAAGAAGTCAAAAGCTTCTAACTAGCAAAGCTCGACAAAATTACCAGTCATATGTCTTCCTCAAAAAACAAATCGAAGAAATACAAATATATAAGCAAATACGCGTTTAGGCAGTAGCACCCTTCCCCTTCTTCTTTTGGAGCTTCTTGGTGTAGAACTCGAGTTCTTTCCCTTCCAATATGTACCTGAAAAATATTGTCACCCCCAATCAGCAAATTTACACAGCGGAAAAATACCAGTATAAAAGACACACTAGGTTTTTTCTCACAATATTTCTCCTTTTACCAATCACGACAATTTTTTTCAAAAGATTGTTTACATAAACATTAGGAAATTAAATCAACATTGAATAAATTCACGTACCCATCAGCTCGGCCACACTGGCCAGGACGTGAAGAGATAGCGGCATAAAGACGACCACCAGAGAATTGTTCGTCAATGTGTGAGTCAAGGGTGCGGTCTTCTTGACGCTTTCCCAATTTTCTCTCAACATGGTTACTTTTCTTAGCTTCTTCAGTTGCGCCTTCAGCTTCCTATGAATTAATAAAAACACACAAGTGCAAAAATTAATAAAAACACTTAATTTTCTCTCTGAAATATTGATCACAACATCATACTCATATTAAAGAGGTAAAACAGAAAAATCGGAAAATTTAAGTAACATATCAAAAAGGGATCGAGGAAAAACATGTGCTTATGGTGTTACGAAAAGAATATATGTTAAGACGTCGCTTTTCGAATATTAGTAAATAGCAGAAGTTTTGAAAACTGTATAATGAAAAATATAGAAAACGATAAAAGTGTATTGTCTGATTTGTGGTTGTGAAAACTAATCAGTGCTTACGTTGTTACATTAACCTATACTAAAAACAAAATTGCAAAAAAGAAAAATATATACCGCTCCCTCTTTTTTGGGTACAGCAGCAACAGCCTTCTTCTTGCGACCAATGTCAACACCGTAGTGTTGCAAATACCACTGCTTGAAAGGTGCAGCATCAACTTGAACAATCGCATTCTTCACAAGAGTCTGGGTACGAACCAACTCGTTGTTGGATGCGTTGTAAACGACATCCAGAATACGTGTCTTTCGGGTAACAGCTTCACTTCCCCAAGAGAAGTTACCAGTATCCAACCTCAAAGCACGCCATTTGGTGTTTCCACCACGAACTCTCACACTCCTAACAGTCTTGTTGCTCGAGATCTTAGTGTTGGCAGGCTGCCTTCCGAGCTCATACCTTTAATAAAAAATAATGCAAGTATTAAACGTGTGTTTAGTTGAAGAAAATTATCCCAAAAAAAAAATAGAAAACGCGTTCAAATTGAATTTTTTCATAAAACTTTTCAATATTAATAAACTCCTTTTTATTGTTTCCAAAACTTTCTTTCAAATTTCTCTTATAATTCAAGAAAAATAAACATAAAAAAATTAAAAAAAATTCCACGAACTAAACACATGATTTATAAGTAGCTTATAGCTTATAAAATATAAGTTTTTAAATTTTTATAAAGTGTTTGGATTAGCTTATGAGCTTATTAGAATTTTGATAAGTCAAAAAATGTTTGATACGCTCATAAGCAACACAAAAGGAGCTTATGAAAACCCGCTTACATAAGCTCGTAAACATAAACAAACACCTAAAGTAGGTTTATCTGTCTTACATAAGCTACCTAATAAGCTGATAAGCCCTTTCTATAAGCTAAAACAAACACCCCTAAGAAAATAACAAAAAAATAATAAAAATTGAAATTAAAATTACTTTCGCTTCTTTCTCCAGGCTTTCTTTTTTCCTCCTGTTTCACGGCGCTTGTGCATAGAATCACGAGAGATACCTGAAAATAGAAATGAATAAAATTAAATTAAATTAAATTAATGATTGATTTGTTTGTGAATTTAGAGATTGAGGAATTACCCATTATTGCAGATGGGAAATCAGATTGTTTGCTGCTAGGGTTTATAATCTGCCGCTACTCAAACAGATTAAATTAGGGTTTGTCAAATACTTAAATCGATGAATCTAGTCACAGCGAAATTACTATTATATCCTTTTCATGTAAAGTCCCATAAAAAAAATTTAGAGTTAAACCCAAAATTATAGATTTCGACAAAAAGTTTAAAAAGTTGCATAAATCATTCAAATTTAGAAATTAATTACGCTTTTCGTCCCTAAAATTCTAATTTGCACCATTAATTGGGGCAAACCTTAGGGACCAAATCCGTAATTGAGGAAAAAACTTAGAGACGAAATTCGTAATTGAAACAAATCTTAGGGACGACAAAGGTAATTAGTTTCCAAAAATGGATGATTTATACAACTTTTTAAACTTATGGACGAAATTCATAATTTGAGATAAACCTTACGATATTTGTAATGGTTTACCCAAAATTATAGATTTCGTCCATAAATTAAAAAATTGCATAAATCGTCTAAACTTAGAAATTAATTACACTTTTCGTCCCTAATTTCTAATTTGCATCTGTAATTGGGGCAAACCTTATGGACCAAATCCGTAATTGAGGACAAACTTTAGGGACGAAATCTGTAACTGGAGCAAATCTTAGGGACGAAAAAGGTAATTAGTTTCTAAAAGTAGATGATTTATGCAACTTTTTAAACTTATGGACGAAATTCATAATTTGAGAAAAACCTTACGGACGATTTTTGTAAATAACTCTTTTTTTTATTTAATTGAGTCTATATATTTAAACTACACTCGTCTCTATAAATTTATCCTTAATTAACAGATATTGAGCATAAAGTCTTTATGAGAGAAGATATAAATGATAAAATTTGCAACGTGACCAAATGTTAAGAACGATTTATGCAAACAATTCTTATATTGAAGTGCACTTATTGTCTCTATGAAAAGCATTTGTTACAAATATTACCAATGACAAACAATTTATACAATTAACAAACATTTAGCATAAACCAAAGATTAAAAAGTTGGTCACAATACATGGTACATACAATATAAAGTTTTGAGTTACATTTGGTTTTAGAAACAAGTACATAATTAAGTTTAAAAAAAAATTGATTTGTTACGCGGTATTGATAGCTTATTTTTTTAGCTTATAAGTTACGACTTCAAACATACAGTTTGGTTTTGACATATGTAAATACATAGGTAATGTCTTTCATTTGATACCAACATAGTCGCTCTTGGTGATCGGTTTAGTTTCTAGATCAAGTACAATGTAGGTCAACTGGCTCGAGTGCATCAGCATTCACACACACTTAAATAAGAGTGGGATATATAAATCAAACATATTATCTCTTATATGAAATATTTACGAATCAAAAAAGAAGGAAAATTCTCATTTTGTATTTGGAAGATTATAAATGGAAATTAGTTGGTTAGGAGCACACAAACATTTTGTGTTTTGCCTTCATAAACACAGAAGATAGAACTCGTTATCGGTATTCCGATTTGCCAAAAAGCACAAGAAATAGCAGCCTCGATAATCAACTACACGAACTCCGAAAGTATAGTTTAAAAAAAGAAACAGAATTACGTCACTGAAAATTTACAACAGGACAGTGCAACGACCAATAACCTCGCTTGTTAATTAATGTGGCCCTCGGAGGACTTTGCTCCTTTGCTCAATGGCATTGCAGAAGAAAGAAAACGACTCCTTGAGTTCATTAGGAAGAGGAAAACTCAATGGAGGAAGAGCCCCAAATTCTTGTTGACCTCTTGTTGTCTTTGAAGAGAGCGAGTGAGCCAATGCAGGTTGTTGCTTGTTAAGGCCCTCAATGATGAACGAAAACGCCCCAAATGTGACACAGCTCTGCAGAAGAGCCTGAGGTGCACCTGGTGAAAGTAAAAGTAACCAAGCTTAACAAAAGAACGAAAAACTCAAATAAAGGCATATAAAAAAGAATATGAAATTAGAAAACTTATAAAATGATTAGGTCGATTTAGTTGTTTTTATTACTGAGTGATTAGAAGGAACTGGTCAAATGGGTGAAGCATGTTAAAAGTCGCCTAAAACTATCAAATGAAAAATAGCTTTTAAATTATTTGTCAGCCCTGCCCAACCCGCACTGAATAATAAGATCATTTCAACCCGAACCACCTACCCAACCAGCCAATTTTCCATTTTTACAAAAATAATTATAATTTATAACTTTATATGTTATTGTTTTTAGCATAGCTGGAACAATTTACTTAATTTACAAGCGAGAAAAAGTGGCTCACGACATAAAAGTAATAAGCAGAAAGCATACACAAGCCAAATAGCGGCCATGGAACACACAAATTCAAATATAAATATTATAATTAACATTTATAACTAAGGTAAGCTACGCACTCTAAAAATGCAATTACGGAAATACCTGGAAAACTTAGAGCAAGACCAGTACAGCATCCAGCAACACCTGCATTAATGACTGTACAAACAAAGGACATATTAGTCTTTAACTCTTTATTTATATATTTTTATTTATAACAATTCACGTATACAATTGAAAATGTCTTACTATCATCTTTCCCTCGAAGCCGCTTTAAAAAACATACAACCAAACTGTGAACTCCCGACAGAACTGCAAAGGTCTGGTTTGGAGAAAAAATAACAAAAAAATAATATTAAGATAAAATTAACAATAGGGGAAGGAAACTGTAATCAACTAATTAAAACCCGATGTTTAGTTGCAACCAAATACCTTAGCACTTGTCATCGCCTCTCCAAATGATCCTTTAAACCCTTGCTTCTTGAACAGTCCCGCACCTTAAAATTCCACACACAAAAAAGCCAACTTAAAACGAAATAAAGGCAAGTGATAAATCGAAATGTAAAAAGAGATGAAAATCAAAGCCCATTATTCACAGTAACTGCCAAAGGTAGATATATACATGTTCTTATTACAAGGAAAATAGATTTTGTGAATCAAATCTTGGTCAATTGGCCGTTATGTTGTGTGAATGGTCAGTAAGCTCACCTACATTATCGTTAGCTTTGGTCTTTAAATAATAACTTTTTTTACCAAAGCTTTTAACTACATGTGTCTACTTCGTTAATAATTTCAGTTTGCAGGTAATTTGATTGATTTTCTTCCTTTGTGACGGTGGGTCTTCTTTTTCGTCCGATGTTATTGGCTAATTAGTCACCAAAAAGATTTTGACAAACAACCAAAACCATAAATTATAATCTTACTCAACTGCAACAGATGCAATTTTTTCTTGGCCTAGAAAGATCAAAAATTCAAAACTATTCACGCCACAAAAATGTAAATCAACCGAGATGTGATGGGCTGAACAGTCAGGTAATGTTTTTGGTGAATACTGTTACAGCCACAAACTCTAACCTAAATGTTTTTATCATATGCCCCAAAACATACGATAAATGAAAATTTTGGGGAGTTAGTAGGTTTTAATAGTATTAAGATAAAACATAGGGGGGCTAATTACCCAATCACGTCTTGTTTGAATGGCTTTTATATTTTGTCAATGTTCAATAAGCTCACTTACATTATGATGATCACGCTTTTGTTGCTTACGATTTATCATGTTACACAAATGTAATAACAACACGTATTTGAATTGAAACAACATTGGAGATGCGATTAGATTTAGGTAGAGTGTCGCTTCAAGAATATCCAATAAAAAGATCAGGATAAATTGTAAAGAAAGTGGATTGCATAACTCATAACAACAAACATTTAGAGACTAAACGGCTAATTACCCAATAAGTGTCTGGATAACTAGAGAGAGAATGTTTTTTGTTAATACTACGACAACCCACAAACTCTAACATGATCTTTTTATCAAATGCCCTGTAATTTTTAGTAAAGACAATTGACCTAAATCTAACACCAACTCCAAAACTTCCTCAAATCAAACACGAGTACTTACAACAACAGATGTATAACAAGATAAAAACTTAACATCAAAGGCTTCTAAGTTCAAACACAATAATCACGTGAGCTTACTCACTATTCACCCAACATAAACCGTTCACCAAAAAATTTAGCTTACTCTAGAATAACCTTTTTAACAACAAACCCAAAACTGAAGTTAATTGTCTTATCGCATAACAAGATAAAAACTTAAAGACCGGAACACTTCTCACACAATAATCTAAGGGAGCTCACTCACCACTCACACAACATATAATTCCCCTTACAAAAGGGTTGTTTGTGTAAGCTTATTTTTTGGGTTTAGGCTTATAATTTATAAGTAGCTTCTGGCTTATAAAATATAAACTTTTAAATTATTATGAAGTGTTTGGAGTAGCTTATAAGCTTATTAGCTTATGACAAGGCAAAAATGTTTGATAACCCTATAAGCCACACAAAAGGAGCCTTATGAAACCCCCTTTACATAAGCTCATAAACTTAAGCTAATAAACTCAAACAAACACCTAAAATGGGCTTATCTCTCTTATATAAGCTAAAACAAACACCCCTAATACAAATCCAATAGCAATAACGAAAAACGAGGTTTATGAAAATGTATCCAACTTCATTTCCAAAGTCTATCTTAATACGCGTTTATTATTATATGTATCTAACTTTTAAATATAACCATGTTTAATTTGTGGGATACATATAATAACAATAGACATGTTTTAAGTTGGATACATACAATAGACTTCAGAGGCCGATAAATAAACAATTAGTAAACTGAGAGAGATTACCATAACCGAAAACGGAGCCCATAAGTGCACCGCCAGCTGAATCTCCAGCGAAACGTTGAAGGCAGACTAAAGGTGAACTAGTTTGACTGGAAACGGATAAGGCGTCTGAGGTCACGGAGTTAGGGATTGTTGTGATGATTTGCTTCTCGAAATCGGAATCGGAATCGGCGCCTGGCGGTGGTTGTGATGACGTCATTTTTTGGTTTAAGTTATCCGGAAGAAAATCAAACCCTAGCAGGAGGAAAAGGTTTTTGGAGTACACGATGGATTGTTGTTAGTTGGTGAGAATGTATAATTTGGTAAACGGTGTCGTATTGATTTAGATACTTTGTCGTTTTTTTTTTTTTTTTTTTTTTTTTTGTATTGGTTTTTTTTCTTAATAAGAATAAAGAATTACATTTTGGAGATAATATAATACTAAGATGTTTAGCTGGTTTATTTTTAATTTTTAATTTTGTTATTTAAATGATTTTATTTATTAATTCAATAGAAAATTTGACTTGGTTAACTTAGAACATGGATTTAATTGTTTAACATGTATGTCATAAATTTGGTTTTTGTTTAGTTTTGTATCTTTTAAAATATAAGTAGTCGGTTTGTACGGTCTAGACTAACTTTTGTATATTAGTTATATACATGTCATTTTTTCTTATCTATAAAAATCATCTCTTTAAAAAAAAACTAAATAATGACTAATGTTTATAACAAACAACTATGAAAGATAACAAATCAGTTGGAAACTTGACCATACGACAAAGGGTAATACTGTCAACTCTACTCTTTGATATGCATTCTATTATTGTCTCCTTTTTGTGAGGGTATGATCGAAATTAAGCCGCGTGATGATACCCATAAATAACAAAGGACCATTTAGTTTCCTTTTTTTGAGCAATGCCTTTCGTACTCTAATTTGTACAAAAATAATTATTCAACACACGAAATTCGAGCGGATAAGCTTACATGTTCATGAAAAGTTGGGGTTGAAACATGTTATGAAGACTAAGACAACAATTATTACTAATATTAAGAATAGAGTCAAGCGCCTCTAGAAAATAAAAGTTTTTTTTCAATCTATATCTTTCTTAAACAGATGTAAAATCAAAAGAAAAGACTTCCAGTATCAGTAACATAAGTTGCGTAAAATGAATCAAACTCTCTGGCTTAGATTTATACAACAAGACCCGTTTCCAACTTACTATGTCAGTGTACTAAGACCACAATATAAGTCGATACACATTAGCAATAGTTTTTTTCAATACAATGAGTCCCTTTGTCGACGACAACTCTTATTTGTTTTCATTACAATGAGAAAATTTGAAGGCAAAAATGAGAGTCCTTTGGATTTGTAAATGGTTATGAAAACAACTAATAGAAAATGATTGTCGAATAAGGAAAAAGTTTATCAAACACCACTTATTTTCTAATGTACAAAAGACTCAATCTACATCATCCATTTAATTTCAATCTAATCGTTTAGATTAAAATCAAAACTCACTTTCAATCTTCTTTTTTTTAAATTAATTTATTTCGTAAACTGTTAGACGTTAGACGAAACAAATTACGCCATTACGACCGTCTTATTCTCCTCTTTGATTAGAGCAATGGTCATATATATTTTCGACGACTTTATTTTTTGAGTTTTATGTGGATATTGAAAGTGTAGAGTTTTTTGCCAAGTTTTTATACTCGGTCTTTCTTGAACCCATTTAGCATACATGGTTGAAGCTAGTTTTGATTGGGATACTTCTTCTACATGTCTAATGAAAGTTACTGCAAGTCTAGTTTAGTCATTATTTTTTAACAAAGAAACGAAGAAGATGACATTGAATATGAAAACGGGCTCGAAAGCAAAACATGAACGTGTACATATATAGGAAAGCAAATTCAATACATGTTACCAAAAAGTAACGAAACAAGAATACCATAGACAAGTTATTATCATCAATAAACCACTACAGGTGGTTGACAAGAACAAATAATCACGATTTTTGTATCGTCAACTTCAAAAGCATAACGAATAAGAAAGTAAAACAATTATGTGAGTTAATAATGGTCTTGATAAATTGCTCCAAATTCGGCCCTCCATGCCTGATCATCGTCATCGTTGTCATTAGCTTTGACATCTGAGTCTTCCCTATACAAAGGTCTCAGTGCAGACTCGGGTAATCGGCTTCCAGCAAGATATTCTTTCATTGTGATCATTTCCATCTTGTGCTTTCGTTTTTGTTTATCCATTTGCTTCTTTAACTTATCGCTCTCTTCCTGAGTCTTTGTGTAGTTTTCCTGTTTCAGAAAGACCACATAAAATGGTAAGTAAATATATATATAAAATTTGGTTTGATAAGGCGAAAACCATATGCTATATAGAAAACAGTTGACGGATGAAGTAACAAGTGAAGGTGACAGTTTCAACCCATTTACTTATCATTAAGGGTTGGAATGGACAAAAGGTTTATATTGTGCGGCCGCGTTACAAAAAGAACCATTCCAACCCTAACCATTACCCAACTCGCAACTAATCAACACCCGACCAGGTTACCAAACTACCCGCTTGCCAGCTTTACCAAATTTAAACACAAAATCGCAAAGAACTATATATGTAAAGTTATGAAAAGTACCTGTGCAACCGAGGCTGCTTCCTCAGCTTCTCGAAGCCTAACAAGAACTTCACCAGCAGCATGAACAGCTTCAGCAGTATCTCTAAGTTGAATCTTAAGACTTCTATTCTCCTTTTTCAACATCTCTCTTTCCTTCTCTCTCTCGACTCTCAAAACCGAAAGTTCAGCTGCCAAAGACTTTGAAAACCGTTTTCCGTGACCTTTTGCTCCAGCTTTAGCAGCTGCTCTTTTCACCTCCGCAATACCTTCCAAAATCAACCGATGTTTCTCCGCTAACTCATTATACTTTTCTTGTAAATCAGCATAATGTTCCACCATTTTACCATGTCCATGAATCGATCTCATTAAAGCATCGTCTAATTCTTCTGTACATTTCTTCTCGAGTCTCAACTCCATTTCAACTTTTTCAGCACGGCGACGTTGGGCTTCAAGGTCAACACGTAATTCATCGGTCAAACAAATCCATTCACTTTCCATCTCCATCCATCTTTCTCTTTCCTTTTGAAGTTCTTCGGGACTTTCAATTCCTTTAGGATATGTTCCACTTTTTCTTAGCTGGAGCGATTGTGACAAAAGTGAGGATGATCGTAGCCTGTCGAGGGATTTGTTTGGGTATTGTTGTTCTGAAGGCGATTGAAGTTTGCTTCTTAAAGATTTGATTTCTTGAAGAAGTGATTCTTTTTCATCAGCATCAAAAGGTATGGTTTGGAAACTTTCTTTTATGAGCTCTGGTTCGTCACTCCAGTTCAGAAGCTGAACAAATATCACAAAAGGAAGTTTCAGAAATAAGATAGTGAAATTTGAACATTTCATAGTTGACAATTTGATGGGCAGTGGACTGACCTTTGTTTCACTGGTACGTGAAACGTTTCCATTTCTAAGGTCGTCAAGTGGTGATCCTTCTTTCTCTTGTTTGTATTGCGAAACCTAGAAAATGAAGTTATGAATTAAGACTCTAGAATATTGCATTACTTAAAAACATATTAGGTGGCTATTTCAATGTACTTGTTTATGAATAGGTCTGAGGAGTTAAAATGAGTCATAGTCGTCCAAAATGTATTTTTAATGCATAACACATCGTATATCATCTTATTAAAAAAAATTGACCTTGTGAAGTGATATACAGTGGGTGTCATATCTGACACATTAACATTGATATTTTGGCAAAAAAGTGATGTACTAAATTACACGCTTTTGACCCGTTACCCAACCTGACTGACCCGCCCATATTGCCGCCTCTACATAGTTGTGCATAAAATCTTACCAAATTATTCAACTTCTCAATCTCTGCAGCTTGTTGCATGCAAATATTTTCAAGATCCTTCACTTTCTTCTCAGTTTCTGCAGCGACCTGAAACAGAAAACGATTTACATTAAAAACCGTGTGCTGAGTTATTCTTTTCAAAGTAATCATAAACATGAATATAATGCGGTCTTACTTCTGTGTTTGTGTTTCCTGGATTATTCTTTCCAACAATCCATGTCTTAAAGCTGTCCTGAACATCATCAGATGCTCTTTGCTGGCAAGTTGAACAAATATATTTGCTCTCTGGAAACCCTTCTGCAGATGTTTGAACCGATGCATCGTTTGTTTTGGTTGCCAAATGATCAAACGATAAAGCAACCAATGATTTATTCAACACTGAATTCCTCTGGTGATTGTCAATAATATCTAGCCCTCTTTGAAGACTAGCAGCCAAAGTATCAGTAGGACCCCCAAACATCTTGCTTGATCGTAAAGAAGCCCTGATTTGATCGCTTATTTTTACTGATTCAATGGGAGCAAAAACCACGCTCTTTTTTACAGCATTACTAATTTTAGGGGACTCTGAAAATGTAGGACCATTGAATACATCAGAAGGCCTTCCACCAGCACCGATTGAAACAGAAATGCTTTCAGTTTCTGAATTAATATCTTCATTTTCACTTTCTTCTTGACAACTTGCATACTGTTCACTCTCTTCATAACCACCCATAGAGTAAAACCGTGTGCCTCGGCTTTCTGAGGCTTCTTGAAACTCCTCATCACAAGAACTATGTAACATATCGAGCTGGAGTCGTAAGTCTCTAACATCATGTTCATCAATATGAACTTCTTCTTTCGAATCTTTCGCATCAGTGTCTATTTGTGGGAGAATTAATGAACGATTAAGGCTTACTCTTAACTGATTCAAACTTTGTCTTACACTTCCGTTTTTAAAAATCGTGCTAGATCCGACAGAGTAACTAGCATCTGTTTTTGCTCTTATTAGCTCTTCCTGAAAGAAAGAAAAATGAACCCACGTTAATCATTAGCCGATGGATCGAATAGCAACAATCTTTAAATAATAAAAAGCCTGAAGGCATACCTTCAGTTCACGAATTTGATCGCTGAGATCATTAACATCTTCTTCTGTTATCTCGTTTACAACTGGATTATTTTGGATAAGTTTGGCCCGATGTCCAAATCTGAGTGTGCTAATTGTTTCACCAGAACACCTGTTAACAACAATATATTGTTATAAGTTGCATATCATTTGATCTTAATATGAACTAAAAGAACACTTTCAAGAACAATGTAGTGATTCATATATAGAGCGAATTCTTGAACATACTTGTCATCTGGAGAGATAGCACATATAACAGTAAGCTTTGAGTTTCCTCCAAGTGATTCTCGTAACAAATGAGTCAGACAGGAATTGTTATATGGAATATCCTTAGATAGCTGGTTTGTTCCAGCAAGGATATTTACCAAGTTTCTGCAGAAAACAAATATTAATTATCAAACAAACAGTTCCGTATCAATTATGATGGAAATCGAGTCTTAAATGGGAGGAGATGCTTACCCAAGTTGTGAAACAGACTTTCGAACAAACTCTCCTTCCCTGACACCTTCTCTACTAACATCATTACCTTTGTTCTTCTCAAGACCAGCAAGATCCACAAGGGTAATTCTGCTTGTTTTTGAACTACCAAAGTTCTTTGAAGCAGTACCCTGATAAAAGACAGTTCGTTTACAAAGATTCGGAAATTGAACACAATTTTTTTAGGATACTCGATATCACTTCAAGTTAAACGACAACAGATAAAAGTAGTAATGAACTTTAAAATTCATAGTACCTTGCACCAAGACTCGATGACACATGTAAACACGATATGAGATCTTGAACTTTTGGAGTTTATGCTTGTTGCTCCAACCTTTCTATTGGAGAGTCCCTGCATTAACAACAAACAACGATACACTCAAATCATTCATTGCGAGTAAATTATCAATAATTCAATCTGATGTTTAATACCATCTTGCTACTTACCTTAATCAGTATTTGAGTGACATCTTCATAACTAGTCACATATTCCTCACTCAGATTCTCAACGTAAAACCCATGTTTAGCATCATCTTTTATCTGAAAAAAATCCCCTTTTTCGGTTAAAACCAAAAAACTAGTTTTGAATAAAAAACACCTAAAGTAAAAGAGTAATAACCACCTCTAGGTTTCTCTGTGTTGGATCTAGCAAATCGCCAATTTGCTCATTGTATATCTGTAAATAATCCTCAATGTCATTTATTCATCGTCTATATTCAAAATTAAAACAGGAAAAATGAAAACTGCCACTAATCACCTACCTCAAGGAACGAACATCGGCACTGATAATTTATCTGTTTACCTTCAGCTTGTTCTTGTTCCTGAAACGAAAACCATAAAAATCAATCTCAATCTCTAGTAAGAGCCTCTACACCACTTTCTATGTAGACCAATACGGAAAACATGATTGCTTACTCTTTGGATTTCCGCAAACAGCATCTGGAAGATGCGTGGAACGATTCCTTGATTGCCACTGGTTGATTGATCTTCAACCATCGCGCTTGGTGGACCCCACAAAGTGTAGGTTTTGCCACTTCCCGTCTGCAGAAGATTAACAACAGTAATAAATATCGCCACCAAACAATCTTCATACGATAAACTTACTACCAATAGAAAAAAAAACAATAGTACCTGTCCGTATGCCAAAATCGATGTATTATAACCTGCCATCGCACTCTTAACCAAGTCTACACCAACTAATTGAAATGCATCCTCCTATTATAACACACACACACAAAATTAGTTAAACATCTCAATATGTAAGCGGTTACACGGATCACAACTTTCAGTAACTTTCTCATAAAATATAAGTAACAGATCAAACAATCATTCAATAAAATAACCTATAAAACGTCAAAATAATGAAAATCGTCTCATTTATTCACTACTGTTAATAGAATCAGATATATAGATTACCTGAGTAGATTTTGAATCTAGAACTGCATCCAAAGTAAACTTCCGATCTCCAACGGAAACCGAATCATCCGACACTTTCCTAACCGTATAATCTCCTCCTTTCTCATGAGAATTATTCGGTCTAATCCTCGCAATAACCTAAACAAAATATCTCAATTATTACAATTACAATTACAATTTCTAATAACAATTATAATTCATAAATGATAAATTATACCTTAACATGTGGATCTACTTGTTGTTTTGTTTCTAGCTCAATAGAAACCGATTGTTTAGTAATCGTGTGTAGTTCGTCGGATTGAACATTTGGATCGAGCGGTGGAACGTTTTCGGCGTTGAAACGAGACAACTTAGGGTTTGAAGTTAGTTTTTGCTTAACAGATCCGGATCTAGGAAGTAAGTTTCGAAGAGACGAAATAGAAATACTTCCGGTTGATCTGTGCCGAGAGAGTTCTGAATTAGAGTTCATTTTTTTCGTTAACTTTACGATCGAACGAAACGAGTCGATAGAAATGGAAAATGTATCACACAATTAGTGAGTGTGGAGAAGATAGAATAGAATTGGGGGAGCGTTATGAATTTGAAATTTGAAATAAGTTTAAATGTTTTTTTTTGGAAAGATGACCGTTGTGTTTAAATCTAGATTTAAATTGTGTTTAGGGAATTACTGTTTTGTCCCTTGTTTCTAGCCGTTGGTTGTTTGTATTATGGCTCGGCCCACTCAAATTCAATGGGTAATGGGCCAACCTATTAACAAATTTTATATAAGATATCAAAGTAAAACTATTAAAGGTTTATAATTTAACGACTTAAACTATGAGTGACTCAGAGGTGCCAAAAAACTCAAAAAAATGAAGAAAAAAAAAAAACGCTTTTAACGGATCTTAACAGTAACTAACGCCAGATTAAAAAAAATTGGTTTTAACCGGTTAAATAACCGAAAAAACCGAAAAATTACAAAAACCATAACCGACCATAACCGGTTCGGTTAAAAAAAACCCGACGGTTATATATTAACCGGTTATTGAAAAAACCAGTTTCGGTTTTTTCGTTGGTTTGAGAAAAAACCGGTTATAACCTTGCACGTCTATGAGTGAGTAAAAAAAAAATATAAACCTTATATATTCAGTTATTGTGATTATATTTATTTTTTAAGCTAAAATCATTATAAGGTAGTATGAAAAAATGTTCTCAACTATTGTTAATTTTTTTAAGTGAAATATTGTTTATTAAGCCGAACTAGTAAGAATCTAAAGAAACAGTTAAAAACCGAACCACACAAACTTGATCCAAAACCCGAAAAACGAACTAATATAAAACTGAACCGAACGGTTCCTAACCTTTTAACAAATGAAATCCCCGGTTCGGTTAACCGAGTTGATCCGAACCATGCTCACCCCTATTTTAAACTTTTTGAAAATGTACGAAAACTTGATTTTTCTTTTATTTATTTAGAAAGTCATGTATTACATCACACACAATTATTTACACACTTTTTTTTTCTTTCTTACAGGGAGTTTAAACTCACAACCTTCAACTTACAGGTCAACTCACATATTGATGTGGTACTAGCACTTTGGTATTATTATGCATTATACAAAGCTTGATCTAATATTAACGATTATTGGAAAAACGATAGACGATTGAATGTTAACGGAAACAAACTGAATAATCCAAAAAAGATATGCACACTATACGCATTTTAGTATAGGTTATTCGACACATTGTCGGACCCTATCGTAGATTATTTATCGCGTTCTATAAAATTCTATCGATAATAATTTGTGTTTTTATTACATAATATATACCATTTATAAAAAGTCTTTGTCTAAAATGAACAATTATTGAGGTGTAATTTGGTGTCTTGCAGTTTTTGATAGACTCAAATATGTGTATGCAATATGCACTAATTATCGAAAACTTGTAAGTCTCCTAATACATCCAATCTATAAGTCTCATTCATTTTGGCTGCTATGAAGTGTATAAATCTAGAAAGATAAGAACAAATTTATAAGTTTTGTTATAACCTTTATTTCAAATTACAAATGTCTAGCGATTTCGGGTTTTTCAAATCAAATCCACTGATTAAAAAAATATATATCTGATCCGTTTTGATTTTGCTTTGGCTTCAAAAGAAACGGATCTTAGTATATAGCTCCTACTCCTTGGAGCTACAATAGACGAACTTGTTGATTCGAAAGTAAAATATGTAAAGATCGTAAATAACAATTGAAGGAGACTTATTAGTAAATTAGACTAATGAATTTCAGTTAAAATATGTTACTATTCGCTCCCTGCTTACTTTATATTGTATATCTATGAGATGAGACGACAAGTAACAAAACAATGACTACGTGGTTACGGAAAACTTTGTTTCAAAGCGTTTTAAAACAATAGTTTTTGGTATAACCATTTGATGTTTTATGTATAAATGATAAAACATGTTTTTATAAGACACTATCTCCAAAACACACACACACCTGGCATGGATCCATTTTTATACATTCTCTCATTTTTTTACGGAGATTTTTCTAAAAGCAATCGTAGTATAACTATCTACATCTTACATCCGTCGTACACCTTTATTGACGAGATCAAGTATCGTTGATGTTGTTATTGTACGCACATATTTCCGTAACTAGAAGAGTACGATGTCAGGTAAATTCACCTCAACCCTTAGTGCTTGGAATGGAATTGAACCCACATACTTTTAGGTGAATTCGTGGGCCTAATGGGTTATCGGAGGTGAGTACTTACTCAAGCTATGTGTGATCGGTAAAATATTTCCAACATAGTTACTAATAGAGGGATTCGAACTTGCTACCTCTTATTTTTAATGAAGTATATGTTCTTTTTCAATTATAATTATTGTGTTAATTACGAATTGTTTGTAATTAAACATAATTTGGAAGTTATTAAGGCCGACTAATAATTGCACGACACGTGTACGCCGTCACGTGTACACCGTTATATGAAACTTACGGTAGTTATCGAGGTCCATTGAAAAAAGTTGGATTTAGCGAATGCAAAAGATGATGGTGGAACATGGCTTGATGGGGAAATATTTGTTTTTTACTATTATAAGGTGGTGGGTTGTGCAAAAATAGTCCCCATTTAATTTTAAAAGTTATTTTATTGTACGGTTTTTTAAGACAAGGTGAATCAAAGAAAGAAAAGAAAAATTGTGTTTCGATTTTAATCTTAAGATATATGATTTTATGATTTTAGCAAATGATTTGATATTATTTAAGATATTTGAAAGCATATAATGTTAATTTAGTAGAATCTCGATTGTAACTATAGTAGCTTAAGATCTCTATTCATCCCATCTTGTTTTTCTTAAATTAAAGAATGAATAAACTCTAAATAATTATTAAAAAATAAATCGTCCAATCGGCTAAAACTTTTGAAATTTTAATCTTTAATATTTTACTTAAACCAACAATTTTGTCATACTATTAGTAATTGATATATATATTACACATTAAATGAAATTTGATTAATATCTACCGGTAAGATCTTCCGATTCTGATTCGATCTTTACGATCCCGATCTTACAATAACAAAAATGATCTATGATAAAATATCGATCTTAACAATCTTAGTTTTATCCATTAATCAATCAAGCTGGTTCAGTTTTTTTCTTATGTTAACTTTAAATTCTAAGCTGATAGTTGTTTTATTTTAAATTATATTTTTATCATAAAAAAAAAAATTAACTAAAGAAAAAGAAAAAGTAGAGTTGCCGGAATATTCCAAATACGTTGGATCAAGTTAAGGGCGGTTATGTGTCAGCCACGGACCACCTTCACTGCTCTGAATTCTTGTGGTCCCACCATATTTTTATTTTTCATTTAAAAGTTAACCATCTTTTAACTTTTTATTTTTCTTTCACTATTCAAAACATACTACAAAATTAAAAATTAAAAATCATATGAGTAAAACATGACAAAGTATAAACCATTATATTAATTTGAATATTAATTTTATACTTTTAGATCAAAATGATGATGTCATATGTCAACATAATTAACTATTTTCGTTTTAACCCTTCTATTTAAAATATAATTTTAACCCTTCAAATTTTATTTCATATTTAAAAAAACATAGTTTCACACTGTTACTTTAAATGTTAAATATTTTAATCTATTAAACTTTTATATAAAACGATAAACAACTTTTTTTTTTTTGTTTTTTTTTCTAAGAAAATAAAAAAATATAACTGTAAGAAAAAAAATTTAGTGTTGACATACAAAAAAAAAACACCCTCAATATTTTCGATTTTGATTAACAATAAACAAACACTATACTAACAAAATACCTTAATTTGACTCTAAGATTCTATATATTGTACGAGTATGAAACAACTATAACAAATAATAAAAGTGAATATTGACACACAAAATGACACATTTTGAGATCTGATACATATAACCATAATAAATAACATAAAATTAAAAAAATCATATTGCGAAACTATTTAATTTGAAATTTAAGACTATGTCCTTAAATTACACAGATTGTCTTTGTGGTTTACCCAAAATAACACATTTTGTCTTTTTAATTTCTTTTCGATCATATTTTTTGTGAACTACCTGACATATTACTTACTATATTACAAATATATATTTATATATATATATATATATATATATATATATATATATATATATATAATATAAGTTTATAAATAAATATTCTGAAACTGTCCGTATGTACACACGAGTTTAAAGTCTAGTATATATATATATATATATATATATATATATATATATATATATATATATATATATACATATATATATATATATATATATATATATATAAGAAAAAGAATTTGTTAATTAGCTTCTATTGACCAATAAGAAGTCTTCATTTCAAATAGTTTATAAAATCAATTTTATCATTTATTTTTAACAATATATTCAATTTAGTCATTTATATTTTTAAAATAAAAATTCCACCATTTAACTAAAATATCTCCATGTAATTTTAATAACACTTTATTAATCAAAAAAGATAGTAATAACCTTTTTCAAATAAATATCAAAAACTTACTTTGTTATCAGTTCTATAAATTTTTAATTTATAAATAACCCCTTATTAATCAAAAAATATAATAATAACCCTTTTCAAATAAATATCAAAAACTTACTTTGTTATCAATTCTATAAAATTTCAATATATTCAATATTTAAGTAAATATATTTTTAAAATTAATAATAACCTTTTCATTTTCAAAAACTAAATACTAACAATCGTTTCTTTTTCATTTTTTCCAAAAATACCTTAATACGTCTTTAACTTTGTAAAATTTTAAAACGTAATTTAATAGTGTCCTATTATTCAAAATTCCAAAACGCAATTTATTTTGCTATATTTATTCTACAAAACTCAACGTAATGACTCGCTATTTTTCGTTATTATCAATCTCTTTGTATCTATTTTATTTTATTGAGTTTGGATGTTAGAATAATAGTTTGATATTTTTGGTTTTTTTTATTATTCGATCAACCATTAAGTTTTTAACTTATTAATTTATGTTAAGTTTTATTATATGAAACCAAAAACCAATTTAAATAAAACATATTATTCGGTTATGATCTAATCCCATTCAAAAAACTAAAACAATCAGATCAATAAATATGTTTTTAACTTTTTTATTTATATTTAATTCTACTTTACGAACTCAAAAACAAATTTAAAATCCAAAATACTACTATCTAATCTAATCCAAATAAACAAACAATGTCGTTAAATCCAAAATATTCGGTTGTGAAATTTAATTTTATTTAAATAGTGAACATGTCAAATTTACATATAACTTTAAATCTAATATTAAATATTAATAAAAAATATAAATATTTAACTTATAAAATAAGAAATTTAAATTAAAATAATGAACACGTCTAATTACATGTAACGTTTTAAATCTAATATTAAAATAATAAATATAAATATTTAAATTATAAAATAATTAATTTAAATTATTTATGTCCACTCGGGTATAAAATATAGTGAATTAAAAAATAAATTTTTAAAAATAGGTAAATATAATGCTTTATTTTTTAATAATTTATTAAATATAATCATTCAATTTTTCTAAATAAATTTTATTTACCATTAAAATAAAAATCTCTATGAAATTAATTTTTAGTTTATTTTTTTTAACAATTTACTCAATAATTTTAACTTTTACATCAATGACTCCAATATCATTCAGTCTGACTCAAAGTTATCATATTTCTCAACGTCAACTTCAGTTCTGATCATATCTTAACAAGAGTGAAGGAAAAAAAAATTGTAACTATTTCTTCTTCTTAAACCTTTTATTTTACGTATTTTTAAAAAATACATCATAATTACTATAACGACTTTTGCATCAAAATTAAAAACATTACATGTAACTTTATAAAGTCTAATAAACTTATAACAAAAAAATATTTAATATGTGAATAAAAGAAAATTATTTAAAATTAAATTAACTTAAATGTCAGTATATCTAAACGATTATAAATTACATATATGATACTATTATTTTGTTTTTCTTTAATTACATAATATTTTATTTAACATTTTCTTTTTTAATTTTTCTTCAATCTATTTTTTGGTCATTACGTGATATATTATTTAATAAATAAATTATCAAAAAATATAATATCTAATATAGGTTAAAAAATAAATATTTTAAAACTGTCCATGTATATATACGATTCTAAGGCTACTGATTATATATTTTTTAGATAAAGTTAAGAAAAATGATTAATTCTTCTACTATATTCTCTTACAAATCCTCCTAAAACCATATGAATTCCACTATCTCTCTTTCCTAATCTCGTCCATATATCGTTACTCTAAAATTAATCTTTATTAGTGTCTCAAATCACTATTATAACTACCAATCAGGTTCTGCCTGGTTGGTAAGGGGTTTTCTTAGTGATTGAGAGGTCTCGAGTTCGAGAGAGGGTTTCCTCTTGGGCGAGCATGGGGGTGGCCGGTAATGGTGGCACGATGATACTCTATTACCGGCCCATAGGAGAAATTGCCGTTTCAAAAAAAAAAAAAAAAAAACTATTATAACTAATATTATTCAAAATATAATTAAGAAATAACTTCCAAATATTTAATATTCCAAAAAGCGCCTCCACCAACAGGCAAACAGTTACACAGAAACACTCCGGCAACTATTTCACGGCGAACTCACCGGAAAAAGGTAAATTCTCCAATTTCCCAAAAACACACAGTTCACACTTTACACACAATCATTCATTATATCATTTGAACATTTAAAAAAAAAATCCTAGTTACTCTTATCGATCTGTAATTTAAGTTCTCAATTCTGTTATTTATGGATAATTAAACTATAATTATATAAATCTGTGTTAATTTGTTGTTTTTTGAACTTTTAATTGTTAATGAATAATAATAGTGTTTAATATTATAATTAGTATAAGTTTAGTTTGTTAAATTGTTATAAGTATTTATAAATGTTAATTACTAGTTGAGTTTCGATTGCGAAATCGATGAGTATTTTGTATGTGAATGAATAGAGTAATGTTTGATTTTTGAAATATGCATTTATGTTAAATATGTAAAATCGTATATATAAGTGTTTTGTGCATTATGTTTCAGGATAAATTTGACGAAATTACGAAATGTATGTTTACAGGATAGATAAAGAAATAAGTAGAGTTTGTTGAAGAGATGTTTTCAGGTAGTGTTTAGTTGAGATGAAGAACAATCAGGTTAACATCTTTATGTTTTTAACTTTCAAATAGTCGTTTAATATAAATTTATGGGACGGAATTGTTTGTTTTAGCTTATTTTCGGCTTTTGAGCTTATTTGGTTTGTGTGTTTGCTTTAGCTTATTTATAGGGCTTACGAGCTTATTTGTTCGGTTCATCTTTCATAAGCTTTTTTTTCTGGCTTATTTTGTGGCTTATGAGCTTGCTGTCCCTTTTCAAGTTATAATAAGACCATAAGCCACAAAATAAACCCAAAAAAACGGGCTTATGAACAATAATCTGAAGTCTAATAGGCTCATAAGCCCAAAAATAAGCTAAAAACAAACATTTTCTTCATAAGTTCATTTATTCCGGCTTATGAGCTTACTTTTGCAATTTTAAGTCATAATAAGCTCATAAGCTAGAAAAAAGCCAAAAAAAGGAACTTATGAAAAATAAGCGGAACAAAATAAGCTCAAAGCCCGGAAATTAGCTAAAAAAATACGCCCCCTAATACCCATCCTAAGTCAAAATTTACAAAAGCAAATCAAGGCGTCTACGTACTTTCTATATGGAATGTGACTGAAATTAATACACTATGTAGGAATCTGTAGATACACCAGAAACACAACATTTAGCACAAGTTTCACTCGAGTCTCAAAGTGACCAACATAATAATGCAACAGAAGCCCCTGTTCCTGACTCTGGGTCGGTTTCCATTTCAAGCAATGACAGCAGAAAAGTTTCCCGCGAGGATATTGAACTTGTATGGAATTTTTATATTCCGTCTTGCATATTATTTTTTCTTTTACATTTATGGATTAAAAATAAGCTCTTGTTTATATTATTCTTTTATGTTGTAGGTCCAAAACTTGATAGAACGCTGTTTGCAGCTGTATATGAATAAAGATGAGGTGGTGAAAACTCTATTAAATCGTGCAAGGATAGATCCCGGTTTTACTACTCTAGGTATTATTTAAAATTTCAGCATGTTTAAATAAAAATTAAAACAAGATTTAGTAGTTTAAAACATGCTCGATGATGAATATAACCTATAACTATAGCATTTTACTATTTCACTATTTTAAATTTTCGTTTGGTGGATAGTTTGGCACAAACTGGAAGAAGAGAATGCCGAATTTTTTAGAGCATATTACATAAGGTTAAAACTAAAGAAGCAAATAATCCTTTTCAATCATTTACTTGAACATCAATATCACCTTACAAAGTATCCTGTGCCACCAAAACTACCTGTGGCTCCCATTCACAACGGAATCCATCATCCCATGCCAGGTAACCTGTTAAGAACAAGAATTAGCTTAACTGTTTTCAATATATTGTTCCGATAATTTGATATAGTTAATATGACGTAGCGTTATTGAATTATTGTCATTGTTATTCAATGTTACTCTTTGCAGTGCAGTTAACAACTTACCAATGGGATACCCCGTTATGCAACAACCTCAAATGGGAACTCCAGGTCAGCATCATATGGATCCCATGGGTATGTCGAGCTGTCATGTGGTTAATGGTGTGCCAGCTCCTAGTAATTTCCAACCCATGCGAATAAACTCTGGGAACGAGTGAGTTTTAATAAATAATTGAAAATCCGTAATATAGTTAACCTCTAAAAATAAATCTGATTCTGATATTTTTTGTGATTGAAGTATGGTAATGGACAGCAGTGCTGCTGAGATGGCACCTGCTATTCCAGTAAACGGGGCGATTTCACCTATGTCAGATATGCCTATAAGTCCTACATCAGTGACTTCTAGTGGTCATTTCCCGTTTTCTGCATCTGAACTATCGGGAATGGGAGTTGACACATCAGCACTTGACACAGCATTTACATCTGATGTGGCAACTTCTGTAGGATTACATCTACCACCAGATAATGGAAATTCAAGATCCTTCGATCAAATCCCGTGGAATTTCAGCCTTTCAGATTTAACAGCAGACTTGTCAAACCTGGGAGGTAATATGCCCAAATTGTTAAGGGATTGTTTACACTCTTTTTTAAGCGGTTTATTGTAAAAAAAAAGTCCTACATACTTTCACCAAAAAAGCTTTCCACATTGGTTTGGTCCTGTAAGAGTTTTTGTATTATTTAAAATATATTTACCTGGTTTAACAGGTTGATTAGTAGGCGTCTTATTGATATTATTGATACTTTAGCTTATTTTGCTTCTCATTTTGCGGTTTTTCAGATCTAGGAGCTCTTGGAAACTATCCCGGATCACCCTTTCTGCCTTCTGATTCAGATATATTACTTGATTCTCCTGAGCAAGAGGACCTTGGTAAGACATCGTTTTTCGGTTCCATTTTCCCCCTCAAAATTTAATCGTACTCGTTTAACTAATATTCATAATTCCATATTTGCACATAAGCAATCGTTAATATTCATAATATTCATACCTTAAGAAAGTTGTATGCATTACAAATAATCTAATTTATTAACAAATCCAATAAGAAAGTTGTATGCATTACAATACATTTTGGTGACTTTTCGCTTGTTCAACACATTTGACCCGTTGTTGATAAAACATATCTTAAATCGACCCATTTATAATTAGTAGAGTCGAAATTGTCACCTCTATTGTTACCCTTAGAGGTGCATCTTTTAGGATTAATCCAACGAACGTGTTGTCTGTCACCTTATTGTCTCAGAACATAGAACTTGAATTATGAAATGCAAATCGAAGCTCATTAATTACTAGTTATGAAACGATTTTTGCTTCAGTTGAACCAATAAACATTATTCAGTTCCACTCAAACGGTATTGGCATTAACTACGTTCAAATTTTATTTTCAGTAGACGAGTTCTTTGTTGATTCTGTTCCCGGACCACCATGCTCTCAGTCAGATGAAGATAAGCCCTAGTTTAACGTTGAAATGTTTCTATCTCGAGAGACATTTTAGGAAAAGGTAACATAATATAATGGTCTGGTTATTTTGGACCGTTGGACGAACAATATTATGTCATTTCATTCGATGTAACTTTAGCATTCATCACGGATTCATAATTTTAGTTATTTGTGAATCTCAAATAACATCATGATCAAGTTTCAAATAAGCATTTGTTTATATGTTATATCATTCTATACTCTTATTTAACTCGAACACAATTGATATAAAGGTTTATGTATCGTTCTATTAATACGTTATTTATATAAAGTTGAACCAAAAGTACCATCGTCTCACTTCTAAGAAGTTTGTTATAATTCATTACGATATATATAAAGACAGAAAGTTGTGCTATAACTTTAACCAACCGATGACTAATATTGAATACTAACACTGAAAGCGGATTATCTAAGTCACGAGATGACTCTACTTTGATGAAATGGTTTCTAATAACAGAATCGTTTCACTTATAAAGTTCGACTTGGTCTAAATTTAGTGTGAACTGGACAAAAGAATATTTTCACTTCTAGAAATTAAATAAAACCCGAACACGAGAAACAAACCCGAACTGAAAAACAATAGAAAAAATAAAAATTGAATGCGGTGAAGGTGGATCGAACACCTGACCTTCAGATCTTCAGTCTGACGCTCTCCCAACTGAGCTATCCCCGCTTTTGTTTTCATTTTTATAGATATTTAGTATTATTCGTAGTAATGGTGGTATTTAATAAGTTAAATATTATCCGAAAACTATTTTAATTTATTAGTAAATAATTTTTGGATAAAATAATTAGCATATAACATACTATTTTTGATTGGATGATTATTATAAATAAAACGTTAACGGGGTATTAACTTTAACTCACACCGATAACTCATAAGTACTCAACATGAGTTAAGATTTAAGTGTGTTTATAGGCTCCAAACAAGAGTTATTTCGGTTGCATATAACAATGCAATCCTATGTAACCTCGCTAAATTGGTCTAACAAAATTGATATGGACAAAAACCGTAGTTACTGTTTGACATAGATTGTCTAAAGAAAACCCTAATAGACGGGATGATGAATGACATGGTAAACCGATGTAAGAGATATCTTTCAAAAAACCGGTTACATAATCAAATGTTTTGTTAATGTAAATTTGAATCTTATTATAAGGTTGTTTTAGTTATGCAAGTTTAGATAGTATCATGATTATGTTAAGTTATTATGATACTTTTTATTACAGTAGTACACTACTCTCTTAAACCACGAACATGTATAAGAGATATATGTGTTTAATAAGTGAATAATTGAACTATGGATGAAATAATCAGAAAATTTAAATACGAAATGACCACGATACCCTTTTAGAAAAGGGTCAATTTGACTCGATAAGAAATTTTTATCACTTTGTCTTTGCCCCTATCGAAAGATGATTTAAAGTTATGAACAATTAATTACTATATTCAATTTACATTTCAAAGACCTTTTAATCTATAAAGAAGAAGATATATTTCAATATTAAAGTAAACAAAATAGATTAAAAAGGTACTACATATGTTTACCTTTTACTTTTAGTGACACACTATGCACAAATAATAAACGTATAGCTTAAATAATTATATTTTAAATTATATCATTTTCGTTAATAATGTTTCGAAACCGACTTTGTTTTTCTCATATAACCAAAAGATTGATTAGTTTTTTTTAGTTGCAAACGAAGAGTTACATCAAAACATTACAACGATTCATTTAGGCTGAAAAAGAGGTAACGACCTTAGTTGTAATCGAATAGTTACTTACAACCACTACCCCATGACTCTCCTTAATAAATGGAAAACAAGATAGCTCAAACAAGCATATCATGCACTCGTCTATTCATAGTTAAGTTTAACTCGTTTTTTTTTTTTCTTTCTGCCCCTTGACTCTCGTTAATAAACGGAAAACGAGATAGCTCAAACGAGCGTATAACTTAACTCATTTTTTTTGTCTCAGATAAATTACAATCACAATTATACGATTGGTAATAATAAAACGATCAATAAACTTATTTTATTTTTGTACCGATAAAGTAGGAATAAAGTGGAATGATTACCGAAAATGACAAACCATCCATCTTTCAAGGAAGTCATGATTTTTGAAAAACCATATAAGAAAACACTTTATTTCAACTTTAGGGAGACATGTTTGATCTTTTCTTTTTCATTACCATATCTTGTTACCAAATGACAACATGATCTTGACTT
This sequence comes from Senecio squalidus, assembly GCA_910822075.1. NCBI lineage: Eukaryota > Viridiplantae > Streptophyta > Magnoliopsida > Asterales > Asteraceae > Senecio > Senecio squalidus. The sequence goes on from CAJVGC010000065.1 coordinate 63,766,561, forward strand.
TATCAATCTTATTTTGACCAAAACCATTTATAGGTTGTTAAAAACTTTAAAGTAATAATAAACGATAAATTTTAATAAAAGTGAATAATTTATGTTAATTTTTACATCTTACATAGGGATGGCAAAATCACCCGAAACCGATGGGGAAAACCGAAAACCGAGAGAGTTGGGTCGGGTTCGCGGACGGGTTGGCGGGTTTCGGAGGCGGATATGGGCACAATGTTTTTTTTTTGGGTTCAGGTATGGATTTGGGTTTTATCAAATACCCGCTAGATTATCCGTATCCGTACCCGTACACATATTACGTCTTTTTTTTTCTTTTTTTATTTATAAAAATACATATTACCAATAATAACTTTTTATATTATATACACATACCTTAAATTATATCCTTTAAAATAATCGTTTAAATTTTTTGAAATGTCGATAAAGAATTAGGTATTTTGTTGAGTTTAGTAATTCGTTAAGAATTTTTTTATCCCTAACTCGACATTTTGTCCAGCATAAATGTAAATGGGTATACACAATATCAGCGGGGAAACCCGAAAAACCGATGGGTAAAACTATATGGGTATCCGATGGGTATTTGATTGGATATGGGTATGAGTTTTATAAATAGATGCGGGTACGAGTTTAGTGATATCCGACCCAAACCTGCCCATTGCCATCCCTAATCTTACATGAATCATATAATCATAAATGTCTTAATTTGGTTTAAAAGGTCATACAACAAGAACTCAAGTTTTTTTTCTTTTACATAATGTTATATAATGTCTGAAATTGGTTTGAAAGTCGTATAAAGATGTTCAAACTCAAAATCTAGTGACCCGGATGTAGGGGTGGAGACAATTTGAGAACAAAGTAGTTAGTTGTTTCTTCCGTAATTATATCATAATATAAATAAAATTACGTAAAAAAGTTCTTGACTCCTCCCATCTCTAGTGTGTTAGTACGTGATTTGAAGCAACTAATATAAGGGTTTTTTTTTTTTTTTTTTTTTTATAAAAAAGAGGAAATGTTTAACAACCAATTTTTGATAACATCCCTAGATTAGGACTATGTTTCAATTTTTCATTTTGTTTTTTGTTTTTTAGAGCAAATTATACAAATGCCATTGTTGTTTACTAGATGTTACGTATCTGGTCCCTCGTGCAACTTTATGACACGTTTGGTTCATAAAGTTTACTGGATATTACGGAGACGTTCTCTATGCAAAACTTTTACGAGTATGGTCTATACTGGTTCTCCAAACCTACAAAAGATGATTGTATATGCAAAGTTGCAAACCACCTCTAGGTCGGATATTTACTTCTCCTAACGATGTTGGATACGCGTTTTCAAACTGATTATTGGCATATGAAGAATCATAATCAAAATAAGTTCAATAAGATAACAAGGTAATGAAATGATAACATTTATCTTTGTAATCATTTTTCATACAACTGCTTACTTGTTCTACAAATATGATTATTAACCCTAATTGACCACAAAAACAAAATCAAAATCAATTTTCGTCATATTTAAAACTCACTCGTGCTACTTTAAGTCATAGTGATCACTTTCGACGCATATCTAAAACACCCTCGAGATGAGACTTGCATCAAATTTTTATTATCTTTTTGGGTCGTACAAATAACCTACAAAATTAGAAACCCTTTGGTTCGGAAACCCGGATAATGAAATTTGCTAATAATCTACGAACTTTCCTACAACATGAACAAAATACAAAAATGGTTAAAGTAGTTCACCTGAACATTTGAATGGCTCGTAACCTGGTGAAAGAACACAATTAGCAGAATAACTTATATTAATATGCAAGTCTCGTATAAATCAAGAAACCTCGAGTAAATTGCTAGAAAATGTTGGAAAATAGTATCGGCGACATAGCCAAGCATTACAACAGCTTCTAAGAACGAAAATAAAATTATTGCTCTATTCTATTGCCCTTGTTAAAGGGATGCACAATATATCACTCGTTTTTGGATTTTACAACTTTTAATGAAACCTAAAAACGTCAAATTAGAAATCAAAATTCATAAACATGAACAAAATCCCATTTTTAAACTGCCCGTCTTGATATGTATATAAGAAGTAATGTATCTTATCAAGAATCCTCGGATGGTGTATGCTAACGAGGGATATGTACGAAAATCACAGTCCATGAGTTCAACTGAAGTATCCTCCACCTAAAGTTGCGTTATCGTATGCAAAACATGAAAACTTCTATGCAGCAATTTCTGTAAAGAAAACAAGAAGCAATAAGTTAATGTAAATTATGCATTCACAGTAAGGTTAGATTTATGTATACTAATTAAAGTACAGTAGAAACTCTATAAATTAATGATATCGCGACCACTTAAATTTATTAATTAAAAGGATTATTAATTAATCGAGTATAAAAATGCAATGATTCTTCGAATCAGGACAATGAAAATATATTAATTTATCGAGTTTATTAATTGATCGAGTATATTAATTTATCGAGTTTCTACTGTAGTAGGTAATAAGTTAAAGAAGCGATCATTCTCATTCTATGGGCAATGCCTATTACCTTATCTACATATACGATTCATTCTACTCTTTCATGTCCGTATGTTACTTCATCAGACATGAAAAAATGAGCGGGTTGGGTAATGGGTCAAAGGGGTTTTTAAGGTACGGGTAGAAATGGGTCGTGTTAGGTCGACCCATAACCACATTTTGTCCTTTCTTGATTTTTACATAATTGATGTTTTAAATATGGTTAAAGAAACTATATTGTTAGAAAAACTTTCTAATCTTTTAAATGAAATGAGTTACGAGGTATTATGAATTATGAACACTTTGGCTGACTTTGTCCCGTTCAACCTATTTACTTGTTAGCTATACTTTTAAGCTTACCCATTTAGCCCGTAAGAGGGATATAGAAAAGAACAATATAAAAATGGAAGGATATAATAAATGTACCTCTACTCGATTGTCTATTTGCAATACTATAATTCCCAACATAACCTTCAGAATTCCTCCCGACAACATCTTCCACATTACCAATCCCATATCCAAACGAACCAGAACCATCACCCTCATTAGAAGACTGCCAAGTTGCATCTCCATAAATCGAACCCCCACGGTACAAATTACCATAATACCCCTGCTGACCATTATTTTGTCCGCCATTAAACAATGATGTTACATTGTTTCTTTCAACTGCACCACCTACTAATCCATAATTATTTTCTTCACCTCTAAAGCTGCTTATATTTCCATTTCCACCATTATAACCAGAAGAACCCCCTCCGTTTTGAGAAGTTAACGGAAACGAACCCCAACTTGATCCATTGTTACCAAACACTCCAAAACCACCCGACCCGCCACCTGGACTGGTAAGTCCACCATTTCCCCAAACATTTCGGGTTGAACCGATAGGTGGCTCAGTTCTTCCACTACCTTGATTATTATATCCAATTGGAGTACTATATCTATTAGGATTTCCACCATAATAAGGGCTTAAAACCCGCCCGTAACCCATATTATTCGTGGACCCACCAAACCCATTCGGGCTTAAACTTAAGTCCTCATTCATTCCCATATTGTAACCAGCTGAACTAAATTGTGGAAACCCGGTTCGATTACCAACAACTGGACTAAACCGACTATCCATTCTAACTCCATAACCACCAATTGGGTAACTACTTGTAAGAAACGTGTTTGGTCTGTTTAACCCGTAATTAAACCCAACTAAGGGGCTTCGGTTCGGGCCTGGAGATAAATCTTTAGGAACAGCACGTTTGACTTCAACCATTTTTCCGTTTAGTTCATGAAAAGTTTTGAATAATAGTCTTTCAACTGCTTCCTCTGAATCAAATGTGATGAAACCAAAACCTCTTGGTCTTTGGGTGTTGTGATCGTACATTACTACCACGTCTGTTATAGTACCGAATTGATCAAAGTAGTTTTTAAAATCAGTTTCGGTTACAGTTGAAGGTAAACCACCAACGAATATCTTTTTGGTACGTCCAATGGGAGCTGGGGATCCTTGAATGCTACTAATTGTTCGGTTTAGTCCATGATGGTCTTCCCTTGGAACCGCCTTTTTGGCTTCAACCTGAAAATTGAAGACCAAAAATAATTATTAAAAAGTTAAAACGTGAAAAATCAATGCAAATGTGAATTTTATTTCAATTTTTCTATACTTTTCGCGGATGAATTTCAAGATTTAGGGGTGTAAGTACGACTTTGGGGTAAAGGTTGGATGTCATTTTATAGGCAATCCTATCCTAAATTGCTGCTCACCTTACTATAATCATAAAGACGATACTCATTTCAATGTGCAAACACCTCCTTAAGATAATTTATCAGTTTCAAAACCAGGGCTGGAAATGAAAGTAGCACAATGTATAGGACTGATAGCACCATTAACAAAACGACAATTTTCGTTATATAAAATCACTGCAAATTTTTGAATCCATCAGTCCACCATTGTCAAAACACAACATCCAAACACCCGCTCAAAGTGACTTATTTGTTACGAATACATAATACATACATTGTGTTGCAAACATGTTTGGATATAAGAAAACTTACGGTTCGACCATCAATCATGTGTTTCTCCATCACAACTTGTTCAGCAACAACAGGATCAACAAACACAACAAACCCAAATCCTCGTGCACGACCAGTTAAACGATCTCTCATAATAACCGCTTCAACAACCTCCCCATAACTACTAAAATACTCTTTCAATCTATCCTCGTCAGTATCCCAAGAAATCCCACCGATAAACAACTTTCCGTTATCCGGTTCCATCTTCTCCACAATTCCATGTTGAATTGCCATAACTTATTAAATCCTTAACCTTAGTTACTAATTTGAATACTATTTGTACCACAATTCAACTACAACACAAAAAAGCAAAAAAAAAAAGAAAAAAATTATTGTAATTATAATTCAAAATAAGTGTCTACAATGTATCTAACTTTACTCTGAAATCTATTGTATGTATCCAACTTAAAACGTGTCTATTGTGTGTATCTAACTTTCAAATATCGTTTATTAATAAATCCGTTCAATTACAAACTTGTAAAAAGGTAATCGGCATTGCACATGACAACTGATACGGATGTCACGTACATCCGAATACATACAATAACAATATCTAAAAGTTGGATACACACAACAGACTATTCAAATTATCGTAGTAAATATCGAAATGTATCTAACTCAACTCTAATATGTATCCAACTTAAAACACGTCTATTTTATGTATCTAAATTTCAAACATTTTAAGTTAATACATACACCAAACTTCGAACTAAACCGGATACATTTCAAGTCACTATTTTACGCCTTTATTCCAATTCAATCAATCAAAAAACCTAAATTAACAGATCTAAATGTATCTAAAAACAAATCTCAAAAAAAAAAAAAAAAAAAAAAAAAAAAAATTACCTTATCTAGATAAAATCAAACACAATCAAGTTTAAATTTTGATCAGATTACTAACATTTACGATAATCAAACCACCAATTTGAATTCAGATTCCTGCAAAAAACAATAATAAAAACAGATCGATTATTAAAAATATGTAGGATTATATGTAATTTGAGGAAATTGAAAGAGAATTGTGGAATTCACCATTAATGGAATCTGGATTAAATAAAGAAGAATGAAGAATGAAGAAGAGTAAGATCTGTAGAAATAAATAAATTGGAAAAACAGAGGATGTGGGTTGTCCACTCTCTTTCTTTTTCTTCTTCAAAGGTCATGGGTTTATTGTCAAGTTTTTTTTTTTTTTTTTTTTTTCTTTTTTCGTGATACCCGCGTGATGTAGCGGTGACGAGAAATAAAAGAATACTCAACAATCAATAAGTTTTTTTTACGAGTCGTTGAGGTTCGATTGGTATTGTCATGTTGATTTGATGTTGGAAAATTGTAAAAATGTCGTGAAAAGATGTTCGAATTTTATATAGTTTTTCATTGTGTGTAATACTTTGGTACTTAACTTTTATTATATTTTCATGAAGTTTATTGATTTTTATGTAATTTTATTGTTTATCGACGTCTTGCAAATTTTTAACAATATACGAATAATAGTGAGTTAAAAATATATGTTTATTCACTCGAAATCATATGCCTCATGATATAACTATCGATTTGTCGGCTAACCAAATCGTTTGGTTTGTTCGGTCAAAAAAACCATAGATGAAAAGCAAATCGTTTATTTATGTTTTGTTTAAGATATGTCATTAAAATTAGTTTGGTTTCCTTTTTAGTATTTTATTAAAAATTAAAAATCCAATATAAGGTTTTGTGTCTAATGTTACGGTATTTATCAATTTAGCACTCTAACTTTGTTCTATACCGAACAAAAACTTATTTTTTGTTTTAACTATTTATTGAAGTAGCAGTTAGTATTTATCTGTCTTTTCTTTAAAATAATGTTTATAAACTTTGTAACAATTAGACTTTATATTATGTAGGCAAATTTATAATGGGTTGAAACGATGTTAATGAACTCTAACCTTTGTGTATCATATTTGCAAATGAAACTATAATAACACATATTTTAAAAATTGTGTGTCATTTGTTAAGAGAAACGGTAATAATTATAAGGTGGACAAGGTGATAACAATATGTATAATTTGTGAGGGTGTGTAGACGTCACTTAATTCTCTTTAAAATAGGTTAATTACATAAACGATCCTTGTTGTTTGTTAATTATTACATATTTAGTAGTGTATTTAACGACAAACTAGCATACATAACTATAAAACAAACAAATCCGTAATAGGTTGAAACTACAAGAACAAAATCCGGAAGAAAAAAGTTAGGGAGTGATTATGTAATATCCGATAAACCATGTGAACCATATATATAATTAATTCTAAATTTTATAAAAGAATTACACGAGAGTCGTGATGTGTAATATTTAGTAAATTATATGGACCAAACCTGTAATGTTTTTTCATAAGAGACTACATAAGTAATATACTATTAAAAAGAAGGATCGATATGTAATTTACTTAAAACAACCAAAATGTAAACTAATCCCCACTCTCTTCTATTGACCTAAGAAGTACTTTGATATTTTATTAAGTTATACTATCATGATTTGTTTAATTACCTTACCATGATTTTCATATAGGATCACCGTTCAATCAAACTAATACGATAAAAAAGTAAATAGTTTCATATAGCGACAATATTTAAATGATATGACTCAACTAGTCATCAAAAGCCTACAAGACGTTGAAATATTTCAAGAAACTCGCAATATGTTAGAAACTTGACAGGAAATATGAAAATCGACTGATAAACTACATAACATGACACCAAACATGATAATTTATGAATAAGACTCCGTTCAATATTGATAAAAGAGCAAATCACCAAAATAATCACCTATCACTTACACTTTACAAAAATAATCACCTAATTCGCGACGGATTTCTCGCGATATTTTTTTCGTCGCGAAAGTACACATAATAAAAATTCGACACGTTGTCGCGATACTATTCATTTCTAGCGTCAATGTTGATTTTCGCGACGACGACTCTGATTTTTATTGGTCTGATTTTGTTTTATGTACTTCTCGCGACGATAAACTGTCGCGAGAAATTCGTCACGAATCAAGTGATTATTTTTGTAAAATGTAACTGATAGGTGATTATTCCCGATAAAATTCGATTGTCAAATTGTCTTTAAACTCACCCACATTTGATATATATTCTAAACTACCCCTTCAACTATTGATTTAAGTACAAACAACCCCCTCAAGTTAAAATAATCACCCAAACCACCCTATCCCACAAAAATCCTTACAATATATAACCTTTGAAAAAACAAAAGAAAGAGAGTGGACAACCCACATCCTCTGTTTTCCACATCACTATATAAACAAAACAACTCATTTATAGATCTTAGTATTCTTCATCTTTATCAAATCCAGATTCCATTAATGGAATTCTCCATCAATTTCAATCAATTGATTGAATTGTGTAATTGATCGGCGATCTGTTTTGATTTCTGTTTTTTTGCAGGAATCTGAATCCAATTTCATGTTTGATTACCGTAAATGTTAGTAATCCGATCATAATTTCATCTAGATAAGGTGAATTTGTTTCTAGATCTGTTAATCTAGGTTTGTTTGATTGATTAAATTGGAATAAACTCATAAAGTTGTTATTTTTTTGTTAAAAGAGTGACTTGAAATGTTTTAAAATATTTGAAAGTTAGATACATACGATATAAGCGTTTTGAGTTGGATACATACAATAGATACATTTTAAGACGGTTATTTTTTTTTTGCTATTTGGAAATGTATGTCACTTTACTTTGATAATTTGAATGGTCTATCGTCTGATATAATTATGACATCCATATAATGTGTATCCAACTTGTAACTGGTCGGATATAGACAATAGCAATATTTGAAAGTTAGATACACACAATAGACGTGTTTTAAGTTGGATACGAGCAATAGCTTTCGGAGTAAAGTTAGATACTTTTCCAGACACTTATCCCGAACTACAATAACAATAATTTTTTGTTTGTTTGTTTATAATTTGATGTTTTTTTTTTGTGTGTGTGCTGTAGTTGAATTGTGGTAGCAGTAGTATTGAAGATTGTATTTAAGGTTAAGGATTTGATAAGTTATGGCAATTCAACATGGAATTGTGGAGAAGATGGAACCGGATAACGGAAAGTTGTTTATTGGTGGGATTTCTTGGGATACTGACGAGGATAGATTGAAAGAGTATTTTAGTAGTTATGGAGAGGTTGTTGAGGCGGTTATTATGAGAGATCGTTTAACTGGTCGTGCACGAGGATTTGGGTTTGTTGTGTTTGTTGATCCTGCTGTTGCTGAACAAGTTGTGATGGAGAAACACATGATTGATGGTCGAACTGTAAGTTTTCTTATGTCCAAACATGTCTGCAACACAATGTACTTATTCATAAGTCAATTTAAGGAGGTGTTTGGATGTTGTGTTTTGACAATGACGTTCTTATAGATTCGAAAAGAGTACTGTGATTTTTTATTTATTTATCAAATTTGTCGTTTTATTAATAGTGGTACCCGTCATATAAATATTCATTCCAAAGCTCATGACTTTATTTTGAAATTGATAAGTGATCTTAAAGTGGCATTCAGATGTGCATTTTGAAATGTGTTTTGTCTTTATGATTATAAGTTTATTTAATAGTTGGTTTATTTATTACTCCCTTTGTCCCATAATAATTGTGCACTCGGTAATAACATCTTGGTTAAGAAAAGTTAAACTTAATCAATAATAGGTTAAAATAGTAGCGTCGGCAATATTTTGTGGCGTAGAATTACTTAGAAAATAACATCCGAAGTCCAAACACCCCCTAAATGGCGTACTTAATACGTTTTTTTTTACCATCATATGTAATCCTGATCAACATTGCGTAATCACTTACAAAATGCACATCCTCCTACCCACTAGCTAAAATCTTGAAATATCAGCGACAACTAATTAAAGATTATCTTTTTCATGTTCTACATTTGACGATTACCGGGGTCTCAAATTTTCAGGTTGAAGCAAAGAAGGCGGTTCCGAGGGAAGACCACCATGGACTAAACCGAACAATTAGTAGCATTCAAGGATCACCAGCTCCCACTGGACGTACCAAAAAGATATTTGTTGGTGGTTTACCTTCAACTGTAACCGAAACCGATTTTAAAAACTACTTTGATCAATTCGGTACTATAACAGACGTGGTAGTAATGTACGATCACAACACCCAAAGGCCAAGAGGTTTTGGTTTCATCACATTTGATTCAGAGGAAGCAGTTGAAAGACTATTATTCAAAACTTTCCATGAACTAAACGGTAAAATGGTTGAAGTCAAACGCGCCGTTCCTAAAGAGTTATCTCCAGGCCCAAACCGAAGCCCGTTAGTTGGGTTTAATTACGGGTTAAACAGACCAAACACGTTTCTTACAAGTAGTTACCCAATTGGTGGTTATGGAGTTAGAATGGATAGTCGGTTTAGTCCAGTTGTTGGTAATCGAACCGGGTTTCCACAATTTAGTTCAGCTGGTTACAATATGGGAATGAATGAGGACTTAAGTTTAAGCCCGAATGGGTTTGGTGGGTCCACGAATAATATGGGTTACGGGCGGGTTTTAAGCCCTTATTATGGTGGAAATCCGAATAGATATAGTACTCCAATTGGATATAATAATCAAGGTAGTGGAAGAACCGAGCAACCTATCGGTCCATCAACCCGGAATGTTTGGGGAAACGGTGGACTTACCAGTCCAGGAGGCGGGTCGGGTGGTTTTGGAGTGTTTGGTAACAATGGAGCAAGTTGGGGCTCATTCGCGTTAACTTCTCAAAATGGAGGGGGTTCTTCTGGTTATAACGGTGGAAATGGCAATGTAAATGGGTTTAGGGGCGAAGAGAATAATTATGGGTTAGTTGGTGGTGCAGTTGGAAGAAACAATGTAACATCATTGTTTAATGGAGGACAAAACAGTGGTCAGCAGGGATATTATGGTAATTTGTACCGTGGGGGTTCGATTTATGAAGATGCAACTTGGCAATCTTCAAATGAGGTTGATGGTTCTGGTTTGTTTGGACATGGGATTGGTAATGCGGAAGATGTTGTGGGAAGAAATTCCGAAGGTTATGTTGGGAATTATGGTATAGCAAATAGACAATCGAGTAGAGGTATGATTATTATATCCGTCTAATTTTTATGTTTTGTATTTACTTTTAACGGGCCAAATAGGTAAGCATGAATATAATAGCTAATATGAAAAGTGGTTGAACCTCCTAACCTATTTTATTTAAGATATAGGGCAACTGTCGTAACAATATAGTTTCTTAGTTATAATTTGAAATTTTTTTATTTTCCAAATTCTTGAAGAAAAGACATAGTTTTTTTTGCCTATTTTTAGTCGTATGTAAAGAAAACCGTATTTGACCCATTACCCAACTCGCCCATTTTTCCACATCTATTGAAGTCACATGAAAGAGTAGAAGGAATCCTATATGTTGATAGTGCAATAGGCATTGACCATATAATTAAAATGATCGTAAGCCATCCTCCCTGGCCGTTTATTGCAGCAAAAAAACCGTTGTCCTTGTGTAAATAGATAATAAACCGTTCACTTTCCAAGAACATGCAATTTTGTACATAGACTGATAGCTTTTTGCATCTACGTATCCCTAATTAGTCCATTATTGCTCATTCTTGTGAACTCTAGTGTTTTCTTGACGTTTTCACAAGAAAGATAATTATTTACTGTTTAGTCATCAATATAACTTTGTTAGATTGATAAAGTAATCTAAAGGTAAAAATATTTACTGAACAAAAAGATAAATTTCGCCATTGAACATGGTTTTTACTAGATTTGCTATAAAATTAGTCAGATACATACTTGGGTGACCTATAAAATAGTTCACGGATCTTAATGAAAAAAGTCGAATAGTTGAGTGGTCTCCATATATATTATCCCAAAAGGATAAAAATATTTAAAAAATTGTATTCTGGAAGATTTATTATTAGTATGTAAAAATCTAATGTTAATATTAACATACTGATTGCTCGTTTTCTTTACAGAAATTGCTGCATAGAAGTTTTCATGTTTTGCATACGATAACGCAACTTTAGGAGGAGGATACTTCAGTTGAACTCATGGACTGTGATTTTCGTACATATCCCTCGTTAGCATACATCATCAGAGCATCTTTAAGGCAATATGATCTGAGGATTCTTGATAAGATACATTATAACTTATATACATATCAAGACGGGCAGTTTAAAAATGGGATTTTGTTCAAGTTTATGAATATTGATTTCTAATTGACATTTTTTTGTTTCATTAAAAGTTGTAAAATTAAAAACGAGTGATATATTGTGCATCCCTTTAACAAGGGCAGTAGAATAGAGCAATAATTTTATTTTTGTTCTCAGAAGTTGTTGTAATCCCTGGCTATGTTGCCGATACTATTTTCAAACATTTTTCTAGCAATTTACACGATATTTCTTGATTCATATGAAACTTGAACGTGTTCTTTAATCAGGTTATGAATTTGGTTCAAAACGAAACTTTGATTATGTGTTTGTTCAAATTATCAGTTGAACTTCTTTAATCATTTTTGCATTTTGATCATGTTGAAGTAATACTAGTAGCGTATTATTAGCAAGTTTCGTTTTCCAGGTTTCCAAACAGAAAGGGTTCTCATTTCGTAAAAGAAATAAAAATATGATAACGGGTCTCAGCCAAGGGGTGTTTGGGATGTTCGACGAAAGCGATTACCATTAAATGTTTGGCGAAAACAAACTTTTATTTTTATTTTTATTTTCTGATTGATATATGTTAGTTTGGTAATAAGTAGGCATAAATTACAAAAGTTGTATGTCAATTCATTGTTTTGTAAGACATTGTCGAGAGTCATGACCATGTTTTCCGTTTTGGCTGGGAGTGTAAATTTTCTCTACCGGCATAAGTTCTTGAGGCATCTTATTGACCTGATTAATGATTTGGACCAAGCACCAAGAACCGACCTTGTTTATGTCTAGGGTTCTTCGTTATACTTTTGTTGATTAAAATATAAGATAAATTAAAAAGCAAACATGTCCGGTTATAGTATAGACTCTGGACATGCCTAGACTTTATATGCAAAACGGTTACATTTGGTCCAAAGAATACTCTTGTCCACATTAATATGCATTTTACGTCTATTTCAAACATTTATGTATTTTCATCTACTATCTACAAACATTAGCTTAACCATAAAATAAAATTTATATGTAACACTTACAGTTTTTAAGAATTTTCTCTATACACACGAAATGAAAACTTTTACCCTAATGAAACTCTCGAGCGAATCCAAAAATTTGCTCGAGCTAAATCTTAACTCGTAAAATTATTGATGGATGAAATTATTTCGGGTAATATTTGTAACTAATCAAAAGATTATAAAATATCTATAAAACTAACAAGGGTAAAATAGACATTTGAACATAAACATCCACGGCGGAGCTCACATGAATGGAGTCGGAGCATATGCCGCTGTATCCATCTTCTCCGGCGACGATGCATCGCTTACGTCACCACCTATTCCTCCTCCTCTCAAGCATGACGTCATCATCATCATTTTTGAGGTATTAATTTCATTAAATCAATTTACTAAACATCATTATGACGTCATCATCGTTTGTTTTAATAAGCTAAATTAGGTTATTATGATCATTAGAATAATTTAATCAAAATAGGTCTTCATTTGCAGCTTTCGTTTCGACTGCGATTTCGTTGCACTGTTACTTAAAATCATTTAGTTTGAGCCTGAGTAGTTCATAAATAAAATTATCCTAAATTAAAGTTTTCGTTGCGGTTTCGTTGAAGTGTTACTTAAATTCAATTCGGTTCGTATAGTTATTTGCAAAAGGAGAATCGTAGGATCATTTGTTATTTAAAAAATCGTCATCGAATGAGTTTTTTTTTAATGTATTTGTAAAGTGCTTTTTGTTTTTGAGATTCTGCTTTTTGATGATATGTTCGTTTCGTTTCATGCTTTTTGTTTGATGGATTAAATGAATCGGTTTTAAAGTGCTCGTTTATGAGAATATTACTAGTTATATGCTTGTGCTCGGTATTCTGTGATGCTTAATTGTATTATTTTTCATCAGATGCTTGTAGAATGCCGTAAGCCTACTATTTGTATTGTTTAAGTTGGATTAGCTGTGTTTTAGGCTACTTTTTCAGTGTTGTTTTTTCGCGAAACTGAATATTCCTTTTAGTGGAAGTACTTTATCCGACTTTCTCATTCTAGAAGGATGGAATCAACGTTCGTAATGCATCGAATGTTATGCCATTATGTTTTGAGCTTGTGCTAATTGATGAGTGTAAGAAGTTGTATCTTTTATTGAAATAAAATTATAAGGCTTTTTGTGGAAGTGCTTTATCCGCTTTTCTCATATGTGCCTTTTTTTGTTTACGTGTGTTTCTAGAATAATGGAATCAACATTCGTACGACATTTAATGTCATATATTCTTGTTTAGAGTTTGTGTTAATTGATCAGTGTAAAGAAGTTATATTTATTTGAAAAGTTATTATGAGGCTTCGTGTAGACGAGTCTATATAATCCTGTTTTGTTTATATTGTACTCAGAGCCTTCTCCAATTGCAGGTTATTTTCTTGAGTCTGAACTGATGCAAGGATCTATCTGCTCTTCTGCATTATCGTTACATGCAATATGTTCAGCCAACAAAGCTTTAAATGATAGTAACTCTACCTTATGTGATGATGGGTACAATTGGCGTAAGTATGGGCAGAAATTCGTAAAAGGAAGTGAATTTCCAAGAAGCTATTACAAGTGCACACACGCCAAATGTGAAGTGAAAAAGATTTTTGAATGTTCTCATACTGGACAAATAATAGAGATGGTATATAAGGGTACACATGATCATCCAAAACCTCATTCTAACCATCGATTCACTGCTAGTACTCTTTCGTCAATACAGGAGGAGAATGAAGATAAAGTTATATCTTTGCCAGGTCAAGCATATGAGTAGAGATATGTTATGATATCTTGGTACACTTTCTTATTTCATATATTACTTTCATTTTCTGAACTCTTTTTGGTTCATTTTTTTTTTGTTGAAGGCCGCTCTTCAACTAGTGGCCGGGTTCATTACTTTGAGACTTATGAAACTTCTATGCCATCTCCTAAACGGGCAAAGGACGACAATATGGATGGATCGTTGCCACAACTGGACATCACCACTGACAAGGTTGAAGATGATTCAAACTCGAAAAGGAGGTGAAACGATGAACCCTTTGTATTTTGGTTAGAAGTGGCAAAATGGGTGGGTTGGGTCATGGGCTAAAAGGGTTTTTGTTCAGTACAATCTTTTTTTGTAAGAGTCAAAATGGTCCGGGTTGAGTTGGGGTGACACCCAAACATCCGTTTGTCGGTTCGTCCCTTCTTGACCTTTATTATTAATTAATGATATAAATATGATTATGAAAAGTATATTATATATATCAATCTATTATTTTCTGATAAAGCGATTTAAGCGTCGTAAATACACTTTGGATCACCTTTTACCAATTCCATTTTAATGAAGTTTTTGAAATTTACCCACCAACCTGTTAGAGGTAACATATTACTTGAATCAACTCTATTTTTAGGTAAATGGGCTAAATTACCACCTCTAAATTTGATTATATTAGTTGCATCTAGATTCTAATGTTGGACAATTTTCTAATGGTAATCAGCCGATCAGACCTTGGTACCCTCGGTACCCTTGATATAACTCCAGTGGTTAGGCCTATACGTGGATCACGAGTAGTTGTCCAAACTATCAGCGAGGTTGACATAATGGACGATGGATACCGTTGGCGTAAATATGGGCAGAAAGTTGTACGAGGCAACCCTAATCCCAGGTATCTATCCTTTTCACTAATTAACAATAATTGACAAGGACTGCGTGTACCTGCTTTTCTTTAATATAAATGGTTGTCATTCGTTCAATTATTCTGTGAATTTTGACTTGTGGAGATAAAACATATATATGTATAGCAGTTTAATTGCCTATAATCATGTTAGAGCTAAGTGGTTCCTCCGATTCGACCTATTTTAATTTGCTAAGTTGCTAACATAATTTACAGGAGTTATTATAAGTGCACTAGTTCTGAATGTGTAGTAAGGAAACATGTAGAAAGGGCTTCCCATGACCCTAAAGCTGTCATAACAACGTATGAAGGGAAACACAATCATGATATACCTATTCCCAAGAATAACAGTCATGAGATCAAACCGAATGATGCTATTTGCCTTGATCTTCTAGTTGGCAATAAGTTCGTGTTTCCAATTCCAGTTTTAACAAAGTTTTCCGGTTGGCATGCTATGGTATAACCGTATAAATGGTGGTGTTGATACATGTAGTTGGGCTATTTTCTCCTTTTAAGGTTTTGTTACATTATGAGAATTTGTTTCTAGAACCATGGAGCAGAAATAAACGTGTAAGCCTTTTCTGTTAATGGGACAGAAGAGGGTTGTTAAAAGTAGGATTTATTTCAGTTTCAAGTTTATTATGTTTCCTCGTTTATCTGGTTTCGTATTTGTTATCTTGTTTTTTTTTCTTTCTAAGTTGTCATAGGTATTAGTGCTTATTATTGTACAATGTCAGTTAATAATGACGAAACCATGCTTGATGATGGTGAAAGGTTGGTTCAACTGTTCACATAATACCTTTGTTAAATTTTTCCATTTTAAAGGTTTTGTTCCATAATGAGAATGAGAATTTGGTTCCTAGACTGGTGTACCGTTTCAGTGTCTTGGGCTTCTACAATCGGTCGATAAAATTCTGTAGCAGATATGAACATGTAAACCATTTGTGTACAGAGAACAAGAGGATCATTATTATAATATGAAAGTAGTTTACATATTATTCGTGATCTTTATTTAGTTGATCAATTATACAGCCTTAAGACATAAGGAAATAACAAAAGTTACATAAAGTGCGAAACAAAAGCTCATGTATGTTACATTTGGTGAGCAGACTTATAAGGTGTTGGAATAAGGACAAGGTCGTGTTTTCTTACAACAGTTACACCAAATTCTTCATTCATGTCAAGATCTCTGCTGTCTGTGCCATCTGCGAGTTTCCAGTCAAAATGGTATAGTAAAGATGCTAGTGGAAGCTCAACGTTCGCTATTCCGAATGAAATTCCAGGACATATTCTCCTTCCAGATCCAAAAGGTGTATAGTTGAAGTTGGTTCCTTGGAAATCCAAAGTGCTGTTTCTGAATCTCTCTGGATTAAAACTTTCAGGGTCATCCCAATACTTGGGGTCTCTGTTGATGGCCCATACATTCACTAGAGCTCTGCTCTTGGCAGGTATCTCGAATCCATTTATCTCACATTTCTCCCTGTTCTCCCTGGGTAGTAACAAAGGGCCTGGCGGGTGTAACCTCAGAGTTTCTTTTATGACTAATTGAAGGAACTTTAGTTCTTGAATACCTGCTTCATCAAATGATCCTCGCCGGTCGAAAGTCGTTCTGACCTCAGTTTGTGCCTTTTTCATTATATGTGGATTCTTTAGTAGTTCTGACATTGCCCAATCAACGGTTGCAGTAGATGTCCCGCTTCCAGCAATAAATATATCCTGGGAATGATATAAACATGAACAAAAAGATAGAAACTTAGCTTCGGTATCAGGCATTGTATATCGCTAAACATAAGTAACCTAAAAATATTACTATACATAGTCTTTCGCTTTACTGAACCTTTTTGACACCAATGTAAAATCTCTATTTGTAGATTAGTAGTCTTACGTAACAAATAAAAGAAGATAATTGCATTGTAAGGTTAAGGTTACTGACCAAGATGATTGCTTTGATATCATTGATAGATAAGGGAATTTCAAGTTCACCACGCTCCTGGACTTTTAAGAGAACTTCTACCAGATCTTTGTTTACTTCACCTTCACTGTCTATTCTAGTTTTGTGTTCTTCAATGATGCTATCCAGAATTCGATTATATTCTTGATGGATCTTCTTAAGTTCTGATCGGGAACAAAGGAAATCAAGTGCTTTAGAAGAAGGGAAGAAATCCGCAAGACTAAATCCTCCCCCAACAGCTAAATTGACACGCACAAGTGATATAAATGTATCTTGATCTTTACATTTTTTACCGAACGCTGCTCTAGCAGTAATCCCATAGGTTAGCGAGGCAAGACCCTTAGTGAGATTGACAGGTGATTCTGGATGTTGAGAAATCGAGTTGATAAATTTTGACACCTCTGCTTCTCTCACCGATCTGTATGACTGGACTTGCATATTACTTAAAAGCTCCACATTGCTAATCATGCGAAGCTGCCTCCAATATTCACCGTATGGTGAAAATATAATTCCTCCACTGAAACTCACTGCGGATGCAACACGATGGAAAGGGCGATTGGCAAAGTTGACATCATGGGTTTGCATCACTTCTTTTGCTGTTTCTGGTGACGAGGCTACAACCACAGAAAGTTCTCCAAGCTGCAGATGCATCAGAGGTCCATGTTTCTCTGCGAGGTCTCTTAAGCGACGAGGTGGAAGTGAACCAGCAAGATGATGGATGCTTCCTATAATAGGCAGCTTCCATGGCCCTGGTGGTAAGTTTGGTTTTTTGGATTCGTGCTTCAGTAGTTTTAGAATCATCAACATGAAGATGGTCAACGAGAAAAGGATTTGAAAAAGTCCTAAGCTGAGCTCCATCAGGTTAGGTTTTGGTTTCTGATTTCAAAAGGAATTAGAAATATGAAGCTAACGAGTTTATTAGTGAAAACAGATGTTTATATAGATGTTTATAAGATTTTTATATTCTTCATGTCATGTCTTAGATTTTATATTCAAATTCATGATTTTTAACTTTTTTATTTTTATCTAAATGGATAGTTTTTGGTACTTGTTGGGTTAACCTGGAACACTTTTATGTCCAATATTTTTCAAATATAAAGTGCAGAAAATTTGATAAAATAACCAAATTATATTAATGACATGTAAATTTCAGAATAATTAGAAGGTTTTATGCATTGACATACACTTTGGATGTTTCAACGCTCAGCACATGTGACACATTTTCCGTTTTTGTCTATTTTTATTTTTTCTATTTTTATAGACAATCCTTGACTCTGCGAAATGGATTTGATTAATTTCGTCACCTCCTCTTCGCTTACAGATTTAAGTAGTTGGACCTGCTTAGTACTCAAAAGATCCAAATTGCAAATATTGCGTAACTGCCTCGGTATTCTCCGTATGGTGAAAAACATCACTCCTGATTCATTTTAACCTATCAGAGATGAAGCTTGACCGCAAGTGGGCTAGGAAGATGATGAACGCTTGCTATAATAGGCAGCTTCCATGGCCGTGGTGGTAAGTTTGATTTAACTACTTATTGAATATATATTTTTGTGAACATTTCTGTTCGAGAATTTTGAGCAGCTTCAGTGCTTTAGCTCAAACACGTGAAACGCGTTTTAAGATAGATACATGTTTTTGTAAACTTGTATTGGATTAAAGTGACTATTTTGCTACCCATCCTCCTTATTTCCTTCTACTTGTCCTATAACCATATTACAGATGTGTTTCAAGTTTAGCTTCACAGTCACACGTATGTTCGGTGCTACTATTCTTGGAATTTAGGATCCAAAGCTAACAAGATTATCATGGATAAAACATGTTTACGTAGTTTTCGTCCTTCCTGACTCTGCGTAATAGATGCTTTAAGCTAATCTCAAAGATGCTGTTTAATTGCTTTTAACTTATTAGGAAAATAAATAAAAATAACGGCTGAACTAATATTTATTTAAATTATCTTAAAGAAATGTGCTTATTGTAATAAGATGCCAACTAATATTGACAAGAACTGGTTGAATGTTAGGTGCTACTAACCTTGGAATTAAGGATACTAAGCAAATATGATTCCTTTCTGTTAGTCCACTTGTGCTTATTGTAAGTTTTTATATGCTCACATGTGGTGTAATTTTTTTATTTGATTTTAGATTTATAATTAGTTTATTGATAATAATAGTAATATATATATCGAAAATGATTTTTTTTCTCCTCAGTTTTGCCACTTGATTTCTCCAAATAAGGTATCATGTTCGATTCCCACCGGCTTCGATTCCTTTAGTGTCTGCCTGTTGTAGATGAAGATTCAAAACGGTTAATAAGACTAAAGATGATCTTTATACATATTAACATGATGAAATAATATGCCATGTTATATCTCAGCTTATGTGTAAATGACACCTTAGCAATACAATCTTTGTATCGGTTATGAATATTCATCAATTTATATTGTAATAGGATTAGTGTCTATGAAAATCTCAAAAATTTGGTGGTCAAGGAAACGCTAGGAAACTTAGACATCAAGTATTTGTTTTAGACTAGGATTAATTAAGCTTGTAAATTAAGAGAGTTTTATTCTGTCCAAACTTCTTGTCTATTACTTCAAAATAACTCGTGTCTTGAGTGCCAATACAATAGAAACAAATAAAGTGTTTCTTGTTCGTCAGTTTCTGACCAACTGCGGGAGATTTGACGCAAAAGATTCGATAACAATTGGATCGACGAGATTATTGAACTGTAGGCTATGGTTACACCAAAGCTTTCAGTCAGGAATAGGCTTATAAGCTTTTGGAATCAGGATAAGGTCGTTTTTTCTTCCAACGGTTACACCAAAGCTTTCAGTCATATCAAGATCTTTTTCATCCATTCCATCTGCCAGTTTCCAGTCAAAATAGTAGAGCAAAGATGCAAGCGGAAGCTCAATATTTGCTATTCCAATTGAAATTCCAGGACATATTCTCCTTCCGGCTCCAAATGGTATATATTTAAAATCAGTTCCCCTGTAATCCAACGTGCTGTTTTTAAATCTCTCTGGTTGAAAACTTTCAGGGTCATCCCAATACCTGGGATCTCTGTTAATCGCCCATGCATTCACTATAACTTTGGTTTTGACAGGTATCTCAAATCCATTAATCTCACATCTCTCGCTATTTTCTTTTGGTAGTAATAGAGGGAGCGGAGGGTGCAACCTTAAAGTTTCTTTTATGACTAATTGAAGGAACTCTACTTCTTGAATACCCGTTTCATTAAAAGATCCTCGTCGGTCGAAAACTTGTCTGATCTCAGCTTGCGCCTTCTCCATTATATCTGGATTCTTTACTAGTTCGGACATTGGCAATTCAATGGTTGTAGAAGATGTCTCACTTCCAGCACTAAAGATATCCTGTGATGGGTATAAACGTATAAGCATGATCAAGAAGATAAAAACCTTTGCATCATGTATCAGCGTAAATATTGATATAAAGAATGAACCAAAAGCCTTTTGACACCAATGTATATATTAACAATAGTAATAAAACTTTAACACACGAGGTTACTAACCAGGATGACTGCTTTGATATCATCAATAGATACGGGAATTTCGAGCTCACCATTTTCTTGAACTTTCAAGAGAATGTCTACTAGATCATTGCGTATTTCACCATTTTTTGGAGTCTTGTGTTCTTCTATGATGTTGTTCAGAATTTTATCGAATCCTTGATGGATCCTCGATTCCTCACATATTTTGATTGGGTTCTACTTAGAAAAGCAATTACTTTAGATGAAGGGAAGAGTTCTGCAAGACTAAATCCGCCTTCAGAAGCTATGCTTTCAATGATAAGTGATATGAATGCATCTTGATCTGTACGTTTTTTACCAAAGGCTGCTCTAGCAGTAAGCCCATAGGTCAGTGAGGAAACACTCTTACTGAGATTGGTTGGTGATCCCGAACTTTGATAAATGGAGCTGATTAATTTTGACACCTCTTCTTCTCTTATCGATCTGCATGACTGGACTTGCTTATTACTCAAAAGCTCCAAATTACTAATTCTGCGAAGCTGCCTCCAGTATTCACCATATGGTGAAAATACAATTCTGGCTTCACCATAGTTGATAAGAGATGAAGCAAGATTGAAAGGTCTATTGGCGAAGTTAACATTGTGGGTTTTCATAACCTCTTTTGCTGTTTCTGGTGATGAGACTACAACCATAGAAAGTTCTCCAAGCTGCAAGTGCATCAACGGTCCATGTTTCTTTGACAAATCCCTTAATCGATGGTGTGGAAGCGAGCTAGCAAGATGATGGACGCTTCCTATAATAGGCAGCTTCCATGGTCCTGGAGGTAAGTTTGGTTTTTTAGATTCGTACTTCAGTAGTTTTAAAATCATTAACATGAAGAGGGTGGACGTAAAAAGGCCGAAGCTGAGCTCCATCAGGTTAATGCCTGTTTTCAATAGAAATTAAACTAACAAGATTTATTTTGAAAACAGATGTTTACACCGGATTTTTAAACTTATCATTTTCCCATATTAACTTGTGGTTTCAGATCCTTTGAATATGGGAACGAATATATAATAAGCCAACGTTTCCCATGCACTGGATTTTTTAAACATATAATTTGATCCCACCAATCATTTTGATATATATATATATATATATATATATATATATATATATATATATATATCCAGCACATCATAAAATAATGTATTCACCTGCAATTATGACATGATCCTTTAAAAATAATTGTTGGTTTAGACTTTTTTGGTTTTATTTGGCCAGATTCTGAGTACAATAATTTTCAATCTGAAACCGACCCAAACACTAACCCACCCGAACCCGATCATACCTTATTAGGGCCGGGTTACGGGTGAGTTTACAAGTTCTGAAACTTTAAAGCAATCTAGGAGATTCCGTTCTTTAACATTTTAGAAAAATTATTTAGACAGAAAACAATGTCTAGTATAGTAAACTGCCAAATACTAATAACAATAACAAAAGCAACAAACTGGGTTATGGTGAAAGGTATGTCCACAAGTTCCTGAGAAAATTAATATAAAAAGAAAAAACATAAAACCTCTCTCGTCCTATTGGGTGATTAAAATAAGGTTCAGACCGGTCAAACAAACTAAACTTGAAGATTTTACTTCAAAGGACAACATGGCTATGCAGTTGTTTATTGACATTTTGACCATCTACACTTGAGAAAATTGTGGTCCGTACAGAACTTCTACTAGTAGAAGTGGCAAAATAGGCGAATTGCTTAACCGGGGAAAACGGTTTAGGTCAAAACGAGTAATTATTTGCTACGTGTGGTGGGTTGGGTTTCCTTTTAATCGATTTTTATTTTACCCTTTTGTCATGTTAGCCATAAAACATAACCAGAATTGACTCATTCATTAGTAAATGGGTCAAAGTTGCCACCTCTATCTACTCTACTATTGATAGCACTGGCTCAAAAGTATCGAGATCATTACTTTGAATGATTGCGAAATCAAAGATATAAATTGAAGTTTCACCACTGAGCTATTTGAGTCTTAGTCATCAACTCTCTCTGGCATTTCTGGTCTAAAGATCATACTTAACTCGTTTTGGTCCAATAAGTCTAATGTCAATCACTCTCAAGATTTGTAATTATGTGAAGAAAGATTTCTTATTTTCAGGTGAACTGGTTGACATACAATCTAGCCAGGGAATTGGTAATTTTATTTTTTTATAAGGAATTCAGCTCGACGATGAAGGACGGCTGACAGCAGACAAGATACCTAACATCTCATTTACGTTTTATTAACTCGTTTGATAGAAAAGGACAAGTTGAAGAAGACAGTTTGCCACCCACCATCAGGTTCTTAAAATTGTTTTTTATCGGTCAAATCAATTGGTGTGACATTATTTTCATATATAATAAGAAGACATTGTTTTTTATCGGTCAAACCAGTCTTATACATATCTGTTTCATTTGAATTAGCTAGAAGGGGAACGGGTTAAACGGATTGTCAGATTGAATCATTGAACGCACTGAAAGTCCTCTAAAGTTTATTGAATGTATAGTAATTACATCCAATAACCTTTTTATCCTTAATTTTGTGGAGGACATTAACATGAAACAACATTCTGCATATATTTTCTTGTTCATTTGGTTTTAATACGTGAGTGTAACAATCTGCATAAGCACATTAATTTGAACGTTCTTATTCTTCTAACAATCTATATAAAAGCTTTATGCAGGCAAAGGATAATAGGCCGTAGGTATCAGATTCAGGACCGCTTTTCTTTTAACTGTTACACCAAAGGATTCATTCATATCAAGGTCTTCACAGGTGATTCCATCAGGCAATTTCCAGTCGAAATGGTAGAGCAATTTGATTAGTGGAAGCTCAACGTTTGCTAACCCGTATGACATTCCGGGACATACTCTCCTTCCAGCACCAAACGGTATATACTCGAAATGAAGTCCTCTGTAGTCTATTGCGCTGTTAATGAATCTCTCTGGATGAAATATATCGGGAGCGTTCCACCACTTGGGGTCTCTATTAATAGCCCATGCGTTTACAATAACTTTGCTTTTGGCTGGTATTGCGTAACCATTTATCTCACATCTCTCCCTGCTTTCTCTCGGAAGCAACAGAGGGGTTGGAGGGTGTAGTCGTAGAGTTTCTTTAATAACCATCTTTAGGAACTCTAGTTCTTGAATACATGTCCCGTCAACAATTCCTCTTTTTTGTACAGCTTGCCTTATCTCAGTTTGTGCCTTTTCCAATATTTTTGGGTTCTTCATCATTTCCGTCATCGCCCACTCTACCGTTGTAGAAGATGTTTCGCTCCCTCCCGTAAAAATGTCCTGCAAGACGATTATACTAGTAAGACAAAATTAAACAAATATAGAAACTTGGTTAAAACACAAGTTACTAACCATGATGACTGCTTTGATGCTGGCTATAGACAACGGAAATTCAACATCACCACGCTCCTCAAATCTCAGAAGAACATCTACAAGATCATCCTCTTCATCATTATCATCGTCGGTGACATTTGCTGCCACTTTCTTAGTATGGTGATCTTTAATGATGTTTCCGGTTACCTCCTCATATCTCCCACGAATATTCTCAAGTTTTGCTTTAAATCCAGATAATACAGGAAGCAAAGTTGAAGAAGGAAAAAGATCTGAAATATTGAATCCTGCAGCCGCAGCTGAAGCATCCTTCACAAGTGCAATAAACGCTTCTTCATCTTTGCATTTCTTACCAAACGCCGCTCTAGCAGTGATCCCATATATCAGCGAAAAAATTCTTTCAGTGAGATCGATTGGAGATCCTACATGTTCACTTATAGACTCTATAAACTTTGAGACCTCTTCTTCCCTAGTAGGCCCGAATGATTGAACCTGCATCGGGCTCAAAAGCTCCTGTGAGCAAATCTTGCGAAGACGTTTCCAATAGTCTCCATACGGGGCAAAACTTAGCGTTGGAACACCACTACATATCACTTGGGCGGCATAAAGAGAAGGTCTGTCAGCAAAGTTTACATCATGAGTTTTCATAACCTCTTTTGCTGTTTCAGGTGAAGATACAACTACCACCGAAAGCTCACCAAGCTGTAAATGCATCAATGGTCCATATTCGTCGGCCAATTCTTTAAACCGGTGATGTGGAAGAGAGCTTCCAAGATGATGAATACTTCCTATTATCGGTAACTTCCATGGGCCTGGAGGTAGACGGGGGGTCGAGTTTTCTGTTCTTAACCGCCTTAACAGTTTCAGTAACATAAACATGAAGACGAAAGAAGCAAAAATAAATTGGAATGAAAGATCCATGGGGTTGAGTTGACTCTGCAGTTCTAAGGTAATCTAGCTTATTTTTTGATTCATCTGGCTCTTTGTTATTTATAAAGATGTTACTTTTGTCATCGTTCATATATCACCCCTGAACTATTTGTCTACATACAGGTTTAGTTAATCAACCTTTTGTCTTCGTCTTTTTGGTCCGAAATAGTTATTCACTTATATCATTTTGGTCCCTTAGAGTTTAATCCCGTTAGTAAAAAAAAATATCATCTGGTGACTATTTTGTCTGTGGTTTGGACGGCCGAGGTATTTTATTGTAAAGAAAATAATCACCGCATGATCCTTTTTAACTAACTGACACTAACGGCATTAAACTTTCAGGGGCCAAGAGATATAAGAAAATGACTGTTTTTGAGGGAAACGAAGATGAATAGAGTATATATCAATTATTTTATACAAAAAAATTATAAATTCAAAAAGCCTATAATGAATAATATTCTTTTAGCACATATTCATACACAAGATCGTACATAAGGTTAAAATGGTAAATTTATATTATTCGGAGACTTACATAAAACAAATTATCAAACACTGATTTTTATTCATTCACAGTCTTTGAATCATTCAGCGTTAAATCGTAATAATCCATCAAAAAGAACTATAAAAAGTCAAAGTTTGCACCGAGAGGTCGTTTAATTTTTATTCTAATTATAATAATAGTCCAGTATTCATTAAGTCCGGGAGAATGGAGTACTAAATTAACCGGTCTGGGTCATGAATGAGTTAGGTTTTATGCATCAACCATCTTTGAGTTTATTCACAAAATTGTTTCAGGGTTGGTCTGACTCGTTAGTCGGTCAAAACGATGACGTGTTGGTAACTTTGACCATGTTTAATTCGTTTAACTTAATGATTTAAGTTCGGTCAAACCCGTTGTATATTTCTGACGATGACGCAAATTGTACTTAGAATAGTTGATTACTCATTGTGCATTATTTTCAATGTAAGTAGTGTTGGTATGCAAGTATTTAGTTGATCTTTAGTATGTTCTAAACCTTTTTAGAATGATTGTACCTTTAGTCTTGTTAGCGGGTTTATAGTTTGGATTTGTCTTTCGGTGCTAGTTCAATGACCTTCCTAGCATTTTGCTACTTTGGATAAACAGTTAATCAAATCATGTTGAATTATTGCAGATTTGACGACAGCATTGTGATATGTTGTAAACAAGTTTAGAGGAAAGAGGGCGAAGACCGGAGAAAATAACAAGCGGGAACAACAAAAGAAAAGAATACTCTTGAATAATAACATCGGTTTAAGCTATAATTATCCTCGTCCTTTGCTTGTGGGAGAATGTTAGATGATAAAGCTATTAGGGTCATTATGGTCTCGAAACATAAGCTATTGAAATCTCTATTATCATTCAATCAATTCAATATAATTTTCTGGGTCAATGACTTTGGTTTGGTTTCCTTAAAAACCATTATCTTTTGAGTAATGTAGTTGTCCATGTGTTTCGTTTAGGGGTGTACAACGGTCCAAAAACGGCCTGGACCGAAACAAGTTTCGTCCCAAACCGGCCCACTAATTGAAATTAAACTTTTGAAGTAGCTATTAAAGTGTAATAGCTACTTCATAACAGGGTAAATAAAAAAAAGTTACGGGGCGAAATCTACAAACCGATATAATCTCATTCCAAGTTGAAATTATTTTGACCTGTTTCCCAATCTTCCGGCTCATCCATCTTGTCATCTCTAATCGTTACGTTAGCATTTAGAGTGAAATTCGAACAAAACCACCTGACATTGATTCTTTGATAACAAGAAGAAAAAAAGGCGAACTTCATATGTTACGCTCCTTAAACAACAAATTTTAACAAACGAATTATTAAAAACACGAATCCTTAGATCCAATAGAACGAACATAAACCATAACATACTAAATAACATAATCATAAAACTCAATATGTGAAGTATGATCCATAGTATGACTAGGAATCTTATCATGTTTCAAAGGGTTCTCTTTCCCTCCAATCAACTTAGCCGGGTTCCCAACCGCAGTAGTCCTATCGGGTACATCTTTCACCACAACCGACCCTGCCCCAATTTTCGCCCCATTCCCAATCCGAATATTACCCAAAACACAAGTCCCCGCCCCAATCAAAACCCCATCACCAATCTTCGGATGGCGATCCCCACAGCTTTTCCCAGTCCCACCTAAAGTCACATTATGCAAAATCGACACATTGTCACCAATCACCGCGGTTTCACCAATAACAACACCCGTAGCATGATCAAGCAATATCCCACTTCCAATTTTCGCTCCCGGATGTATATCCAACGCGAAAACCTCAGAAACACGGTTTTGAATCATAAGTGCTAATATTTCCCTTCCATCTAACCATAACCTATGAGCTATTCTATGAGCTTGACAAGCAATGAACCCTTTAAAGTGTAGGAAACAATGCACATAGCTTATACAAGCCGGGTCTCTTTCTTTAACCGCTTTTAAATCATTTTTAACCGCGTTAACGATTTCTTGATCCTGCATAAGCACATTCATGATAAGCTCTTGCAGAGTTGCAGTTGGAAGACTTGTAGTACTCAGTTTCATGGCTATAAGATTCGACAACGCAGTTTCGATAGTATCATGAGACAAGATTGATGTTACATAGTATTTCGACAAAATTGCTTCTTTTTCGACATCAAATCTTGCTTCATTTTTCATTTTTGACCATATATCATCATGTTCTTGGTTTGAGGTGTGGATTTTTGAAAAGGGTATTTTGGGAAAAGTGTTGGATTCATGAAGATGTGTTCTTGAAAAATGAGGTAAAGATCCAAGAAAAACATGGGATTTTGATTTGAGATTATGATGAACAAGTGAAGTCAAAATGGAGACTTTTGTCTTCATGAAGAAATATTAAGAAAAAATAAATAATGATTTTTGACCAATATGGGGAGTGTCGGCAATATGTTATAAATAAAAAAATATTAGTGGAAAGAATCTATTTTAAGGGAATAAATATAATAATTAATATTTTAACTTAAAGATCATAAGTTGTTAAGAATTTAGTAAATATATAAGGTCACAAAAGGTAATTATTAATATTTAAATTTATTCAATTTTATTTTGGTTATAAATATCATTATTCTATATCCATGGTTTTTGGTAATTAATTTATTAAATTAACTAAATGAGGTATTCATATTTTTTTAATATTTATTTGATAGTTTACTTTTGGAATATACTA
This sequence comes from Senecio squalidus, assembly GCA_910822075.1. NCBI lineage: Eukaryota > Viridiplantae > Streptophyta > Magnoliopsida > Asterales > Asteraceae > Senecio > Senecio squalidus. Next base: position 63,794,931 of record CAJVGC010000065.1, read on the forward strand.
CTTATTAGTTTAACTCATAAATTATAAAACTCGACATGTATCGTGTCCTTATGTTATTAATACATGTAAAAGAAACCGATATGAGAAGACTCTGAGTTGATGAAGATTGTAGAACTTGAAATATAATTTCTAATATCTTTATTGTTGGGTGAGGAGGTCCTTATGAACTTTATATATGGTTGTTACGATCGCACATCTTATCTATAAAAACTAATATATAAAAAACCAATAAATTGATCCCGGGCAATGCCCGGGTATTACACTAGTTGTATGTATTCGTGACATATTTTGCAATTATATAAATATCAGGTAAGGTGTGATATTGCACATTTAAAAGTTTTTAATATGTCAAATGCATAAAATAGCGATATTTTTAAATTTAAATAAATATAAATGTAAGTTAAGATCAAAAAAGACCTTGAAAACATTCGATACCAAAAGACCCAATCATAACACTCCATTTTAAAAACCCATTTAAAATATATTTTTGTTTAAAAATTAAATATCTCAAAAACCGTACATGTATTAACCGAATAAATTACACCACTCTAACGAGCATTAACTTACCTTTCTATAGAGTACCCACTCGATATACTTTTGACGAAATTTATTTTCGGATTTTTTTACGGGTTTTGAAATTTTATATTATAAATCACTGTTTTATCATATATGATAACAGTAGTTTGACATATTATTTTTTTGTTTTCTTTTTAATTGTAGTTGAATGTATGTAATATAACAAATCTATGTTTCGAAACTCGTATTTAGTGTTCAAATCATATGTGATATTGTCTTACGAATTTCAATATTTGGCCATAAACGAAAAAGTAAAAGTCGTCAAAATTCGAACTTTTTTCTGGGTCTATATAGGTTATACATTGTATAACATTGTTGTGTATTAAAATTCATATTTAGAGTTAAAATCATGTGTGTTATTGTCTTTTAAGTTTTAAAATTTTTACATACATAATATCATATATGATTTATATTTATATCATATATGATTTACAATAATATCATATATGATACTGTATTATCATATATGATTTTAGTATATATCACATATGATTTATATTCATATCATATATGATTTACACTAATATCACATATGATATAGTATTATCATATGTGATTTTAGTATATATCACATATGATTTATATTCATATCATATATGATTTACAGTAATATCACATATGATATAATATTATCATATGCGATTTTAATATATATCACATATGATTTATATTCATATCATATATGATTTACAGTAATATCACATATGATATAGTAGTATCATATGTGATTTTAGTATATCACATTTTATGTAAAAAACGAGGATAAATAAAACTAGTTAAAATTCGATTTTTTTTCTAAATTTAGATAGTTTATACATTTTATAGTAATTCTCTTTTATACAATTTTAAGTAATGATGTAAATATCATATATGATATTATCGTTATAATTTCAATACCCATAAAAAAAAAAAAAAAAAAAAAAATCGTCGAAAGTATATAACACAACTGCTCTAATTAAAGATAAAAACGAGACGATCGCAACGGTATATTTTGTTTCGTCTAACGATTAACGGTTTGTGAGATAATTTAATTTAAAAAAATAAAAGAAAAATGAGTTTTGGTTTTAATCTTAGTCATTAGATTAAAATGGATGAAAGACCAACATGAGGTCTTTTGGTCTCAATAAAACTATAGGTCTTAATTGATTTTTTCTCTAAGACCTATAATTTCATTGAGACCAAAAGACCCCATCTTGGTCTTTGATCCCATTTTAATCTAATGGTTAAGATTAAAACCAAAACTCATTTTTATTTTATTTTTTTAAATTGATTTATCTCACGAACCGTTGATCGTTAGACGAAACAAAATACACCGTTGCGATCGTCTCGTTTTTATCTTTAATTAGAGCAGTGGTGTTATATACTTTCGACGACTTTTTTTTTTTTATGGGTATTGAAATTATAACGATAATATCATATATGATATTTACATCATTACGTAAAATTGTATAAAAAAAGAATTACTATAAAATGTATAAACTACCTAAATTTAAAAAAAAAATCGAATTTTAACTAGTTTTATTTTTTCTCGTTTTTTGACATAAAATGTGATATACTAAAATCACATATGATACTACTATATCATATGTGATATTATTGTAAATCATATATGATATGAATATAAATCATATGTGATATATATTAAAATCGCATATGATAATATTATATCATATGTGATATTACTGTAAATCATATATGATATGAATATAAATCATATGTGATATATATACTATAATCACATATGATAATAATATATCATATGTGATATTAGTGTAAATCATATATGATATGAATATAAATCATATGTGATATATATTAAAATCATATATGATAATACAATATCATATATGATATTACTGTAAATCATATATGATATAAGTATAAATCATATATGATATTATGTATGTAAAAATTTTAAAACTTAAAGGACAATAACACACATGATTTTAACTCTAACTATGAATTTTAATACACAACAATGTTATACAATGTATAACCTATATAGACCCAGAAAAAAGTTCGAATTTTGACGACTTTTATTTTTTCGTTTATGGCCAAATGTTGAAATGCGTAAGACAATATCACATATGATTTGAGCACTAAATACGAGTTTCGAAACATAGATTTGTTATATTACATACATTCAACTTAAATTAAAAAGAAAAACAAAAAAATAATATGTCAAACTACTGATATCATATATGATAAAACAGTGATTTGTAATATAAAATTTCAAAACTCGTAAAAAAACCCGAAAATAAATTTCGTCAAAAGTATATCGAATGGGTGCTCTATAGAAAGAGGAGAAAATGCTCGTTTTAATGGTACAATTTATTCGTTTAATACATTTACCGTTTATGAGATAATTAATTTTTAAACAAAAAAAAAGTAATTTTATCTTTTAATTTTAGCCTTTAGATCATAATTTTTGGATGATTGAGATCTGGTCTTTAGGTCTCAAATTTTTATAAGGTCTTTCATGAACTCAACCCTCTCACTATAAGAGAAAAGATCATTTAAGACCATATAATTGATTAAGACCAAAAGACACCTTTTGGACCATAGGATCAAGACAATCAAGGGCTGACATTTCACCATCCAAATTAATATAAAATTATACAAAATTAAACACGGAGGGATATTTTGGTAATTTCACAATATTCCTTTTTTGTTTTCTCTTGTTTCTCGACTCATTCCCATCTTCTGTTTCTCTCTCTAAAAAATCACTCTAACTCATCAACTATTTTCAAGCCCTAATCTCAATCAAAACATCACCAATGTTTGTAATTTTCAACAATACGCTTCAAAAATCTCCTTTTAATCTCTGTTTATGGATCCTGCAGTGACCCAATCTCCGGTTATTGAACCTCCGATGGCTCAATCTTCGTCTATAGAATCTCTGGTGGCTCAGTCTCCGTATGCAAAACTTCCGGTGGCTCAATCTGGTGTTGTAAAACCTCCGGTGGCTCAAGCTGGTGACGGATAACCAGATTGAGAACCTCCGGTGGCTCAATCTGCATTTTATAGTAAGTTTTTTAACGTAAATGTTTATATCATATATGATTCTATATTTTGTTTTTGTTTTTTTATTGATATGTTATCATATATGATTTTACTTGTTTTTTTGACCTAATTCATTGATTTTATGTATGCATGTATCATATCATATATGATTCTACTTAGGTCTATTGTTTTATAAAGAGTTTTGGTGGATTCTCAGTGTTTTGTATATATGTTCAACTTTATATTTTTTATTTGATATGTTATCATATATGATCCCACTTGTTTTTTTGACCTAATTCATTTATTTTTTGTATGCATGTGTGATATCATATATGATTCTAATCGGCTTTCTCATGCTACTACCGGTGAGTTCCACTATCCTTGTAATAATAATCAGTTTAGAAGTTGCTTATTCCGAACTGCTTATATGAGGGTTAATATCAAAAGCATACCCATTTTTAATAAGCAATCACAAAGTCTCAATCACCCGCTTACATGGCTTTTAATTCCAAACACCCTGTTGAACAGTTGATAATATACTTTCACTCTTTTGGCATACGGTGTACTAATCATATTTAATTTTCATACGATATGATTGACAGGCACTTGGGTTGTTAGCCCTTTCAACCTTGCTTCCATCTAACTGTGAAAGCCTCATTGGGGTATCATCATGTTCTTCTCACCTCCAAGTTATCGTTTTCTTTGTTTCGCTCTATCTTGTGGCAATTGCCCAAGGTGGTCACAAGCCATGCGCTCTGGCGTTTGGGGCTGACCAGTTTGATGCAAATGATCCAGTTGAATGCCGGGCCAAAAGTTCATTCTTTAATTGGTGGTATGTTGGATTTGTTGCTGCTGAGATTCCATTTACTCCTCGTGCAAAACATGTTTTGGAACTGTTAGAGGAGGCCCGTCAACTTGGTAAGGGAATTTTTTTTATTCATAAAGGTGGTCATTTCGACCCATAAACTTATGAGTGCGTCTATTTGGGATGTGTTTTATTTCAAACGGGTCAAGTAATAAAATGTGGTCAACTGGTTGAATTTGTTTGATGTTTAATTTTAACGTATTCCACCAGTTCTTTTATCTTGTTTAAAGATTTCTATGATTATTTTTTTAACAGATTGAGAAATGGACAGAAATGCTTACGGGTCGACCCCCATAAAGTGTGTTGACGTAAAAATGACTCGTTTTAACCCAAAACTGTCTTCACTTGTTACTCAAGCGGCCTGACCTGTCTAATGATGCCACGTCTATTGATTCATAATATGCTTAGTTCAGTAGTCGCTAAATTAATACCGTGTTTCAATGCTTCAGGTCATAATTATATCGGATCGGAGCACTTGCTGCTTGGTTTACTTCGTGAAGGTGAAGGTGTTGCAGCTCGTGTTCTTGAGAATTTAGGTGCTGACCCAAATGTGACTGGTGTAAATGGAGTCATGTGCCCTTGAAAATGCTGGCTTTTTACTTAAATGTGACTCTTCTCTACGAAACAATATAATCTGTCTGAGAAACAATTTAGTTTAAACGACCTTGGCATAAGTTTAGTTAATGTAAGAATTTGTATTACTCTGATATTGTTTGTTTTTCTTTTGTTAGAGAGTCAAATTTTTCAGACCCCGATGACCCTTAAGGTCCATTTTCTTTTTGTATTATTCAAAGTAAAGAAACGTTTTCATTTTTGTCTGCTAAGGTAGTTTCATTGATCAGAAACCTTCAAAAAAACATCTGTATGCTTCATCATGTTCTTTTCATCTGTCTCAGATAATAATATCTACAATGATTTTTCAAATTACCTAATTTTTTATGTCATCCACATCATGAATCCATATTATATTTTCCATCATATTAAGGCCGGATATATACTTCAAGATTTGTGCTGATCTCGTTCCGGCTTTTGTTGTGAGGGGTTTGAAAATTATAGATTTGATTGCTGTAGTATTAAATCATTTTTGCTCCATTTTCAAACTATAGTCAATGTTGTTTTTTCAAATAATAGGCTTATCATATATGATAGGTATATCATATATGATACATGTTTATAAATAATAGGCTTATCATATATGATATACATGTTTTCAAGTAATAGGGATATCGTATATGATATACCTATTTTCAAGTAATAGGTATATCATATATGATATACCTATTTCAAGTAAATGGTATATCATATATGATATGGTTATGTTATTTGATACATATCTTATATGATATGGTTATGTTATTTGATACATATCATATATGATATAACTATCATATTACTTTGTAATAGGAATATATCATATATGCTTATAATATCATATATGATATACCTGTTTTCAAGTAATAGGTATATCATATATGATATACCTGTTTTCAAGTAATATGTATATCATATATGATATACATATTTCAAGTAATAGGTATATCATATATGATATGGTTATGTTATTTGATACATATCATATATGATATAACTATCATATTACTTTGAAATGGGTATATATCATATATGCTTATAATATCATATATGATATACCTGTTTTCAAGTAATATGTATATCGTATATGATATACCTGTTTTCAAATAATAGGTATATCATATATGATATACCTATTTCAAGTAAATGGTATACCATATATGATATGGTTATGTTATTTGATACATATGATATAACTATCATATATGATATAACTATCATATTACTTTGAAATAAGAATATATCATATATGATTATAATATCATATATGATATACCTGTTTTCAAGTAATAGGTATATCATATATGATATACCTGTTTTCAAGTAATAGGTATATCATATATGATATACATATTTCAAGTAATAGGTCATATATGATATGGTTATGTTATTTGATACATATGATATATGATATAACTGTCATATATGATATAACTATCATATATGATATAACTATCATATTACTTTGAAATAAGTATATATCATATATGCTTATAATATCATATATGATATACGTGTTTTCAAGTAATAGGTATATCATAGTGTATTTTAATAGTGTCTATCCAAACAAACACGTCGCCAATAGATTCAAACATACTCGACCAAAAGAAGCATCCATGAGAAAAAGTTGATTAAAGTTATTACACTTGAATAAGTAATGATCACAACATAGAATGATCACTACTTATTTCGATGGAAACGAGTGTTGACGAAAGGCTCAAATTTTATAAAAAGTCGACATTGAGGAAATAACACACATTTTTCATATCTTAAGATCACAAGGCTCGGTATGGAGCTAAAAATGGTTTACCAAAGTCTGTTTCTCGATCTCATATTCAAAATTTTCATTATTTTACGGATTTCGTCTTTTCTGTTTAAAACTACATGCAATGTACTTGAGTTTAGAAAATTGTAAGATAACGGGTTCTTATGGGTTGTGGCAAGGAACTGATACAATTGTTACGTGGTATGATAAATCATATATGAAATAGGTATATCATATATGATATACTTTTCAAATAATAGGGATATCATATATGATATACCTATTTTCAAGTAATAGGTATATCATATATGATATACCTATTTCAAGTAATAGATATATCATATATGATATGGTTTTGTTATTTTGATACATATCATATATGATATAACTATCATATATGATATAACTATCATATATGATATAACTATCATATTACTTTTGAAATAGGTATATATCATATATGCTTATAATATAATTATATGATATACCTGTTTTCAAGTAATAGGTATATCATATATGATATACCTGTTTTCAAGTAATAGGTATATCATATATGATATACCTATTTTAGGTATATCATATATGATATGGTTATGTTATTTGATACATATCATATATGATATAACTATCATATTACTTTGAAATAGGTATATATCATATATGCTTATAATATCATATATGATATACCTGTTTTCAAGTAATAGATATATCATATATGATATATATGTTTTAGGTATATCATATATGATATACATATTTTCAAGTAATAGGTATATCATATATGATATACCTGTTTTCAAGTAATAGGTATAACATGATGTTTGTCCTATCATATATGATATCTGTATCATATATGATATACCTGTTTTCAAGTAATAGGTATATCATATATGATATTGTTATGTTATTTGATACATATCATATATGATAGTTATGATATGGTTATGTTATTTGATAGGTATATCATATATGATATACATGTTTTTAAGTAATAGGTATATCATATATGATATACATGTTTTTAAGTAATAGGTATATCATATATGATATACCTGTTTTTTCAAGTAATATGTATAACATGATGTTTGTCCTATCATATATGATATCCGTATCACATATATTGTGTACTTATCATATATGATATACCCACTATTCTTAATGCAAAATGTGCCTATCACATATGATATTCATATGCCTATCATATTTGGTATCCGTATCACATATATGGTGTACTTATCATATATGATATACCCACTATTTTCTGAATGCAAAATGAAATAAAACAAAATAAACTTCAAAGTTTACTAAACAAAACATGAAAAGAAAGTACTAAATCAAATTCTTAATTACAAACATGTATAGGCATAAAACTGAATTCTACTATTAAAGCATGTTGTTATCGGCAGATTGTTTTTTATTGGCAGATTCTTTTTTCTGGGGACATTCTCTTTTCTTGGCAGATTCTATTTTCTCGGCAGCTAGCTTGTTCAGAAGAGCTTGCTTTTCCTCGGCATATATCTTACACGTCCTTATGTTATGAGCTGCTTCACCGCATTTTCCACATTTGTTTTTCACCTTCAGGTTGTTCTCAATTGAATAACTCGTTACTAGAACCATAGACTAACCTCATGAACATATTTATTTCCATCCATATTAAGTAAATCATGGCACATGGCGTCATATGTCCATTCGTGAATGATAGGAGCAATCTAAAAGAAGATAAAACCTATAAGAGGCTAATAAGATAAAATCTTTAATATAATATAAAAGAGAGGCCTTAAATGCCACATGGCGAAGTAAGGACCCTTAGATGGGTTAGCTTATTTGATTTCAACCGTTAGATCAAATTGATGATGTCATCAAACACTATTTTCATTTTAGTTGTCCCACATCGTTTCAGGTATGAAGCTTTTTCATACTTCTAGCATATATATATCATATGCCTTTAGTTTTTCCTACTTTGTCCCACATCGCTTCATGTATGAAACTCTTTTAGACTTCTAGCTTATATATAGCATATGCCTTTGGATTAAAATATAGTTCGACGGTAATTTTTGGGTCAATCGGGTCAAACCCGAAACCCGACAAACTGGAACTATTCTATCCGAAACCCGACCCTATTTATGAATCGGGTGTTGCCTTAAATGCCACATGGCGAAGCAAAGACCCTTAGATGGGTTAACTTATTTGATTTCAACCGTTAGATCAAATTGATGATGTCATCAAACACTATTTTCATTTTACACCCTTTTACAAAACATAATTACATTATCTCTTTAATTTCAATCTCTACTTAAATAAAAACAAAATTCCAATTTACTTAAAAAAAATTCACTCAATTTGAACTATGATTTACATTATTTTTAATTAAAATCTCATAATAAAAAATATTAAAACATGTATATAAACGTAAAAGTGTTTATGTTATTATAACTATAAACAACATGTGTATAAACGTAAAGGTATATATATGTTATTATACGTATAACATTGTCTTTTTATAATAACCTAAAATTTACATAAACATAAAGTTTACAATTCAATTTTTATTTTTTTCCGCGCTATCGCGGGACAATAATCTAGTTATATATATAAAATAATCTATAAATTAAGATCAAAACCTGGTCTATAGATCTATCTAGGATGAGCAACTCGCATGTTTCTGTTTGGGGAAAGTTAGTGTTTTTGAGAGCTTTATACTTTATAAGACAATTCCACACAGCTGCAGCGAGCTACGTAGGGATCAAATCACGGATTGTTGTCATAGTGGTAGGATCAAGGGATTTGGAAGCACGGTAGCGTACAAGAGGGAACTCCTGAGAAAAGCTTATATAAGCTCCGGATTAAAATAAAAGAACTAGAACAGGTTTCACATCTCCTATAGCATATCCTCAACCATTATAAGATTAGAAATAAGCAAGATTAAATACCAATAGTGAAGCAAAGACTGTTGCAATGCGGTTGGCCATCGCATTCAAACATGCATCTCCTTTTCGGGACATTTCCTCATTCCCATAAAGTTATTCCAAGGCCATCGTGTTATCACTTATAAAACATTGTATCGTCAAAAAAATATGGCTAGTCAAAAACACAAAGCAGCATATATTTATAAACTTACTTTAACCAACAACTTAAACGAATTATCTGCAGAATTCACTGCGAGCAAGATATCCCTTACAAACCCAAGCAGTGGCTACAAATAGCTTAGATATTGCTTTTAAGTCAGGCATTATGTGCAACTAGTTGTGCTTTTCTTAGAAAGTTAGCATTATCTAATGAGCTCCAAACCTTGAAATCTACTTCTTGGCTTAGAAACATGAAATCAAAGGTGTATTTGTCGTATATCAAAATGGCCACATATAAAGTAAAAATTATCTACCGGATACCAAAAATACTGATAATATTTCAAGGGGTTAAACTTTTTGGACCGCAAGCAGAAGTATGATGAGTTAGGATTATATTTTTCATTTACTATCCTAAGATTCAGCTTTTTTAGATGACTACAAATAAACATATTAATATTTCAAAGTCTTCCATAATATTGTTGAAAAGAACGAAGATGTCATAGGCTGTTTCCAAGTCTAAATTCTACTTTTACCACCATGAAGAATTCCATAAAAAAAAAATCACACTTACATGCTTCAAAAAATAATTGAACAGCTTATGTTACAAATCCAATATTAGGACATATAAGGTATAACTATTTGCGTAACCCCCTTTATTGCATGCTTCGGTTAGTATCAAAAATCTTACACACAAGGCCTTCTAATTGAATAAAAAGCTTCTTGAGTAACTAAAACCAATTTTACTTAAGCAACTTGGAACTCGGGTAAAGAAAAACACAAGATGGTCAACGGGAACTCGACATATATACTAATATAAGTCTATAACTAGTCCAGAGTTAATACAATATTCATATTATGATACACATCACTGAAAGTTTCAATTTTATTTGAAGGCACCAAATTATTATATCACAGCCAAATCTGCCTAGTATCCAATCTTATGTTGATCGTGTCTCAAGGTAATCAAAGCACTACGCTTTCATCATCTATTACTATCGACGAAGCCAAAATACTCATATTAACAAAAACATTGAACGATTTTAAACTAAACAATAAGGATGCTAGTTTAACATCTCAATTAGATTGTAGTTACCATTAATAACAGCATAATCACTAAAAACAACAAACAAAATAGATACAAATTCATACAAAAAAAAAAAAAAAATCTAAAAACCACACAGACACACACTTTTCCAAAAAGCAGGTTTCCTCCATTGAAGAAATCTACCTCCGCCAACGACTCCATGGAGAAATCAAGAAGGAAACAAAAAGGATTGAAGATCGATTCAATAATCTGATTGAAGAATAAATCCATTACATCGGTCTATTTATTGAAAAAGTTATAGCTCAGTAAAAACAATTTTTCCAAGAATTTTACATTAAATTACCTAGGTAATTCACAGGACTTGAAAAATCAAAATTATGCAGAAATAGATGAATGAAATGGAATAAAAATAAAATGAAGTGAAAAATGATCACCGAGAAATAGATCTGGAAGATGAACAATCACGGCGGTGAGAATCACGGCTGCCGTGAAAATCGATTGAATCACAAAATTGAAGGGTTTAAGGTTTTTTTCTTTGGTTAATCATTATCAATTGCTTTTGTTAAATGACGAAATTGCCCTTTCAGTACAAAAATATAATCTAATCTTAGCCATTAGATATTTTATTTGGATGGCTAAGATCAGGTCTTTTTGTCTTTAATTTTTACATAGTCTTCATTGAACTCACCCCCTCACTATAATGATATAATATAATTTAAAAAGTTAAATTTAGATTCATGAATTTAGGAAATAGATAGCAAGTAATTAATTGACAATATTTGTTATTAATGTAAAATTTCATATTAAAAACATAAACGATATACAGAGGCATTTAAATTGTATTGATTGTTTTAAAATCAGAAATAAATTTAATATACTCTAATTTTATTTTGGTGTATTAAATTTATTTTATTAATTTAAAATAGTAAAATAAAGGGTTGTTTTAGCTAATGCATTTTGAAATAATTTTGTAAATGTCTCCTACAAAAATGCAATCGGTAAAAATTGAACTTTGGTTAAAGTTTATCAAATTTCAAACTATTATCGTGTCTTGCATTTATATTTGATTATACATTTTTTAAGGATAATTTTTTTATACAGGTGTTACATGAAGAGACTGAATCTAAAAGAAATCTAAATCATGTCGTCGTTTGCCGATAACATTGCTTACATATTGGCCCGATGTACAATTTAGAAAGCATTGTTTGCCGTACAACGGTATAAACAAGAATAACTGGCCTTAAATTTTGTATAGTGTACGAGATTGGGCTCGTATACAAGGAACCTCGTTCACAAATTGAAAAATAATTGACCGTAAATTTTAAAGAGTGACGAGTCATTTTGCTTGATATGATTAGCCGTTTAAGACTATAAGGTTATGTAGGTTTTGAAAAGTTTATAAGCTATCTATTATAATAGCTTTCGACCTGACTTATCTAAGGTTATAATCTGAAAAACCACTAAAAGCTTATTAGATTTTTCGTCTTTGAAGAAACTCATAAACCTAATACAAACACCCCTAATAACAATTTTCACTTTTCCGCAAGTATTTATTAAACACTTAAACACGATTAACAGCTACAAATCGGTAACTAACTTTGCAAAAACATATAAAGACATCTTCTTGTGCTAATAGATACTAATAAAGTTACTAAATCAGAAAACCAACCACTTCTTACGAAACGACAACTATAACATAATAAACGATCACGATAACCTAGTAAACAGTTTTTGCTGTTACAATAAGTACCACAAACAATGGTACATCCAGCACCTAGTAATACATAATCTAACGAAAAGGCCACAACCCTATTCCGGACCCAACAAACTTACATCTTTCACTGCGCGATGTACAACTAACCAAAGCATTCTATCACCGGAGAAACAACCAACCTTTTTACTAAAATAACCTTACAAATCGGAGGCACCCACCATAGTGGTTCCCCCTCTATTCTCCTCGTTAGGTGTTTTCGCTAAAAACAATCAGTAAATGTAAAGTACAAATTTCAATCTAACCTCACTTTGTCACTTCTATACACAAACTGCAACTCGGTTTCCGGGGGGTTTCGATAACTCATTCTTCCATTGCTACTGCTTCACCGCAACCGTTTGTATTCTCACCTTTTTCACCGATTTCTACATTGTTATCATCATGGGCTGAACTTGGGTCTTTTCCGTCTTCCTGAATGGGTTCTGGCAGGGCAACGGGAGCTAGGGTTTCTTCTTTAGATGAAACAGGGGAACATTCGGTTTCTATTTCATTTGTTTTCGGGGTTAAATTGGGAGGAATTATTGAGAGGATATCGGGTTTTTGTTCAAGATCGATCCAATGGTCTCCCACCCAATCTTTTGAAACCCTAACGTTCTTTCTGTATACTTCAAGTAACATCGTTTCACCTGTTGTAAAAAACAAATGTAAATCATTTAAGAACATGCGGGGAGCGTTTGGATGTGATTCTCAAAACTGATTACGTAATGTCGAATAATCAAAATGAAATGATTAACGGTACCACATTTTTTACCACTTTCGACAGTTCTAAATGAAAAAAGAAAACAAGATCAGCGGGCCAAAAGTTATCCACAATGTATTCAAATGCTTACAACATCGTAAATCACTTTATTTTCTAAAGAATCGGCTACTAAATTAATGAAATTTAATACATTCATCATGTAAAAAATTAATATAAACGAGAACAATTGTTTAAATAAAAGTCCGTTTATCACTCCCTTCATCCCATAATAAATGTCTAGCTTTTTTATTTAAGTCTGTCGTAAAATAAACGATTACTTCCGCAATAATTTACCATATATCCCATTTTACCCTTAATTACATCCCAAAAATGTCTAGATCCTATAAGTCTGTAACTAACTAACTATACTCTATAACGGTAAAATTTCATGATTCAGATAAAGAAACTTACTGGGAACATAAACTTGAACAATTCCATCTCCGAAAACACCGATTCCAGATACGATTCCTTCCCACCAACCATCGCTCCACCATGCATCCACTGGAGAACCAACCTCGATGTTAAAATTTGTTTCATTTTCCACATGTGCGGGCCTCGTAGTTGACCTACCCGAACATCTCATTCCAAGTTTTTCAGGTATGGCCAATCTAAACGCTGGAATCCATTCCTTTAAATGAAAACAAAGAAACAATAAATAAATAAAAAACATGTCAAAAAGGTAAATTAGAAAGAAAGAAAAAGGGTGAACGATTTAAAAGCCAAAAAAAGTATGTGTTCGTGTCTACAGCCTCCTTTAACCCATTTTATAAAATAAACAAAAAATATAAATAATTTATGTAATCAAAAGACAAAAAAACGGTGTTGGCAGGTCTAATCAACCCAGCGAGATTCGACTTGTCTAAAATTTTACAAAGTTTTAGATTCAGGGAAAGATCGTGAAAACAAAAAAGATTTTGGGACGGAAACTATGATCTAGTATATACCACAAGATCATTTATGTAATCTGCTCAAATATTTACGTGATTAAAAAGAGAGAATAAAAATAATGTTGATACGACAGTACAGCTTGATCCAACTTATTTGAATTCGTCCTAAAATTTTACCTCTTTTCACCCAACCCTGTTTTGACACATTACCCGAACCGCGATTTTAATATATTATTTAACTAACTTAGTTAATTAAATGAAAAGACAAAATAATAACTTCATACCTCAAGATTACTACTGTCATCTACATCCTTCAAATCGTCATACTGGACTTTTAACTGTCTTTTACTAACTTTCATTATTGTACACCGAAACCAGCATCCACGAATTCCGCTATCTTGACTTAAAACCTCAATCTTCTCATTAACCTTCAAAAATGAAGGAAGTAAATCCCTATTCTTCACATATTTCGGAATAAGCTTCCTTCTTAGCATCTCAATCTTCACATCCAAACTCGACGAATCACTCGGTGCCATCAAAGGCACTCTACAGTTCCTACCTCTTTTACTTTCTTCATCTTCAAAACAATCCGTTTCAAGAACGGAAAAAAACGGCTGATCAAAGTACCCACATAACTTACTCAACTTAAAAGGTTTCACATTATTATTTTTAAATTGTTTTAAACAAAGATGGACTCGGGTTAATAAATCTTCCGGAAGTATAGATATGCATTTCTCGTAGTGTTCACGGGTTAATACAATTGCAGGCCCATCAACACATTCGACACTGATAACTTGTGTGTATGGTGTAATAAAAACCTCCTTTGGGTGCGGGTTTTTTAAGGTAACAACACCTTGTACTTCTTGATTATGGTGAAACCATCGCACTTTGACTTTCTTTTGACCTTTTCGGTCTTCGTACATGTCTTCGAGATACGCAAGATGGCGTCTTTCCTCTTCCGCCATAACAAAAACAAATGATTGTACCTGAAAACAATAGGCAAAATTAGCCGATTTGGTGGTCCAACAAAAAACAAAAGATTGTACTTTATTTCGTTATAGTAGACAGACCATGTTAGCGGTAATGACATGATATAACTGTAGGCCAGCAACATCTTATTCCGTTACTATTTAAAGTACTACACTTTTATCATTTGCACGTTTTCTAATGCCGCAAATACCTCAACAGAATTCACAAAATTTATTTCTGATTCCATTTAGGGGACGATATTAAATAAAAATAATACTTGTTCTTTTCCCATATTACCCCTAATTAGAATAACGTAAAGTGGTCACTCGGTACAAACAGTATTTTTCGAAGCGAGACATAAAATAAAAATGGAAATAAAAAAACGTTACTTTTCTATGCAATTAATTTGTAAACAGCTACAGCTTGTGTTCGAGATTGCATTTTATCTCCAATACAATTTTAGGTCACTCGGTACAAACAGTAGTTTCTGTTCAATTTATAAGCACACGATATTTCATACACAGCTAAAGCTTGTGTTCGAGATTTCATTTTATCTTATTAAGTTTAGCAGGTGATAAACCAAAAACGCCAACAGACTAACCAGAATAAAGTGTATGGGTTTTATTAATTTTTCAAATGTCACGAGCATGGGTTCAAGTTTTTGTCTAGGACAATAAGTCTGGGACGGAGAAGTAATTATTAGTGGCGAAAACAGTTTTTCTATTTGAAGACATCCTTTAAGGAAACATATTACACATTTATAAGACTATTTATTTAGTTTAGCAATTGAGAAACAGAAACCCGACAGCCAAAAACGAGGAAATAAAAGCCGAAGAATTCAAATATACAAGTAGAAGAGATGCTCACCGCTATTGTAATCGCGTTCCTGCAAAAGGCTGGGAAATGTTTGAGCTGTTTGCTACAACTCCAAGCTACACCTGACCACACTATATCCGGAGCATTAACATTTTTTGCAACACGATTCTGATATGAAGAACCGACTCCCGAAATGTGGTCACTTTTAGGGGATTCTGAATTTCAAACAAAAGAGATTTGTTACTAAGTGAGAAACTTCAATTTAATAATCAAAAAACTCAACGTTTGTTTACATTTACAAATTTGTTTTTTTACAAGAACACGTTGCGCAAAATATAAATATGCTAACACCAATTGAATATGTCCATCTACGTGGTTTTATATATGTCATTAAAGATTACCCTGTTTTAGATGACAATCATACGCACATGCCAATCATTAAAGATTGCCCTGTTGTGCAGAATCATAACCAACAGAAAAATGTGATACTCTCGCTATTCTTCACATCATTGCTAGTTTAAAACTACATTTAACGATAAAAATGTGAACTTTCTACATATATTAATTAAGAAACAATCAAGAGATATCTTTCTTTTAATCCAAATATAGCAATCTAAACGCGTAAGAACTGTATAAAAACCGATAATCGGGATAAAGGTAAAACTACATATCTAGACCTAGCTTCAATTAACCGATTATCTCATTTTTAAATCAAGTATAAAACCGTAGTATCCGAACACCGCCTAATAAAACAAAAGTTTGCCCTAATATAACGGCAAACTCCATAACAAACCCTATCAGAAAACAGCTCCGTAATCATACCTTGCGCAGATTTTTAATCAATTAATTGCACATTGCGACAAACTTCTACCAACTAACATGGCAACAGTCAACGGATAAAAAGTTTCAAGCACAAATATATAATAACGTCAGAAAATATACAGACTTTTTAGGAAAAAACACAAGAAACTCACTTAAATTTTCACCTTGACGGTGTTGTTTCGACAGCATAGAAGTAAGCCAATTAACCACTTCTCTCCTCGATCTCCATCTATACCCTGCATTAACCGAATTCTCGGCCTCATTGACTTTCAAAAAGTCATCCGCAACTACATAAAACATATGCCTAACACTCCTTTCGGTTCCCACAACTGATAATATCGATTCACCTGATATATCTTTCAAGTAATAATGAACAACCCTTTTTCCCCTTTCCTTCGAAACAAATTGTTCTTTCCATTCCACAAAACATTGACTATTCGCAGCCATGTTTCGTTCAATAATCAGTAACAGTAAATATTCCCACTTCACTAAAGCATTTAACAACCCTAAAATAAAAAACCCTAATTTACAAAAGTAACTTAACCTAAAATAAGCAATTACCCTAAAAATTCTCACAAACCCTAATTGCCAGGCATAAAACTCTTTATCAATTTTAAATCAAGAAACACCAAATCCTCAATAAATTCATACCTAAAAACATAATCAAAACCCTAAAAATGATAAATTTAAAACTGAGTATTTCATAAAACTCAAAAACAACAAAAACCCAACTGTTTTCTTGAAGATCTGGGTATCCCACATCAACAATTTTGACCTAAATTACAAAAAGGTCAAAACTTTAAAACACCCTTTTGGAAAAAAATTCTGGGTTTATGATTAAACTAAAAAGGGTTCCACTTTATGATGGTTTAGATGATGGTGTAGGGTTAAAAGATAGTGTTTTCTTTCAGGGGTAAAATGGTAAATTAAGTGAATTTGTGAGGTGGGTTAGATGGGCAGCTGGCGGTGGTGGTGGCGGTGATGTGGTGGTAGACGGAGGAGAAAGTGGTTGCGCCGGCCGGTGAGGAAACCATCAAGAAAATTTGATGAAAAATAATTAGTATATAAGGGAGAAGAAGAAGAGGGTTTTAATATATGTGTGTGTGTTTAGTGTGTGTATGTATAATGTATGTATGGATTGTGTGAATGGTAAGATGCAAGTTTATTGTGTAAATATGTAGGGGCCACTAATTGGATGACCACAAGGCATACATAGTCACTGGTGAATTTTGGATAATAAAATATTGAGATTTATATTAATAGTAAATAATCATTAATGTAGTTTCATATTTAATATTTATTAGGAAACTCGTTTTCTCCTTTCTGGTTTTTTCTTAGATTAATATTATGAGATATGTAATTAATTTTGGTATAAGATTCATGGGTTGAATAATGTCCAATTGATGTCACTGTGGCCCCGAATCACTAACATTGTCGTTCAAAAAATAAAAGTCAAAATTTAGATCTTTTAATTTTTAATAAGGGTATTCAATTTTTAAAATATTGTCAAGTCAAAATCGATGTCATTTGAAAAATATATTAGAGGTTATTTAGAAGAAGAAGAAAAGCATGTAAGAAATTTTATGATCCGAAGGGGCTCGAGATAAGGATAGGAAAATACTCGTAATGTCTTGGATCATGTTTGATTTGTATAATATTTTTTAAATGAATTGATATCTGTTAACAAAATTGAAATTTAAAGTAATTAAAATTTTGAAGATATTTTAAATCAATAAAATAATAATATAATATAATATTTATATTGATTTATATATTATATATTAATAATTATAATATGATACAATATGATATAATAGGATTACATTATGATATAATATGATATAATAAGATAGTAATAACAATAATAATAATAATTGTGCGACATGAGACGGATGCAACGGTAGTAAGATCATTAGGGGCGGTTGTTTCAAAGTGAGAAATGGGAAAGGGAATGGGAAAAACAATGAAAAAGGGGTTAATCATTATCCACTTTCATTACCCTCGTTTTGTTGAGTAATGATTTATTGTCTATTAATGGATATAGTGGACAAGGATTGATTATCTAATGACAAACTAATCACTATCAATGATTATCATTACCATTGATTACGATAAAGGAAAGTCAAACAAGAGGTCATGAGACAAATATCAATGCACATAGTGACATCAAATATCTGCCATTCGAAGGTTTTTAAGTAGAACACGATATCATTATGGGTTTGGGTGTGTTAACATTAAACGGATTGTGAATTATGATAAATATAAGATTTCGATCGTAACGTGAAAATTGTGTATTGGTCTCCAAAATCATGTATTTCAAATTCTAT
Organism: Senecio squalidus; assembly: GCA_910822075.1. Lineage (NCBI taxonomy): Eukaryota > Viridiplantae > Streptophyta > Magnoliopsida > Asterales > Asteraceae > Senecio > Senecio squalidus. The sequence continues at coordinate 63,814,172 of CAJVGC010000065.1, forward strand.
CAAAAATATAAAAAAAAAATACTACTATTATTATCTTTTTTTTTATAGTTAAAAAAAATTTATCATAGCAAAAAAAGGTTACCATAAAATGTTTTCATGATTAACATGTAAAGCACATGTAATTAATGAATATATATATATATATATATATATATATATATATATATATATATATATATATATATATAATATCTAATGACAAACTAATCACTATCAATGATTATCATACTATTGATTACGATAAAAGAAAGTCAAACAAGAGGTCATGAGACAAATATCAATGCACATAGTGACATCAAATATCTGCCATTCGAAGGTTTTTAAGTAGAACACGATATCATTATGGGTTTGGGTGTGTTAACATTAAACGGATTGTGAATTATGATAAATATAAGATTCCGATCGTAACGTGAAAATTGGATTGGTCTCCAACATCATGTATTTCAAATCAAAAATATATATATAAAATAAATACTACTATTATTATCTTTCATTTATAGTTAAATTTTGTTTATCATAGCAAAAAAAGGTTACCATAAAATATTTTCATGATTAACATGTAAAGCACATGTAACTAATGAATATATATATATATATATATATATATATATATATATATATATATATATATATATATATATATATATATATATATATATAGTTGGTTTCATTTAAGAACCATGTAAATATTTAGGAACCATTAGGAACCAATATTCACCAGTGTATATATATGATATTCACCAGTGTATATTTAATATGATATTCACCAGTGTATATACATATAATATTCACAAATGTGTATATACATATAATATTCACCAGTGTATATATATATATATACATATGCTTTATATACACTGGTGAATATCATATATATACACTGGTGAATATTGGTTCCTAATGGTTCCTAAATATTTAGTAATTTCCTAAATGAACCCACCTATATATATATATATATATATATATATATATATATATATATATATATATATATATATATATATATATAGGTTGGTTCTTGTAAAACAAACTTTAATATAAAATAAGTAAAAAAAATAAAAAAAATAATTTATAACGTTAGATATTTTGGATTATCGTTCATTTTAACCATATATCAAACTTTAAAAAACGAAGTTTTGTTGTACATCAAGAAATGGGTAATTTTATCGTTGTGCATCAAATTTGAATATTTACTGCACAAAAACAATGAATTTGATGCACAACCCCTAAACGACATATATTTTGATGCATATCAAAAAGTTGTTTTTTTAAAGTTTGTTATAATTGAATAAATAAACATAATACAAAATTACACATTATTATAAATTATTTTTTTATATTTTTTTACTTAATTTACTTTAAATATTGGTTTATAAGAACCTCCTATATATATATATATATATATATATATATATATATATATATATATATATATATATATATATATATATATATATATATAGCTAATATAGAATATAGAAACGTATATCACTTTTGTGAAATATATGGTTTACGATATTTACTTTGAATTTAAAAGCTACATAAGGATATATATGTTGTTGAGCAAGGAACAATGTAAGTGAGTACTACACTAGAATGAAATGCATCTGGAAGAGTCTATGAGTGATTTGCCTAAAATCAAAAATATTACTCCAGAAATTACGGTGTTTGAAAGCTTTACATCAGCAAAAGGAAGAACAAAGGATTTTCTAATTTCTTAATGGTTTGGATGATGTGTACAATTCACAAAGAAGCCAGTTGTTGATGATTACTCCTCTACCTACAGTAGAGAGTGCTTGTTTTTTAATTCAGCAAAAGAAAAGTCAGAGAGACATATTACATCCTTCGGCTGCTGAAATCACTGCATTGTATAACAAAGGAATAGTTAGAAAAGTGTAGTATTTTTTTGTTTCAAATGGCATCCACCGGACAAGTGTTGGGAGAAGATAGGTTATCCATCATGGCATCATAAGTCCAAGCAGCAATCCATGGCTAAAGGGTTCTCAAATCAAGTCAAGAACAAGTCTGCAGTGAACAATAATGGAAGAAATGTAGCGACTCATGTAGATTGGAGCCACATTATGTTAACTTTTAAGCAGTTTGAACAACTTTTGAGGAGTCTTCCTCATATGGCAACTCGATCTCAAGAAAGCAATACATATTTTGATGCAGAACTTGATCATCAATATCAATATACTGGAGGTAATGCTTCTATTTCACTTGCTAGTGATGGTTGGATTCTAGATACATGTGCTACTGATCATATGACACCTATGCTTTCATCTTTAGTTCAACCTAGACTGCTTAACTATCAACCTCAAATTAGATTTCCAAATGGATATACATCTCTTAGCTCACACTTAGGAACTACTCAACTAGCTAACAATATAACTCTATGTGATGTTCTTGTTGTTCCTTCTTTTCAATTCAGCTTATTGTATGTTCCTAAACTTGCAAATGATAATCAATATGTAGTAACTTTCTACCCAAATTTCTATGTCATCCAGGACTTGGAAACCAGGAAGGTTATGGGTTTGGGTAAGAAGCAAGGAGGTCTCTACTACATGCTGAATATACCCCTTCATCAAGTTGATAAAAGACTCACATCAATGATAGTTTCTACTATTAATGATTATAGTCTGTTTTCTTTGTCTTCAAATTCAATAAGAGCTAATTCTACCCAAAGTGTGCTTTCTTATAGTCTATGACATCATAGATTAGGTCATGTTTCAAATTCTAAGCCGAAGCTTATTCCTTATGTTGCTTCCAATATTGTCAATAAAAATGATCATACTTGTGTTGCTTGTCCTATGGCCAAATTTACAAAATTTCCATATTATTTGAGTGAATCTCATTCTTCTGTGCCTTTTAAACTGATTCATATAGATACTTGGGGACCTTATAAGGTGTTATCTGCTGGAAAATACATATATTTCCTTACTACAGTAGATGATTGTAGTAGAGCCACATGAACATACTTGCTTGTGTAGAAATCTAATTGTTTTTTCTTAAGACTTTCTGAAATATGTAGAGACACAATTTCATACAACAGTAAAGATTGTAAGATTAGATAATGCATTAGAATTCGCTAAAGGTAAAATGGGCACTTATCTTCTTGACAAAGGTATAGTCCATCAATCTTCTTGTCCCCATGGACCCCGACATAACGGTAGGGTTGAGAGAAAGCATAGACATCTATTTGAGATTGCTAGAGCCTTAAGATTTCATGCTAATTTACCTTTAAAGTTATGGGGGGAATGTGTATCTACTGCTACATATCTAATCAACAGATTTCCTTCATTTATCCTCGAAAATAAAACCACATATGAGATTCTTTTAGGACAACCACCTACTTGTGATTATTTAAGAGTTTTGGGTGTTTTGTAGTGGCTAGTAATCCCTCTGTTACTATTGACGAATTCTCTCACAGAGGAGTTCCCTGTGTTTTCCTTGGCTATCCATTTCATCAAAAGGGTTACAAATTATATAATTTGTTAACCCATTATGTGTTTGTGTCAAAAGATGCACAATTTCATGAACACATTTTTCCCTACTATTCAAATTCAATACACAAGTTTCTATATACATTGCTTGTTACTCTTCCAACTTATTTTTACAAAGATGATGGTCTTATCTCTACAAATTCTTCCAGTTCAGACACGTCATCTTCTCCATCTTTAATTCCTATTCAATATACTGTTCAAAATCTTATATCTTCCCCTGTTCAACCTGCTCAATCTTCTACTACATCTTCTAATATCTCTCCTAATTCAGAACACACTCAGAGTATTCCTTCTCCAAAAAGGTCTACAAGAAACTTTGTTCCACCTGTTTGGCACAAAGACTATGTTATCCCTAACTCTACTCATACTCCAATGGCTAATCAAGTGTTATTCACAAAAAATGCAATCCACATTTGACAAATTTCTTATTGCTCTGGTAGCACAACAAGATGCATTACATTTTAGTCAGACTATTTTGGATCCTAAAAGGTGTTTTGCCATGAATGAGGAGCTAAAAGCTTTAGAACTAAATGACACATGGGATAGTAGATATACCAATAGGAAAGAAAGCCATTAATTGTCATTGGGTTTTCAAAACAAAGCTCAGGGCAGATGGTTTTGTTGAAAGGAAGAAAGCTAGATTAGTTGTGGATGGACATAGACAAAGACATGGTATATATTATGCTTAAACTTTTGCTCTAGTAGCAAAAATGATTACAGTTAGAGCTTTATTGGCAATTGTTGCTATGTATAACTGGGAAACATGTCAAATGGATGTCTCCAATGAATTTCTTCATGTAGATCTCTTGAAGAACGTGTATATGAAAATTCCATTGGGTTATGTTGAAGCTGGGAAACCAACTAGTAATCTTCCCTCTTTGTATTCCAACAAAGTTTGCAAGTTAAAGAAGTCACTATATGGCCTCAAACAGGCACCAAGACAATGGTTTGCCAAGTTGTCTTCAACACTTATCTTTTGGATTTCAGCAGTCCAAAACTGATTATTCTTTATTCACCAAAAGGGATTCTGATCAATTCACATATGTTTCAGTGTATGTAGATGACTTACTGATAACTGGCACAAGTACTACTCACATTCAACTTCTAAAGGATAAGTTAAAATCCCACTTTCACATGAAAGATTTGGGAAATCTTAGCTATTTATTGGGATTAGAAATATCTAAATCCTCCCAAGGTATATTTGTTTCTCAAAAGAAATATACTTTGGATTTATTGAAAGAAATTGGAGTGTTAAATAACAAACCTTACAAGTTGCTTTTGGAACAAAACCTGAAACTTCAAGCATATATTGGTACTCCATTACCTGATCTAGAAACATATAGAAGATTGATTGGAAAATTGATTTAGTTAACAATCACAAGGCCTGATATTTGTTATAGTGTTCAGCTGCTTAGTCAAATCATGCGAAGTCCAACTTTTGTGCATCTGCAAGCAGCCAAACACTTGTTAGGGTATCTTCTTAATGCACATAGACAAGGTATTTTATTGGCAAGTAACACATCTGCTCAGTTAACTGCATACTGTGATTCTGATTGGGCAAGTTGTCTAATGACAAGAAGATCTACAACAGGATATTGTATTCTTTTAGGTGATACTCCTATTTCTTGGAAGTCTAAGAAACAGAGTGTTGTTTCAAGATATTCAGTAGAGACCGAGTATAGAGCCATGGCTCCTACTTGTTATGAAGTCACTTGGTTGGTCTCTTTGCTTAAAGATTTAGGACTTAAGGATTTGGGTCCAGTGCAACTTTGGTGTGACAATCAAGCAACCCTCCATATTGCTGCAAATCCAATCTTCCACGCCAGAACAAAGCACATAGAAGTGGATTGTCACTTTGAGAGAAACAAACTAAAGGAAGGTCTAATCAAACCATTTAATGTTAATACCAAATCTCAACTAGCTGATGTGTTTACTAAAGTGGCGTCTTTAGATCAACACCATCAGTTATTCTCCAAGTTGGGAGTTGCAGATTCCATCAACTCACAACTTGCAGCGGGTAATGAACAAATAAAGTTGGATATGGAAACATTCAAGGACTAAAAAATATATATGTAAAAGTTAGGTGTTAGGTTTTTCAAAGTCTTTGTAAATATTACAAACTTCAAGGTACATTATGTACATTGGTCAAAGTTAGTTTTTAGAGATATATTTAACATTATGTAAATGTTGTTGGATGTAAGAAAGTTAGTTACAGAAATAAAAGAGAATCTATTCAAATTTGTTTTCCTCCATTGTTAAGCTTTTCAATATAGTTATCCGTGTTTTATAGAAAATAAACTAGTAATATCTTAACCAAGCAATAATAATGAACATAAGAATATTAAGCAACGATCGTTATATTTCTTTGTATTTTCGTTACATTTCCATTTTCGTTCCCTATTTTGAACTAAACACATCCTTACTTTTATTGACCTATTTTCACAAAATTATTAATTTAAATCTATAATAATTTATCTATAATATTAATTTATGAAAATCCAAATCATACAAAAACACAATGATAAATAAATCACTAAATAATCTCTTTTTCTTAATAAAATTAAAATTAATCTTTAAATCTTCTCCAAAAAAGCCAAGACTTTTTTCTCTTCCCCAAACAAAAAAAAACACCACCATTATCATCGATTTCAAGAAAATCTTGAATTCAATCCAATAAAAAAAAAAACCCCATCAAGATTTCATCAATTCACAATCATTACAATCATAAATTAACAATCTTGATCAAAAAGAATGGCGGGAATCGCTTTATTAGTCGATTTATTAAAGAAAAAACCGAGTGTTAATGGTCAAACAATACATTCTGCCGGTTTATATTCCGCCACCGTTGCTGCCACCTCCGCCGCCGCATATGTCGCCGCCGGGACACCTTTTGCATCTAGGGCTTTATTTGGGTATGTTTAAGATCTAAAGTTTTGATTTTTTTGTTATTAGGATATTGGTTTTGTTTAGGTGGGATTGTTTTTAGTTTAGTTTTTCGGGCTTACGAGCTTATTAGTTTCGGTTTATTTTTTTAGTTGTGAGGGTATTGTGACTTGAAACAGGATAATAAGCTCTGAAAGACGAAAGAGATAAGCTAATTAGCCTAATTTAGACTTAGAAGTTTTGATTTTTACTACTAATGTTGGTTTGTTTTAGCTTATTGTTTGCTAATGAGCTTATTGGCTTCGGTTTTTGTAAAGGAAATTTTTTGGTTTATTCTTTTACTTATGAGGTTATTATGACTTAAAACAAGATAATAAGCTTATAAAGTCAAGGCAAAGAAGCTATTAAGCCTAAATTTTGATTTAAAGTCTTGATTTGGTTTGTTTTAGCTTATTGTTTTAGTTTAGTTCTCGGGTTTACGAGCTTATTTGATTTGGTTTATTTTTTGAGTTATGAGGTTTTTATGACTGAAAATAGGATAATGAGCTCGTAAAGCCGAAGCAAATAAGCTAATTAGCCTAATTTATATTTAAAGTTTTGTTTTGTGTCAGTTTAGGTGGGGTTGTTTTAGCTTATTGTTGGCTTACGAGCTTATGATTCAGTTTTTTTTTTTTTTTACCTTATGAGGTTATTATGACTTAAAACAGGATAACGAGCTCATAAAGACTAAGCAAATAAGCCAATTAGCCTAATGTATATTTAAAGTTTTAATTTTTGTCAGTTTAGGTGGGTTTGTTTTAGTTTATTGTTTGCTTACGAGCTTATTTGCTTCGGTTTCCCTAAAACAGATTTTTTTCAGTTTTTTTTTTTCCACTTATGAGCTTATAATGACTTAAAATAAGATAATAAGCTTATAAAGCTGAAGTAAATAAGCTAATACGCCTAATTTACGGTTAAAGTTTTGATTTTTATTATTACTTATTAATATTGGTTAGTTTAGGTGTGCTTGTTATAGTTTTTTTATTTGGCTTATCGGATTAAATAAAACAGTTTTTATTACTTGACATATGAGCTTGACATATGTTTAACGAGTTTGAAGTGCTTGGACTATACATATTTAGGTGCTTAATTTAGAGTAAACATCTTATTGCACCTTAGGGATAAAATTTGTAATTTTGAATCTACAAACATAACGAGTTTGAAATAAGTCTTCAAACTTTCTAGCTGAACCAGCTTATTTGACCCCCAAAATAAGCACTTTATTATCAAAACACCCCGTAAACAGCTTATAAGGAAGAAAAAGCGTATAATCATCTTACTGCAAACAATTTGTTTCACATCACGGGTAAATTTGTAATTTTGAATCTACAAAAAGGTAATTAGTTTGACAAACCAATCTTAAGCGTTATACTTAAAACATCTTATAAAGTAAGCAAATTTTTTTTATCGAACATTTAAATTGCTATGGGGTACTAATGATTTGTCTTGTTCATGAAACAGTTTCGGTGGAAAACGAGTTGCTTCATGTGATGCTGGTGTTACCCCTCCTATTTTTTCCGATGATTACCTAACTGGTTTAAGAACTGCATCTGAAACCATATTTCGGCACGATACTTTGAACTATAGGACGAAAGTATATTCCATTGAGCTAAAACCGTTGTTTTCAGCTTTCCAGCCGAAATCATTTGCATTGACATCAATAAGGTCTTTTTTATTGTTTTATTTGCCTCTTTTGGCCCCTAATGTAGAAGACGACGACAATGATTTCTTACCGGAATCTTCGGATGAGCAACAAATGGACTTAGTTGTACCGTTTAAGAAATCCGTAAAACAAATCTTTCGCGAAGTAAGTATGAAAGTGTTTGTAAACATTGGGAAGGGTTAATTTGTGAACCAAAAAAAACTTGAGAACCAAAAGAACGTGTGTTTATCGAGAAGTGTTTATACATGTTAAACATTGGTTAACCCAAAATTCGCACGTGATTAGATTCAATCTGGACTCTTGATTTTTGTATCTAAGGGCCCATATTGGTTCTTATATGTGAATAAAATGATTTGACATCATATTTTTTTTTTATCGAAAGGACCATATTGGTTCCATGGTTCCCAAGTTTTTTATGTTTCTCGAATGAACTTTCTCGTGTTAAAGTTAAACATCTATATTTAAAATGTACGTCTTTGTGGATATTCAGCAATTAACTGATATTTTTATAATGATCTTCAGACTAGTGTTGTTACTACTAGACGTGTTTTGGAACGACTAGCTGTTCATCACTTCTCGCAACGTGCTGCATGGAAACTTCTTAAAGGTAAAAACAGTTATTTTGTTGTTTCTTTACCACCACACGCCAACTTTATATAAATTAATTTCATTAACCGTCTTTTTTTCCGTTCTTTTGTATCATTTTAGATATCCCAAAATCCGCTGTTCGCAAAGCTAACAGGGGAATGCCATTTCATACTTACTTCTTCTGTGTCAGCAGAACAACATTAAGAGGTCAGTTACGTGCCGTTTTTCACTAGCATCTCGCGTTAACTCCGTGGTCTAGACACTTATACGATTGATTTGTCTGAACAGGACACTTTTTAGGAGTGGCGGCTTCATGGCTTGTTCAAGTTGGGATTGAATGTTACCGTTTTGTTCGTGATATTTCAAAACCTGATGACGATGATGTTGAGGTGCCAGAACAAGTTAAAGTTCTCGGGAAAAAGGTATATGGTGCTACGGTTAGATGTGGTGCATCATTAGTTTTTGCTTCAATAGGAGCGGGAATCGGTGCAACCCTTTTTCGCCCATCATCTGGTCAATCAGTTGGTAAGCACTACACCGCATCTTATGCATTGAAGTTTGTAATTTTTCTACTGAACGATTCTTGACACTGTTACGTTGGTTTACAGGATGTTTGCTCGGGGACTTGGCTGGGCCTATCATCGTATCGTTTTGTTGTGCCAATGTTCCTCACATGATACTTTAGAGCAATTGAACTACACTATCGTTTTGTTTTCTTTTGTTTTGTTGTTAACAATTGAAGATTGGTTTATAAGGTCAACGAAACGCTATAACAGAAGTTGTACTTATAACTCAGTACTGGTGAAACAATAGGGAGACGCATCGTTTTTGACATTTTTGTAAGCATCATAATGTGCAACTAACGGTGATAACGAATAGTTTTTTTCATTGAGGTGTAACATTTGAAATAAGATATGCAATTTGCGAGTTTATCGATTTTATGTACCAACTTCTGTTTATTATACCAAATAGTAATGTTTCGGTTTCTGCATCGAGTTAAAGCTATTGGATATTTTATCGCGTATATTTCATCTTTATCAAGTTAAAATGTAAAGTTACCTACAACCACTCGCGAATGAGGCGTATAAAAGAACGAGATAAAGTTCAGAAAACAACCAAAAAAACAAACATGATAATAAAACTTGCAATAAAAAAAAAAAACGTTCAAAGTAGCAGCACACATCCAAGCAAAAATATCATTCTTAGACATCAAATACGTTCAAAACATCAAGTATCGATAAGAATGACTCGATAAATAAAATCCTATAATCTTGTAACATCGTACAAACAGCAAAGAAACCTATAGGAAATAAGTATCTCTTTTAAGCTTTTGGATTCTTTGATTTGGCGGGTTTTGTTTCTTTGATAGGTGGGTTTACGAAGAGGATTTCAGTTTTGCCACCCATGTATGGCTGTAGAACTTCCGGTATGTTAACACCTTTTTCCGTTTGATAGTTCTCAAGAATGCAGCATAAAGTTCTCTCTGTTGCGGTGAGCGTAGAATTTAATAGATGACAGTATTGCTTTGTTGCTTCATTGCTCTGCACAAAGAAGACAATTAGGACATACGGGATATAGCTTTACATATAAATAATCACAGTTCTAGAAACTTAATATTATGATGAAAGCAAACGAACCTTCTTTTGTCCAAATCTGATCTCGAGTTTTCTCGACTGGTAATCGGTGCAGTTTGAACACGACACAAGTTCTCTGTAAGTGCTGGATGCAGGAAACCATGCTTCTAAATCATACTTCTTTGCTGCAGCATCATTTAATGCACCAGAGACTATAGCCACAACATGATACGGCAATTTCAACTGTAATACACAAATTCCACGATAGTTCAGACCAGTATAAACAAAATGATGGGTACGTCAAGTTAAATAAACAAACAAAAATTACCATCTGATAGAAATCCTCAGAGTTTTTGATCATCTCCTCATGCATTTCCCAAGAGTCGTTATCTTTTGGGGTAGTCATGCAAAACTGTTCGATTTTCTCAAACTGATGAACACGGAAAATTCCAAGAGTGTCTCGGCCATGCGAACCAGCTTCTTTACGAAAGCACGACGAATATCCAGCATATCTGACAAGTTTTCCAATATTTACAATCAAAAATAGAATGTTTAATATGCGTACTTGCAATTTAAAAAATGGTAAAATAGTTCGAGAAAGGGTATAACGAAGACCTTATTGGTAGTTGTGTTGGATGAATCCAATCGTCTATGTGATAAGCGCAGAGTGGTTGTTCAGCAGTCGCAATCAGATATTTGTCATCTCCCTCGCCTGTTACCTATTAAAGAACAAAACATTTGCGAAATGACCTTTAATTTGTAGAAAAAGAGAGGAACTGTTAAAGAAAAAAAATTCATGAAAAACAATAAACGTGTTCAAAAAGTACTTCTCTGAAAAACATTCATTAACAAGTAATAAAGTCCTATAACTTGAATATATATCCCCGATATTTGCTCACATTTTACCTTATAGAGTTCTTCGTCAAATTGTGCTAATTGAGCACACTTTGCCATTATATCTTTCTTCATAAAGAATGGAGTTTGCAATGCCGTGTAGCCTCTTTTCTCCAGAAAATCAAGACCGAAATTTATAAGAGCCTGATTAAGACGTACACCATCTCCCTTTAAATAGTATCCTCTACCACCAGCTACATTAGTACCTAAATATAAAAAAAAATGGCATACGTTAAAGTAAGGTGTTGTTTGTTTTTAAGAGGTTTTGTGTCTGAATCTGAATACCACATTTGAATATAGGTTGTCTTGAAGTCTGAATCTGAATCATTGAATCATATTTGTTTGTTTGTAGTCTTTTAAAAACGTCTGAATTTTTAATCATTTTTTTTTTTTTTTTTTTTAAGTTTAGGGTTTAGTAGTGGCACATTAAAAAGAAGGTAAAAGAGGTTAAGAGGTAAATATATATATATATATGTTTGAGGCGGAAAACTAGGAGGTTTTACGATATTTTTCAGAAATACAAACAGCCCCTAAGCCTTCTATAGATTATGAAAGGTGCAAAAATATTTGATTCAAATCTTTTAATTACCTTTCTTTAGATCTGCAATTCCAAGACGTTCTACAAGATCAACGTGATTTATAAAGTATGACTCGGAACGTTTCTCTCCCCAGTTCCGCACAACAGCATTATTGGCCTAAATTTATAAGAATATAGAAGAAAACAATAATAAAGGTTTAAATGACAAAACGAGTATTTAAAAGAAAAAAAAAAGGAAAAAAAGATGATACCCACCTCATCATTGCTAACGGGAACGGAATCATGCACAAGATTTCCAACTGATTCCAATTTTGAATATAATGCTTCTCGGGCCGCCTGAACCTCTGCATCCTTCTTTGCAGACAATTCCTTGTTTTCCTCGGTATTTTGAATCATAGCAGTTGAATCTTCTTTGGCCTTCAAAAGAATAATCGATGGGTAAAATAAGAAACTTTAGCTGAAAGAAAACACAATGAAAGTAGCCCAAACTGGAGGAGATCAATTAAAAGTTGTAGTATCCGAGTCTTTCAAATAAAAAACTTTACACTTGATGTAAGTTTTTTCTACACTTACGAGAAATATAAATATCATTTATGTATTTTGGCCTAACTAGCATCATAACCGATTTTTATGTATACCCATACTAAAAATTATCCATTTTGACACATACTTGTCATCAGACAAAATATTTTCGTATTTCATATTCTAGACCTAAATTTAAAAAGACTAACTACTGATTTTTTTTTAAACAACCATGGACCTCTTTTCTGGCTCTTTGTTAGGGAAATTTTTATATCAAATATTCAAAGTTTGTCGTCCAAATGCAAAATGAGTTTTTGAATTACCAAGTAAAAAGAAAAAAAAAATAACTTACAATCCTAAGTCTAGCAATTTCTTTGTTGAGCTTGTTAAAGTCTTTCCGTAACTGCTCTAGCTCAAATTGACCTGAAAATCAGAACATGATAAATAAACCAACGAGCTGCATATACAATAGCAATATAAATCAAAGTGAAGTAGAAGAAAAAAAAACTAACGTTGTCTCCAATCTTTGTCAAGCTGAATAATTTCATCGACTATTTCTACACTTGCAAACCTACGACGCTGGGATTCGCGTATAATTTCAGGATTGTTGCCCTTTTCCTCCCTAAATAGATTAATGTCCAACATGTTTGCTTTTTCTTTCTTGCTTTCTGATAAAGTGAAACAATGATTTCAGAACTAACTAACAACATATATATGTTAACCAAAACCGAAAAAGTAGAGATTAAAGCAAACCGTAAAAGACAACATTCATGAAGACAAAAAATATACGTAACTAATACATGTAAGTTTGCTGGAACGTTATAATAGTATAGAGATAAGAAAGTATTAGCTGCTTTTTGGGGTGTTTGGAATCGCATACGTTTAGCTTAGCTCACTTTTAAAATGTTTTAATCTAAACACATAAATTGGTGCTGATTGTTTTAGCACAAAATAAGCAAAGAAATACTATCTGTTTTACCATCCAAACACTTAAAAGTGCATATCGTTGTTTAAAAGCATAAACCTAATAAGCATACTTAAAAATAGGCAATCTTAAACACCCATGGTCATATACATACTAGGCATTACTCCAATTCTCAACTGTAACCACTAACCATCAACGGAAAAAAATATATCCACAACCTCTCTAAGAAAACGTGCAGGGCCGGTCCAATGGTTTTTGCTACCCCGGGCGAGATGAGAAAATTATGCCCCTTAAACTTGTAATATACTATAAGTTTCTTTTAATAAATGCAGAAAAAATTATATAATCAAACAAATGCAGAAAAAATTATATAATCAAACAAATGCAACGATATTACAAACCCAACCTACAAAATTTACCTAAAACGATGCTCAAGCACAAAAATGTCAAGATAGGGTTAATTAAATTGCTCAATTAACTCAATTAACTATAATATGAAAGGAGAGTTCCGTGTCGGGAGGGAAAAAATGAGATTGTGATTTACTATGTAATCCCAAAAGAATCACATTACGTAAAGTATGAAGCTTGCAAGAATAAAACTTGTTAATGTAGGAAGTTGTATAATCAAATCATTTGAATATCAAATTATAGTTGTAAATGAGTTTTTTTAAAACAACTTTTGTTAATAGCTACTCATAAACGCAATATACTACCAGTCAATTTCTGTTGCATGTTAACAAGCATAATTTCAGTCCTCCGTTGTGAAAATTAGAGTAAAACTAAAAGCTATCATGCTATATTGTTTAGCTTTGCTCAAAAAGCATAAATAGTTGGTTGATTATGGAACGAACGACCATTACATTTTGTATCTGTAACATAGAGTAAGTGATAGTTTTTACAACAGCCCTAGTGATCAAATGTTTTTGCCTAGTAAAATTAGAAGCTACAATTATTTCTTATGCTTTCAACAACCATCAAAGAGACCAAAGACCAAGACAAAATACAATATACATGACCCTACCGTTATACAAACATAATAGTTTATAATAACAGTTGTAACAGTAACTAGTAAAATTCAGCAAACAACACCATTTAACAAACTTACAAACAAACAGCAAGTAGTAATATTTATCTTCACAGATTATACCAGCAAACAGCAACTACCAAACAACACCATTTAACAATTTATGAATTAAATAACTAGCAAACAACACCATTTAACAACTAGCAAACAGCAACTAGCAAACGAAATTCACAGATTATGAATTAAATAATTTACAGATAAATTAAATAAATTTGATAAACATAACAATTAACATATAAATTAAATAAATTTACAGATTATGATTCATAAACAATCCAAAATCATACAAAACGGATGGCGATTGAATGATACATACCTGATCGAGCAGAGCAGCGGAGCAGATTGGATGGCGGCGATGGATGGCGATTGAATAGCAAACGGAGCAGATTGGATGGCGATGGATGGCAGCAGAGCAGATTGGATGGATGGTCGATTTTGGTTTCCTATGCCCGCTCAGATTTCAATTGGCGCTCGTTTGGTTTCCTATGCCCGCTCAGATTCATTATTGGATCATGTTTGATGATGCCCTATAATTATGTTGCCCTGGGCCTAGGCCCAGGCCGCCCATACACTGGGCCGGGCCTGAAAACGTGCATGGTTTTGTTTGGCAAAACGCAATACCAAGCGCCACAAACATATTCAAAACATTAACAACTTATCTCATTCCGACAGTTTGCAACCCATAAGAAAAAAGTAATAATCTACATTTTCCTTACAAAACGCAATTCCAAAAACAAGATCTCAAATCTAAAACATTCACAAAAATAGCTAAAATACTGCAAACAAAATCAACGTTCACTTTTTTTTAACCGAAAACAAATTTCACCCAAAATTTTCAATATAACCTCTGCATTATCAATCTCTAATCACATGAACCACAATTACATCAAAAACCTAGTATAACAATCAATAGGATAACCGTTTAAAAATATATCAATCCATACTCCATAACTTATACTATGTATCTAACTTTCAAACAAGGCTATTATATGTATCCGTATAACGGTATAAGTTGTCACGTAAAGTGTCACGTCACCTTTTTTTACAAAGTTTTTAATTGGTCGGATACATACAATAGCCGATATATAAGTTAGATACATGCTAAACATTTTGGAGTAAAGATTGATACAAATTCACTTCAGTTACATAAAACAAACACAAAATACATCATTACAGCTAAAAATTCAAACATTATACAGAATACATAATTAGAACCTGGATGCATATGTAATTCGTAAACTATGACTTACAGGGAATCAGTGAACAAGGATGTCGCCGGAGAGGAAGGAGTCGTCGTTAGGGTTGTGAGCGGCGGCGAGGATATAAAGGTAGGATTTGTTACTGGTGAATTGAAGTGGGGGTAATTTTGGGAAATTGAAGTCAATGTATAGTTTTTTTTTTATTGGTAATGTCTGGGGTGTTTTTTCTAAAGGAGATTTACATATGCGTCCTTATAAAATTTCAATATTACGTCAATGTCCTTTTAAAAATCAAAATTACGTTAATATCATTCCAAAACATGAAAAATTCTCATATATATCCAAAATAACAAATTAATAATATTTAAATGATTTTAATATATAAATTATTCATCTAAATATTAAATTAAATGATTTTAAATATTTTAAATTATTGAATAAATCAATAAAACTAATCCACATACTGAATAGATTAAATTCAATTAATAAATTGTTTCAAACATATATTACAAAACATTAATCAATCAAGACGAGCAAGTTTTGCAACCTTTTTATTCCGGTTAATGCTCAAAATTATAGGAAATCAATCTCTTTTAAATCTATATTGCGAGTTTATGAAATTGAGATACATTGGTTAATGTTGGATTAAACGTAACATATTTGAGTAAAAAGTTTAATTAATATTTAGATGAATAATTTAAATATTAAAATTATTTAAATATTATTAATTTATTATTTTGGATATATATGAGAATTTTTTATATTTTAAAAGGATATTAACGTAATTTTGATTTTTATAAGGACATTAACGTAATATTAAAGTTTTATAAGGACATGGATGTAAATTTCCCTTTTTTTAAAGTAAGTTTCGTAAACAACTAGATTTGAGTGTAGTCTAAGGGTGTTTGTTTGAGTTTATATAAGGGATTACGAGATGTAAGGGTTTATGAGGTTATTACTATTTGTTATGACTAAATAAAAAGTAATAAGCTCATAAGCCCTTACATAAGCCATAAAATTCGGGCTTATAAAATGAAACATAAGCCGAAACTCAATAAGCTCATAAGCGCTTTTATAAGCTCAAACAAACACCCCCTAACTAGTGTTAAGATTGATCGATTAGGTTATTAAAATTTGGGTTTGAAACTCGATTCAAACTTGATTAATTATATATATTAAACTCGAAGTCGATAATTAATTGTTATATTAACTTGACTTGTTTTTTTTCAATGATTTTTTTTTTGGAAAATAAATTATACTTTAATAATTAGTTCGAGGTTTTAGGTATAGTTTTCGATTTTAATATCTTAAACTTCTTGGTTTTGGTATATTGTGACATAATTTTGTACGCATTGTGTTTGACGGAGGAGGTGCCACTCCCCGTCTTTTCAGTTTTGAATTGTGCTACAAACATACATAAACCTATCAGAAAGTATTGAAACAAAAGTCTCGGGATCTACCTATAATGATCAAGTTAGAAATCATATATAGAAAATGTTTGAGAGAGAGAGAGAGAGAGAGAGAGAGAGAGAGAGAGAGAGAGAGAGAGAGAGAGAGAGAGAGAGATCCTTATATGTATAGAGACTTATATATAAATGGTATGTTTTTGGAATTACTCAAAAGACAATCGAGTAATTCGGTGTAACTTATTCTTATAATACCAAACGGATAACCAAATGTTTAGCCTCTTTTTAATATTTTATCGTACATATCATTCGGATCACTGTAGATCAACAAGTCCGCCAATTTAGTATATATTATTTAGTAGACACATTATGCTAAACTTAAATATTATGTTTAGATTCGGTGCTTAAAAAAGATCTTATCGAACCTTATTTGAAAAAATATTATTGTACTTATAGTTTAGACAATAGGTTGGCCAACATAGTCGGATCTTGATTTTGTGCCATTGTAGAATAAACTAAAGTGTGTTTTTCGTTTTTCATTTTTAATATTTTAAAAACATTTTTATTTTGATATGTAGTTTTTTAAGAAATCTTAAGGTTCGGGTAATACGTTCCTAACACTACTTGTACAAGTGTCTTTTTAGTTTATTTTAAGATTTATAAGCTTATTTTTTCCAATTTATTATTTATAAGCCTTTTTTTCTTACTTATTTTCACGAGCTTATTTTGCCTAAATAAATTTAAAAATTAAAAATGGCATACAAATTTTTCGAATCCAATCATTTGTAAGTCTAAAACAAAGCTAAAACAAACTTCCCCTAAATTTGGTGTAGTAGCATAATTGCAACTTTAGATTATGACATCAAAGGTTTCATTCTTTACTTTTGACCCTTCATGACATGTTGTTAAGCAATCCTCGGACAACATTGTCATCTTTCGGTATTCTTTACATTATAGTCACCAAGACTACGAGGGACAATTTGATATCATCATGAAAATAATTTCGTACGTAGGCCATAATGTTTTAGTTGATCAAGTTAGATTCATTTCGGAAAAAAGCGTAGTTAGCCTCACACAACTTTATAAACATAATATTTAAGCAAGTAATCGCTATCATTATAACATGGATCTAACCAAAAGACGTAGCATTTTGACGTGTTGGGTCGAATGAATTTGTGTATTAAAAAGAAAATGCAAGTCTGTATATATGTTTTTCCTTTTTAATTAGATTGCATTTTGATTTTCGTATCGTCTAGTAAATCCTTACGTTATAGGTATTCTTTGATTGGCTTAAGGTGATTTGCATTTGTGGGTTATGTAAGTTCACGTCCGGGAGCTTAAAAGAGAGGGTAAGATAACGTGAATACATACCCTAAACGATTCATCATTGATGCATTTCCTGATGGAATGCTTTTCATGATCGACGCTTATGGTACATATAAAAGGTTGTAGGCTTATTATATCAACCACCATCAATACTTCAAATTGACAAAGTTGGGAATATGTTGCTATGTCGAGAAGAAGAAGATTATGTTATTTAACGGTGTTATAAACTTCTAATACAAGATTGTTTATATACATAAGTGCAGATATGTTTACTTGTTTTATTTGAACTATGGACACAAAATTTAAACAACAAAAGTCGGTATGTTCTCCGTGTTGTTCGCTTATTTACACTTACCAAATCTTAAAATATACTAGTACTTTTTACGGATAGAATGCTCATGTAAAGACGAAACCAAAAACTGAATTTAAGAAGGTTGATTTAAGAAGAAAAAAAATATGTATATTAAAGATACCAACTTTAGTTTATATAAAGATTTGGACTATTTAGAGGGGATGAGTATCATCTAACTTCTTACTAGACTCGTCCCCGCTTCTATCTAGTTAGAGTACCATTCTAAATTTTTGAAGCACTGGGAACGGAATCATGCATCGTCCTTTCGGAATCATGCATCGCTTCTATCTAGTTATTAAGATCTCTTGATACGCCATCATCCTCTGGATTAACGTTTAAGTTCAATCTATTTAGTGAACGCATCGTCCTTTCGGACTTACGAATTGGAGCATTAACAATTTGAGTTTGAGACTGAGGCATATCATGAGGCTCAATCACAACTTGAGGATCAGATTAAGGCATGTCTTGAGTCTCATTTCTTTCTCTCCCAAATTGTTGATCACCAGTGTGAGTAGAAGGTGATGTATCTTCCTCTTGAACCTCGTCAAGTTCTACAACCCTCTCACTGTTTCTTTTAGCGATAAGCCTTGTTTCGAAAAACTCAGCATACCGAGCAACTTTCACAGTATTCTCATAAGGCCTATAGAAGTAGTAACCTATCGTTTCCTTTGGGTATCCTACGAAGATACACTTAACAGATCTTTGCTCGAGTTTGTCAGGCGTATCGCGCTTAACGAGTGGCTCACATCCCCAGACCTTTAAGTAAGACAGACCAGGGGCTTTCCCATACCATATTTCATATGGTGTCTTATCAACTTTCTTAGTTGGAACCATGTTGAGAATGCGTACAACAGACTCTAAGGCATAATCCCAAAAAGATAATGGTAAAGTTGTAAGGTTCATCATAGATCGTACCATGTCAAGCAAGGTTCGATTTCTCCTTTCCGATTCACCATTATGTTGTGGTGTATAAGGAGGAGTAAGCTGGACAATTCCACGCGCTTGTAGATGATCCTTAAACTCTAGGCTTAAGTATTCACCACCTCTATCTGAGCGGAGAATCTTGATGGTTTTTCCGAGTTGGTTTTCTACCTCGTTTAGAAAAACTTTGAATGTTTCAAACACCTCGTGTTTATGTTTAAGTAAATAAACATAACCATAACGGCTGAAATCATCCGTAAATGTTACGAAGTAGTAAGCTCCTTTCCTAGACATATGCCTAAAGGGACCACATACATCACTATGTATGATTCCTAGTAGGTCGCTTACCCTTTGATTCTCATGCGAGAAGGGTTTCCTTGCCATTTTGCCCGATACACAAGACTCACACCTATCAAATAAATCATCACTTGATTTCAAAAGCCCTTCACGTTGAAGCCTTTCGATACGTTGTTTGCATATGTGTGCAAGACGACAATGCCATAGGTAGGATGAGTCCAAGTCAGACTTGACTCGTTTAATGCTTATATTAAATATTGAATTATTAGTATATGAAATACGATCATGCAAATCTGTAACATCCTAGTTTTTGGATAAAGAATATTTATAGATATATGTTATGTTTTAGTCTTTAATAGAAATTAGAAATGGAGAAGGACTAAATTTGTAAGAGAAACAGTTAGCCTTGGTTGGAAAGGATTGACATTGTTAACTATTATGGTTAAGTAAGTAACTTAATAAAGTCTTGAAAGATGAGGGACCAAGGGTGTAATTTTAGAGAAATGGATATGAGGTGGTGAAAGGTGGCATTTTCTAGAATCCACTAGGTGTATGTGTGTGTAAGTGACGTGTAGAGAGAAAGAAAAGAAGAAGAAATCATCAAATTGAAGCTATTTTATAGTATATTATCCAATTAAAGTGAAGATTAAAGGTTTAAAAACCTTAGTTTTGGTTCTAAAGGAAGAAAAAGAAGGTATGATCATATACTTTAAGTTATTTGATGAAATTGAGTTTATATTATGTGTTATAACATCATTTAGATGTTTAATTTGAAGATGGAAATGATTAATTTGGTTAATTTAGATATTTGATTATTTTGGGGATAATCATGAAAGTTGAAGAATTTTAGAATTAAGCTTTGTTTATATGTTATTTGATGATTAATGATATATATAAAGGTTTAGAAGATTAAAAGAATTATTTATATGAAATTTTGTAAGATTTCATGTTGTAGCTTAAATGGGTGAAAAGATGAATTGTTATGTAGAAATGTTTATTATTGTGAGAATGATTTAGAATGAAAGAATTAATGTTAAGAATGATTATTATCATGTTTATGATAGAAAAGATAAGTTAAATGTACTTGAATATGCATTTGAGTGAAATGATGTTACGTATGTTATGTTAGTTGCCAAACGGGTCATGTGACCCGTTTAGAGGTGGCAAATGGGTAAGATATGGTTAAAGGGAAGAAAACATTACTTGTAATGTGTTATTTATGTTTGATGTAATGTGTTTAAAGAGTTAAAATGCTTATTTGTGCATTAGATAGTTAAATAGGTCAAAAGACCCAAGGAGTGGCAAGTTGGGTAGAATTTGCCAAAAGTGTTAGAAAAAGTTGTAATGAGGTTAATACATATATTTATATGTATGTAAGGTATATTGAACGAAAGATTTGTGTTTGGTTGTATAAACGCAGATTTGGAGAAGAAGAATAAAAGGGAAGAACTTTATATGTTGTAGCTTAATCCGACTTCGAGGTGAGTATACGAAGCTTATTTAATATATGTTGAATGTTTATATTTGTATGTAAATATATTGGAGAGTTGATTTATATACTAGTTATATATATAGTGTTGAGTTGTTAGAAGAAATGAGAACTAGAAGTGCCGTAAACTAACGTGCAAGTGCAGGAAAATATCACAAACGAAAATCAGCCAGGCTGAAGCCCAGAATGCGCCGCATGGAGCTCGAATGCGCCGCATTCTGAGCTCCGTGGATTATGTTGATTTTTGTTGTGCCGAGTGCGTTGCATTCGATACCTAGACCAGTTTTTAGTGAATTTTAAGGTAGTTTAAGTATGGGAATGATACTCTAACCTATTATTATGATTGAGAAGAATGGAGAAGACATTTACATGTCGATAAGAAAGAGAATCGACTTTAATAGTCGGAAATGATTAGAGTTAACTATGTATATACCGCGAGGGTATGTAATTGAGTTTTAATAGTCGGAAAGAATTAAGAACCAACTTTATATAGTTGGAAGAAGAGAAAGATGAGACTTTAATCAGTCTTGATATATTTTGTAGTCAATGATAAAGTTATATCATTTGAGTATATAACGAGAATTAAACCGTAAGGGCCTTGTTATGGTTGTTATTTATATTACGGTTGTTATTTATGTATGATTATTATGTTTATGGTTGTTATTTATAATTCGGGTTATTGATATTTATGCTATGAATGCTAAAGTAGCAGTGAGTGATTAGAATGAGTTGTTGTGTTTAATGTTGTCATGCGTGCGAAGTATGTTATGAATCGTTGTAATGAAAAGAATGGTTAGATATGTTAATTTGATTGTTGAGAAAGAAAAGAAGTTGACTTTCACTAGTCAAGAATAAGTAGTATTAACTTTACATACCGCGAGGGTATGTATAAGTGTTAGATACGACATTTAATTGTCGGTAAAGAGAACAAGTGTTAGATACGACAATTAGTTGTCGGGAAAAAGAAGAAGTAATAGATACGACATTTAGTTGTCGGGAAAGAGAAGAAGTAATAGATACGACATTTAGTAGTCGGGAAAGAGAAGAAGTGTTAGATACGACAATGTGATTGTCAGGAAGAGAAAAGAAGTAATTGTATAGAAAGAAAGAATAGATTTATAAAGTAGTCGTGTTAGATGTAATTAACATAATCGTAAGGTATACTCACTAGCTTAACGCTAATATATTATGTTAATTGTATGTTTTGTAGGTAATCGAGTTTTATGGCAAGGCAAGCTAAAGAAAAAGGGAAGGGGACCGTTGTAGAGATTAAATGTTTTAAAAATGTTTTTATAAGAGCTTCCGCTCCAAATTGTAAAATGAAATGTTAACGGATAATTGTCGTTGAATAAAGAGATGAAATAAGTAACACCGTAGAATATTAATTACATGTTTTAAAAAAAAAATAAAAAATATAGAGTGTATTTGGTTCCGGGTGTTACAAAATCAATTTTAAATATTCCGTTAATAGAAATACAATTAAAATAATGGACATTATTCTTTGCAACTGAAATACCAAAATCTATAAATGTATTATTAAAACCCTTTCAATACTAAAACTGAAACAATTCCCCTAACAATAGATGTAACACAATGACAATTGTCAAATACAAGAATCATGCTCGTAGGTAATTGTAAGTTATAACTTTCTATGGCTTCCACTGCTACACGTATGTCGTTGTCGATGTACACATACAAGGATCCATTCTTCAGCTTCTTCTTTGTTCTAAACCTCTCCAAGGAGTTACAAATATAATATCACATCCAGTGCATATACCCAAGTATGTTATTAGAGAAAGAAAATAATTTGATAGTAAAGATACCTGAAGATCCGGCATTGCCGACTCTCTTCTTATCTTGCACCTCGGATAAATACTTAGGACAATTCCTCTTTTAGTGTCCTTCTGACCACAATGGTGACACCCTTCATCTTTAGTGTTAGTGCCTTTTTAGCTGGAGGGTTTTGCTTAGGCTTGGAAGAATAAACAACAACTTGCTTATTTTTACCACTCTTTGCAATTTTGCCCTTAGCTTGTAGTAGTTGTTTTTTCTTCCTTATCTGGGCCTGACCACCTGTAACACTTGAATCTAAAACACACAATTTTTTTTTTTTTTTATAAAAGACTTCTACAATGTTACGGTTTACTACAACTTGACATAACTTTATACAAACAAAAGATAATGTTTTGCTTTCCCCAAAATAACATTCTTAAACATTTAGAGCGGAAGCTCATTACAAAAGATTTGACTCTTAGTAAGGTCCCCATCCATGCCTTGTATGCTTGCCTTGGGTTTCAAAAGTCCTTATTACCTATAAGCACGACATCAACAAACTAGATTAGCATTAAGCTAGTGAATATACTTAGACATATGTTAAGAAAAATCTCCAAGACTATTTAAGTCTTATCAATCTCTTCTCCCAACTTATATAAAGTTGGTTCGTGCTCCTTTCCAACTATTAAAAGTTATTTGCATACCCTCGCGGAATGTATTTAAAGTTAACTCTACTTCTCCCCGACTAATGAAAGTCAATTGTACTTCCTATCGTCATATAAATGTCTTCTTTATTCTTCTCTAACATAATAATATGTTAGGATATCATTCCCATGCTTAAACTACTTTAAAACTTACTAAAAACTAATCTAGGTACTAGTTGCTCCGCAACTAAAACAGTTGCTCCGCAACTAAACGTTTTGGAAATTACCCTCGCTACTGAGTCCCAGTTGCGGCGCAACAAGGACCAGTTGCGGCACAACTAGCCTAGTTGCTGGGGTAACTTCCGTTTTTGATCGTTTCCTGCACTTACATGTTAGTTTACGCCACTTTTAGACCTTATTTCCGCTAACAACTCTAATTATAACTTGGAATAACTTACTTATCAATCTTCAATACATTAATATAAAACTTTAAACACATAACTATATGAAAATGAGTCTCGTATACTCACCTTGACGTCGAATTACTTTCACTACTCTTTCGTTGCTTTCCCTTTGCCTTTGTCTTTTAAATCTGAGTTTACAAGACCAAAAATACTAAAACTTTCAATACTCATAACAACATAACTAACCACTTTATTACATATTCTTTTCTAAAATCTTAACATTACTTGTTTATCCCTTTTCTACCCATCACGCCACTTTTTGGGGTCTTTGACCCGTTAAACTTTTACATATACATGGTAGCATTTCAAATTACCATCTATCTTATACACACATCAACAATACATATATAAAATGGTCATTCTTTCTCTTTAACAAATTCTTACCCATTTGCCACACCTTGGTCTTTTGACCCGTTTGGCAAATACCGATTAAAGACATCATAACATCACATTCTATTTCATCTATAAAACTAAAACACATAATTTTAACATCAAATTAACATACAAAAATGCTTAAATTAATAATTCTCATGATTACCCCCAATTATTAAGAAAACCTAATTTTACCAAATTAAACATTTCTACTATCAATTAAGCATTCTAATTAAACTACATCTCATATAACAAACTCAATTCATCAATTAATACCAAATATATACATAAATTTACCTTCTCCACTCCAATGCCAAATTAGCTAGATTCCTTTATCTTCAAGTCTTAATTCTTTATAAGCTTCACCAATTTAACACTAATTTGAAGAAATTGCAAATACTCTTAGCTTAAATTCACTTACACACACTCAAAACACCTACAAGAAATCCAGAATTTGACACCTAGCTATCTTACTCATACCAAATTTCGGATTTACACCTTTAGTCCCTCAATTTCTCAAATCTTTCTAATTTACAAAAATTACTAGAATTATTAACTAATTAAGTCCCTTCTAACTAAAATCAACTATCTTTCTTACAATTATAGTCCTTTACTTATAAAACTTCTCAAATAACATAATTATAAAACATTTATATTATAAATAAATAAATACTTACGAAATATTCTAATTTCCGAGAGCCGGGATGTTACACCACCCCTAATCGCAAGGATTTGGTTGCCATTCACCTTATTATTGGAAATGCTCTTTTCGAATTCCACCAGCATAACATGGAGTTCGTTAATGTTATTTTTCATACTTTGCATGTTATAGCTACGAGTAAACTCCTCAAACTCCGGTGAAAGAGAATTGAGGACAATACTTACAGCCAGAGGTTCATGATATGAGTATTGCATTCTATCGAAGCGATCAAACAAGATTTTCATGACTAGAACATGAGTCCCCACTGGTGTTCTAGAAACATGTTTACATGCATGTACATCTCGAATCAAGTCATTTAGCTCAAGGCGAGCTTGTTTCTCATACAATGCACGCAACTCATTGATCATCTGATCGGGCCATTTGCTCTCGAATTGCTTACATAACTCAGGAGTCATACTACTGAGCATGAGACAAGCAACTTCATTGTGAATCTTAAAAGTTTCCTATAATGATCATTTTCTGCTTGAGGAGTAGTGTCATTTGGATTAGCGATCATAGGTGTAGTAACGATTTCAAGTCTTTCCATCACTCTTAGGACAATCCTCAGTGATCGATAGCAATCGTTAAAGTTTGGTCCAGAAAGCTTATTGCTTCTTAACGGTCTTTTGGTTCACTCAAAATCTCATCGGTAGCGAATTTTTTTGTCATTTCTACAAAACAGAAAGAGAGTTCTCATTAGTACTTTCGACATAAAATTTCTGAACAGAAATGTAAAACCCATGGTTTACTTTCCGTTAAGTCTAGGTACCAAGAGACATATCACCATTCCATTAGTTGATCTGCTAGGAACTAAATGATATACTCAAAAGGTAAGTGACGTTCAATAATTGCATTTACCGATGCAATTCCTAGATTATAGGACTTAATATCATGACTCGATCAAGCATCAAAATGGTGATCGTTACATTAATCTTACAAACCCATTATCTCTGAACAAACATTATCTAACTCCCACTGGCCCATCTCCGATTCTAGAAAACCAAGACTTTTAGAATTGTAGTTTATCAACGGTATCATTTTATATACCCTTAAGATGAGGCCACGAGGCACCATAATGTCAAATTGACAATGCTTCTTAGAACCACCATGCATTTATGGTTAGATCTTGTAATTCACACTCCAACTTATTATTTCAACTACTAGTAAACCTAACTCATTGCAATAATTCTATAAAATATTGCTCAAAATAGAAACTATATATTATCATTTCTAGATTTCTAGATTATACCGACCAGATCTAGAAAACCCATGTATTTCACCGACATTTTAACGTAATCGGTTGACATTTTACTACACCAAAGCGCGTTGACTTTAAGTCCAGTTGCAGGTACGTGCATTTTTTAAGCATAGTATTAAAATGGACTCAAATGCATGTTCATGTTACTACAAATGTTAGTAATCAGAAATGTTGCAAAAATGCAAGAATAACGGATAATAACTGCTGCTGTATGTAACCTGTACCGGAACGAAAACTTATTCTCAAAGGTGAGTTTTTGAAGGTTTTTAGAATTATCTGATTATTGCGTTTTGAGATAGATTATTTGATTATTATGTTTTAGTTAGATTATAGTATTTGACAAAAGTATAGAAAAAAGGGTTATCGATGTTTTTCTAGTGGAGAAAATATATATTTATTCTACGAATGTAATTTAACATGCTGTTTATATAAACATCTGAGTAAATTACATAAATTGGACATGCATTTGTATCAAAATTACGGATATCAAATCCTATATTTTGTAAATCACCGATCGTTCCTAATAAAACGGAGGTTTCTTAACATTTTTCCGAACGTTTTTTTTGTCCTGAAACAAGGTTTTTTCTAACTTTTTCCGTCCTAAAATAGGAATGAAAAAGTTAAAAAAAACTTTGGTTGAGAGATCTAATGTAATTCAAGAAGTCTAATGACAATCTTAGTAATGTTGAAATGGAGTATGATGATTTTCAGTTTAAGTGAAAATCTACATTAAAGTGGGAATTGCAATAAAATTAGATGAATATAATGTTAGTGATCATTGAACGAAATTAAATGACTAAAATAACCGTTGACGTTACATTTCGGAGACGCTAAGGAGTTTTGGTGTAATTTCGAAGACTTAATTCTTATACGTAAAATAAAAAGTTGTTTGTTATGATTTATAAAAGTTAAGATAATCGATCAATGACGCATTCTGTTAACTATGTGACAATGTACTTATGTACATATGTTCAACAACAATCTTGATATTGAGGTTTTGAATTGCTTCAGAGGACTCATAACAAGTTGTTTGCAATGGCATCATACAACGGAAGCCAGGCGTCATCAACCGGACCATCAACACCTACACTTGCAAAAGATCAAATAGCATCAATCAAACGAAAAAGATTTAGACGGATAAAAAGTGCTCCAAATACAGATTCATCGACTTCACAATCCAAAACTAACGCAGTCCTTCCACGTCCCCAATATTCTGTTTTCGATTACCTTCATCCAAGTTTCCGAAAAGTGGGTATACTCTTTTTTGTTTATATAGGGACGGGTACGCTTTGTTTCTTTCTTTTAAGACATCAAATTGATGGAAAGAAAACGAATAGTATACTGGATGCGGTTTATTTCACTGTTGTTACTATGACTTCTGTTGGGTATGGAGATCTTTTTCCTGGGAGTGATACTACTATATTACTTGCGTGTCTTTTCGTCTTCTTTGGTATGCTTCTTATCGGGCTCGTGTTGAGTAAAGCTGCTGACCTTTTAGTCGAAAAACAGGTAAAGATTGGTAAAATCATTCTAGGAATGTTTATCTAGTGTATCAAAAGTGTTTATTTACTTTCACCGATAAGATATTGACGTGTAAATAAATTATTAACAGGAACTACTTCTCGCAAAAGCGTTACATACACATCAAACCGTTGGTACCGCTGCAACACTAAAACAAATGGAAACCAACAAAGAGAGAAACAAATGTATAATACTAGTGGTCTTGCTTGTTGTCCTTATGGGTGCTGGGACAGCGGTCTTGGTTGCCGTAGAGGATTTGGACTTTGTTCACGCCTTTTATTGTGTCGTTGGGACGATTACAAGTTTAGGTTACATCGATAAATGCTTCTCAACAGAAGGTGGGAGGGTTTTCGCACTGTTTTGGATCTTGTCCGGTACTATATATTTAGGTCAGTTGTTGTTTACTTTTGCGGTGTTACATACTCAAAGTAGACAAAGGGCGTTGGTGAAATGGGCTCTTAACAGAAAAACGACCCCTGCTGACTTGGAAGCAGCCGATCTTGATGATGATGGTGTTGTTGTGTAAGTATAACTAACCATGAAACTCGTTTTCTTGATGAGGTCCACTAGATAGGTTATACTTGCCATACGTCTTTCCAAAAACGATGGCAACTAGAACCTACAATGGACCTCATGAGCTTCCTGCTTAATCAACGACGCCTTCAATATTATTCTCTATGTATGTTTTCATGTACTAGTCGTACTTTTAAGGCGTAATAGTCATTATGCAACAAGGTCTTAAAGGGGCCTTACTTGTTACAATAGAATTTACGGTCTCATAATCATCATGCCTTAAAAACGTTGTATATTTTCATGTACTAACTCTTTCCGGTTTGATGGTTCCATAGGGCGGCCGAATTCATCCTTTACAAGCTAAAAGAGATGGGAAAGATCAGCCAAGAAGACATGGCACCTATCATGGAAGAGTTTGAAAGACTCGACTTTGATAAAACGGGCACACTAACTGCATCTGATGTTCTGCTTTCACAATCGTCGTGGTATGCCGCAGACATCCTCCTTACACAAACATCCGTGTAACAAAGTTACACGAGAAATCGACAAATATATTCTATTTGCTAATCTTTTTACATGTATTTATGATTTGTTATTGCTAAATATGATTGTTAGCTAGAACAAGAAACACAATGTTTGTTTATTTGAAAATTACATTAATGCTAATTCATTGTTACATTTTTTTTTATCTGTTTGGATCATGCAAATTTTCCACTCTACCTTTTAATGAAAAAAATATATAAAAGTCAACTTCGTAGCAAAGTTGTCAAAGGCTAAAGGCCCACAAGAACGTCAAGGGTTTCTGGAGCATGAGGCGCGATGAGTAGTTCAAGGCGTTCGCCTCATATATATGAGGCTCACCAATTGCAAAGAGCAAATAATGATATTTATAGCATTATAACTATCTATATAATTTTAGATAGCATTACAACACTTAAAATATCAAATATTACGAAACCAAGTAATACAAAACAATAATAATTTAATGCATAACATATTAAAAGTTTACAGAAAATAATTGAGTACTAAAAAAAGGGCATATATTTAAAAGGCGCGCCTCAAACCAACAAAGACGATAACGTACTGGCCTCTGAGCCTTCTAGCCTAAGGCGCACCTCAGACACACCTTTGACAACTTTGATTCGTAGGTAACTTGTTTTTGACTTAAAGTCAATGGTAGTTAATTATAATTATGTTTAGATTTTTGTGTAAATTTATGAAATATATAATAGTTAATAATAATTATGTTTAGATTCTTATGTAAATTTATAAAATATATAAATATACAAATTAAAGCGGAAAAAATATATAAAATAAGTTTGCTAAAAAGTTATAACTCAAATATAAGGGTTATGTTTTATCATTTATACTTTAATAGTATAATTATTCTTAATTATAGATGTAAAATACAACATTGATCATCACTAAGACCGCTCGCAGCCGTGAGTGAGGACGGCGTTTTCCCCCCTCAGCAACGCCGTTTCCGGCTGGGGGGACGCCGTTTCCGGCGCGTTTCTCCGGCGGCGTTACTTCCCCAACGCGGCGTTTCTTCCTTTTTTTTTTTTTTTTTTTTTTGTTTAAGTATTAAATAATGGTTTACATATATATAAATATATATATATATATATATATATCATAAATATATATATATATATATATATATATATATATATATATATATATATATATATATATATATATATATATATATATATATATATATATATATATATATATATATATATATCAAAGGATTGAGGGGTGAAAAAAAAAAAATACCGATGAAGATGAAGAAGAAAGAGGTGTTGAGGTGTTTGTGGAAGAAAGAGGAAAGGGGTAGAAAAAAAAATGGTGTTTTAAAGAAATTAGGGTTTATAGAATTAGTCCTTGAAGTATTTTGATTTTACATACTAACCCCTCTTGAAAGTAAAGTTTGTTTTTTATTTATTTTTATGTATTTTTTTTTTATGTAATGGTTTTTTTTTTTTTTTTTTATGTATTGTTTTTTTTTTAATATTAATATAAGTTTATTTTTATTAATAATGTTTTAAAAATAATATGAGAAAAAGAAAGAAAATGAAAAAAGAAAAGGTGGTGGGTCCCAGTTTTTGGTGTTATGGATGGGGGTGTTTAGTGGTGTTATGTTAAGTTGGTGTTATGGTGACGTGGCAACGAAAAATGGTGTTATTGGTGTTACGGATGGGAGTGGTCTAAGAAATGGTTGAGTTCAAACTTCAAAGTTTGAATGACTAGATGGAAGGCAGACCAAGTGATTCCTTGTGTGATATATACGATTTACATTGTATTTTCACTATTTATTGTATTCAAAGTCACTTAACTATCTAATTGACGGTATCTGTGAGTCAACATTCACGATGTTTATGTAAAGCTTATCCACATAAAGCGGAAAAGTCTTTTTCATTAAAAAATCTTATCCTATGAAGGCACATGCTCCGAAAGTGTTTATTAAAGTCATTCATTATTTTTAACTCTATGAAACAAAAAATTTAATGTCACGTCATCTATCATGCCACATATCGTACAATGATAATATTAATATTAATCCATTACATACAAAAGAAAAGAAAGAAGCTAGGGAGGTGAAAGACCATCACATCGTGACAATGGTACGACTCAAATCGTGAATGTTAAAGTAAATTTTTGTACACTTGACCCTTCGTCCGGCTCCAGACGAAGGGGTGATAAGATAAGAGATCTAATGTGATATTAAATAGATTGATCAAGCATTCAATAATACAAATGATTGAGTATTGAATATAAAGAATGTTCTAGCTAATAAATTAGATGATTGGAAATAAATGTGTTGCACTAACTAACTGGGCCCTTTCAATTCCTTCGACTCGCCCTTATATAGTAAGCCTTCGGTCATTACCCTTCGGGTAATCCCTAAGGACCGGTCTGTCACATCCGTCACCTCATATGTGTCAGCGACGTGGATGCATTTCCTCCACACCGGTCAACTGACTGTGACAGTCATTAAATGCAGAAGCGCGTGGGCGGCGTCTTGTCTCCCACGCTCTTCTTCATTAAATGTTGTCATCACTCTGTCTTGTCCATAATTAATGTTGCACCTTCTTCGATGCTACTGTTTCCTGAGACCCTCCGTTACCTCTTCGTCTGTCCGTGACTCCTGCTTCCTATGCTTCGGCCCTATCGGAAGTTGGTTGGACGAAGACATGGTTCGTCCTAGGGTAATCAGTACCCTATCCCAACAGTGAACAAAAAGCATGGGGACGTATCACACGGTCCCCCAACACCGAATACCCTTAATCACAAATAAATTCATGGGCTTTATTTAGGTGAGAACAAAAAAATTTGTGAATGAAATGAAATTTTTACATTTTTCTACAATATTGTCAACATAGTATAACTTGGAACTTTTATACGGACAAATGGATTTGTATTTTGAGTTATCCAAACGGAGTTACTAGATAAGATAAATGAACTTTATATACAATAACTGTCTATTCAGGCTTCGACAAAACCCAATTAAAAATGTATCTTTCCGAAATCTAACTAATAACCCTATTCTTTATTAAGTTTCATCCCAAAAAAAGCCGAACTCAAATAACCAAAATCCAAAACCGACCGTTAAACCAACAAAAAAAAAAAGTTAAATGTGCCAAACTCAATTCATGCCACTATCGGACCGGGCCTAATCTTAAAACCCGGTTCCACATCTCTGCCGTACCGCCACCTCCTACGGCCGTCCTCCGGTTCCGACCACCGCGATATGCCGCCATCACCACCGCCGACTCCGATCACAATCCTAACAACAATCACCATATCCCTATACTCTCTCTACATTCTAACCAAAAAAATTCAATCAATTTTAAATCTAAAACACAAAACCCTAATTGAAAACAAATCTAAAAAAAATGGAATAATTGGAGCAATTGGAAATACTCCGCTAATTCGAATCAATAGTCTATCTGATGCTACTGGATGTGAAGTAAATTAACTTTTTTTTTTTTTTTTTTTTTGAATTTTTTATGTTAGAGAATTTTGGTTTTGATTTTGTTGAGTTTGGATTGATTTGTTGTTAAATTAGATACTTGCGAAAGCGGAGTTTTTGAATCCTGGAGGAAGTGTTAAAGATAGAGTTGCAGTTAAAATTATCGAAGAGGTTGGTTGAGTTTAACTCGAGCTCGAGCTACTAGAATACACTTTTGAGCGGAGTTTGAGTACTTAAATACTTGACTCGTAAAGCTCCACACCTTTATTGAGTCCATATTTACAGTATGCTTATTTTCCAAAACAATTTTTGTTCGATGTTGATACTAGTCTATTTTAGTTTTTCGAGTAGATAGATTGATGACCTAATGAACTAATTTGTTTTATGAAGTCAATAAAGGTTACCTTCACGCTGCAGCGGGTACTTATTTACAAAAACCATTTATCTAGAATATAAACTGATTATCAAGACCTGTATGTTGCTGGACTTTCGCTATGTAGATACAGTAGTTTTGTTTTGACCTTTGAAACATCTGCAGGCTTTAGAATCTGGAAAACTATCTCGTGGTGGTGTAGTTACCGAGGGGAGTGCCGGGAGCACGGCAATTAGTCTCGCAACAGTTGCTCCTGCTTATGGATGTAAATGTCATGTGGTTATCCCAGATGATGCTGCAATTGAAAAGGTATTATTTTGTATTTGTTTATATTTTTTTTAGTTTTTAATACTTGATTTTGTTTACTGTTATGTAAATATTGTTGATTTTTTCAGTCTCAAATAATAGAAGCACTTGGAGCTACGGTGGAAAGGGTTAGACCGGTATCGATAACTCACAAAGATCACTACGTAAATATTGCAAGAAGAAGGGCGTCTGAAGCAAACAAGCTAGCTCTGAAGCACGCAAATCAATCAGACGTTAAAGATGTAAACCATACAAATGGATTATTGTCTGAGAACGAAAAACAAAACGAAATGTTTACTGGTGAGTATAAAGGTGGATTTTTTGCGGATCAATTCGAGAATCTTGCAAATTACCGAGCTCATTATGAAGAAACTGGACCTGAGATTTGGGATCAAACCGGTGGCAAATTGCATGCTTTTGTTGCTGCTGCAGGTACAGGTGGCACTGTTGCTGGCGTTTCTCGTTTTCTAAAGGTCAGCATCACATCTCTTTTAACGTTTATATCAGCATGTTTAATTTTCCCGTAAAATAGCAACCCGTACTAGAAATAACTTGTTTTGACCCGTTTGACCTGCATATCTTGCCACCTCTACAAAATAGCGGCCTACATTCATTTATTTATCGATGCATTTTGCCTTTTTAATTACTGCTAAAGCATATTTCCCCGATTCTTAAAGGAAAAAGATCCAGGGGTAAAGTGTTTCCTTGTGGACCCTCCTGGTTCTGGTTTGTATAACAAAGTTACAAGGGGAGTGATGTACACGCGAGAAGAGGCTGAAGGAAAGAGGTTGAAAAACCCATTTGATACTGTCACCGAAGGAATTGGAATCAATAGATTAACGGAGAATTTTAAAATGGCTCAACTTGATGGAGCTTTTCGAGGCACTGATATCGAGGCTGTGGAAATGTCTAGGTATGTTCTACCTATAATTTTGTATATCCTAGACAACTCTTGGTTTGTAAATTTATGACTACTTTGTAGCGTGTTGCGTTTTATGACAAGTGATTGTCTAATTATTAACTAAATAACTGAAATTGAAGTTTTCATTTTCTAGTGTGCAAGTCTAATATGCTTCTTCCATTTATCAGATTCCTTATAAAGAACGATGGATTGTTTATCGGAAGTTCTTCAGCAATGAATTGTGTTGGAGCGGTAAGAGTAGCGAAATTATTGGGTCCCGGTCATACAATCGTAACAATTTTGTGCGATAGTGGGATGAGACATTTGAGCAAGTTTTGTAACCCGGAATACCTTTCTAAATATGGCTTAACACCCTCCGCAAAAGCATTAGAATTCCTTGATCTTTAAATGAAATGTTTGTTCATACAAAATTCGGTTGGCAATTTTTGTCGTATCCATCATTAAAGGCGTACACGATCAAACCCGGTGGTGACCTGTTAGATATAGGTAGACCAGATACATGTAGAACTAGTTATTGTTTCTTAAAACTTTTGGTTACAATATTTTTGAATTTTTTGGCGTTTTGTCGTGTAGTTTTCATTTGCGGAATATAGCAAGTTGTATCAAACATGTTTTCTTAATGTACTACACAATATTAACATTTAAGTGGTGTATACGGTTCGGTTCAAATAAAATCTAAGTCAAACCAAGGAGATTTGTTCGACAACAAATGTCAAACTAAACTGGGTTCAAGTTGACCAGCTACACAGCAAACTGTAAATCAACCTGAGTAACTTAGTTAAGGGAAGCCACAGACCTTACTCGTCTCCGGTCACATTCTTTCATTCTCAAACATCAAGAAACCGCCAAGAATAAAACAAGCCAAACGGCCACTTAGGCAGTTAGCAAAGTAACAATGGACACAACAATGTCTGTTAATAGCTTCAAAAAAGGCACATAAGCCAGTATAGATATCATGTAATTGGTCACGAGAAACCATATGTGAAAAGTATATAAAGTTACAAACCATCTTTTAGAAGACTGGTGTTCTAGTACAAGTTCAAAACGCTCACAAGAAACAAAACTTTTAGGGTGTGTATCGTTTTTCAAACTGAGACTCGTGACAATGCGGATCCAGCCAATCCCGAGAAGAACTCTTGGAGGTGTTCACGTTAATCTTGCCACCACCAACAAGATCTCGTAAATTTTCCATCTTGTTTTCTCTTCCAGACCCGCTAATTCTTTGATCCGCGTCTTTAAGTTTCTGTTTAAACCTCTGTTTTCGACCAGTAGTGTTTACGTCCTGTTTTGTTTGTGACGGAGGAGCTCCATGAGGTCCAAGATATATCTTTTCCTCTTTCTTAGTCTGCACAAAAGGAAAGAAATTGATAACGAAAAATTTAAGATAATTTTAACCCGGTTACTTACGAATGGGTTGATTCGGGTTGTGTATCATCTCAACGGGCAAGCGGATAGAATAAAGATAGGGTCAAATGTTTCAAAAATTGCCTAAAGTGATTGTTTTAATGCACAAATTAACAACATATTCTCACATTTTTACCAATAACAAATTGTACTTATCAAAAATAGCGAGATACTTTCATTTCCGATCATAGCAACCATGAGCACATGAGGTAAAATGGTAAATTCCATTATTATTATACATGAAAGGAATTAAATCATGTCGCTACAGTTGGTAAAAAAACTAACGTATGTTTACTATTATTGACAAAAGTATGAAAAGTGTTACTATTTTGATTCTTCTTCTCACAAAAGTGGTATCGGCTAACCAAATCCGACCCATATCGAAAAGTTACCCGTTAATCCATTATGACCTATTACCCCGCAAGTGATTTTGTTATCTCTACGTAAACTACAAAAAGACATATCAATGCAAAAAAAATTACTTGGAAAATTGTTTACTCACTTCGGTTGTGCGTTTAGAGTCTTCTAGTTGTGGAGCGTTTGTTGTGGTTTCATTTTGATCTTCGATTCCCAAACTTGGGATCACAAAGCCATCGGTGTCTAATAAAATACATTGTGCCAAACAACCATTGTTAAAAAATAACAAAACTGAAAACCGAAATCATACAAGTAACATAATTTCACTACCATGATACCCACCATATGGAAAAACATGTTACGATAACTCGTGATCAATAAGAATTCTATAAAAGATCACACACGACTACAAATAACATAATTTCGCTAGAAGGATATCTAGTTACGAACTTACGATCAATTTTTGGGCTTATGAACTTTCTACTTTGGCTAATTTTACATAAGCCGATTCTTTTCGGTTTATGAGATTATTTTCCAGTTTTTTAAGACATACTAAGCTCGTAAAACATAAAATAGGCCAAATATTATTAGCTTATGAAAAATAAGCTGAACAAAATAAGCTAAAACAAAACCCCCCTAAGCAACTTCTAACTGTTTATTGAAAACAGCTTATTTTACTCGCTACTAATCCGATAAGCAATTTACATAAACTAATTGTTCTATCAAAACGGCTAATTTTCTATAATACATACAATAAGCTAATAATCTAAAATACAGCTTAAAAAAACATATAATCTAAAGATAAACAGCTTACCCCACTCATCATCTGCTTCGATTATTGGATCGTTTTGCAGGGAAGGGTCCATGGACTTTTATTCCCCAACAATAGCCGAATAAAGCTTGATAATTTAAATACCCTAATGGATTTTAAATTAAATTAAAATTTATTTAATTTGGGAATTTGATTCCAATATTTGGATTACTTTTTTTATATGGAATTGATACGATTTTGAAGGGGTGTTTGTTTATAAGAGTTTATATGCTTAATGATTTTCGGCCATGATTTCATGGCTGAGGTAAAGGATTACGAATTTATTACTCTTTATAAAGTCACAATAAACAATCGTAAACGTATAAACACTTACATAAGTCATAAAATCTCGGCTTATAAAACATAAAACGAAAACTAATAAGCTCATAAGCTCTTATATATGTTTACACAAACACCCATTGAATATGGAAAACGAACTAGATAAACCCTAGATAGATGAGTCGTCTAGATTCTAGAAATTATTATACCAACACCTATGAGCTTGTTTTTAGTCAAGTTTCGGATTCTTTTAGTTATTTGAATCGTTTATTCGGTTATAAAATTTTTACATCGACAAATTCTGTATTTTTGATTAAATAAAGTTATAGATATTTTATCAAGTCGAAATAAACTACTATAAATGTATAAAGTGTCAAATTATCTTAAACGTCATTCAAATTCATCACCTTTGCACGCATAAATTTGGTTTGACTTGAGTAACGATAGATTTTATCAACATTTCTTGCCAAATTTAAGAACTATAAACGTATAAACTATAAAATGTGTCAAACTTTCTTAAAAGTCCTTCAAAGAGGGGCGGAACAAGAAATTTTTGGACGTGACGGCAAAATATAAATAATTTTTCAAATGTATAAATTTTTATTGTTTACGTGGTGATAAAGTTCAGATTTATGTTTTTTATGGGACAATATTTCAAAAATTAACATAAATATAATTATTTTATACATTTCAAAAAATATTTCATATAACA
Organism: Senecio squalidus; assembly: GCA_910822075.1. Lineage (NCBI taxonomy): Eukaryota > Viridiplantae > Streptophyta > Magnoliopsida > Asterales > Asteraceae > Senecio > Senecio squalidus. The sequence continues at coordinate 63,851,760 of CAJVGC010000065.1, forward strand.
ATAACATCTATTTACCTTATTAAAAATCTATAGCACTAAATCTCTTAGTTATATTATTATTATTAAATATAAAACATTTTGCAATTAATATTTGTTATAATGTTTTTTTCTTTCAAACAACTAAATCTTTAATATAAAAATTGAGTCTTTCAATAAATATTTGTTATAATGTATTTTTTTTTCAATCAACTAAATTAATTCAACTTATGGTATTTGATTTATTTTATATTAGTCGAGTCTTTTAGTAAATATCGGTAATAGATATTTCTTTTAATTAATAAAATTTATTTAGTTTATCAAAAGTATATAAATATATTTCTTAATTATATAGCACAACGACACGACTTTTACATTAGATAAATACAAAATTTGAGTCTTATAATAAATATTTATTATTGATATGTTTTTCAATAAACTAAATTAATTCAACTTATTATAATTAATGTTTGTAATAAATAATTTTTCGAAGTAATTAAACTTTTCTAACATATTAACGGTATAAAAGAAATGTCTTAATTTTAATTGAATTAATTAAATGCAAGACTTTAGTTTTTAATAAATATTTGTAATATATTATATTTTCAATTAACTAGATATAAAGTTTAGTTTGTAATTTTTTTTTGTTTGAAAAGTTGTAATAAATATTTTTTAATAAATATATTTTTACAATCAACTAACTTTATTTTATATTATATTATATATATTTATATCTCTATATTTATATATCTATTAAAGTGAATTTTGTAAACAACTATTTACTATATATATAAATGTTTAATATTGTAATAGAATATTTTTGAAGTGCTGGCAATAAATATTTATAATAAATATTATGAATAAATACTGTTTTTAATTTTAAATAAATGTTTGAATTTAGTTGTTTTTAAAAATTTTATAATAAATGTTAACAATAAATATATATATTTTTAATTTTAAATAAATGTATGAATTCATATGAATTAAATTTTCTTTTCTTAATTTAAATAAAAGTAAATATCCAAGTTGAGTTTTTGTAAAAAATGTTTGTAATAAATTTTTTTTCAAGGGACTAAATTAATTTAACTTCTATAATATTTTCTATTCTTACATTTAAAGTATTAAATGTATTTCTTATTTTTGAAAGAAAAGAACCAACTACTTAAATGTACCAATATTTTTTTTTTTAAAAACATGGTAAATTTTAACTTATTATGTCCAGTTTCGATTAATAGATCAACTTTCAAGTAACTAATTTATATCTAATTGCTAGGTATTTATTTTATACAACTAAATATTTAAAACAAATAATGAAAGCCAAGATAACAAGACTTTTGTATCTTACTTGTTTTTTAACCAAGTTGTTATGAACTCATTTTATATAAACGTTTAGATTATATATCTAACATGTATTTTTAGTTTGATGTTTAAGAGAACAAAGACTTGTGTATCAGACGTGACCAAATAACTACTACATACATAAAAATGGTGAAAATTTATATAAATTTTTCTTAACAAAATTAAAATAAATACTCTAAGTAAAATACGATCTAAAGAAGAAGTTTATATCGACATGAAATATAGGTATTTTAAACCTCATTATAATTTAACATATAAAAATGTATCATTAAGTATTAGTATTATTATTATTATTATTATTGTTATTGTTATTATTAATTCAATAATAAATATTATTATTTATTATTCATGTGTATTTATATTATTATTCATGTATTATATTATTATTTTAGAAATCTTATTATCTTTTACCTTTTTTTTATATATATATTTTTTTGTGCTATTCTTATTCTTATTATCTTTAAATGTTATAATATATGTATATTATTACTTAATTGAATTATTATAATATTATTTTATAAATTTTTATTAGAATATTATATTATAATTTTTATTAATATTATACTATATAATATTGTACATCCTATTATGATATTATATCATAATATATTATATATTTTTTAATATTATAAAATATAGAATATATATAATAAATTATTATTAATGTTGCATTAATTTTAGATTATATTTTATTTACTCTTAAATTTCTTCAATTAATGAAATAAATGCATGACTTATCAAATTATTTCATAATTAAATTTAGAAAAAGAAGATTCTTAACTTTTTTTCCTTAAAAGTAACTCCATTTTAGTAAAAATAATTATTATTCTCTTTATATAAATAATAACTAATAAATAATAAAATATTAAAAAAAACACACTACATTCTCTGTTAAAACTTTGTTCATATCTACATCTTTTCGTACTTACTAAATTTAACCAAACCAATCCACCGTTCATCAATCAAATCTCAGCCGTCCATTTCATTTAAGTGTCAACCATGACATGGCAATTAAATTCATTTAAAATCCGTATTTGAAGTCCGCATCACTCGCGCTATTTATAATTCACATTTATTCCATCATTTTTTTTTTTACCCCTTTTTGGTATCGATACCAAAATTTCAACTCAAAATTAGCTTCAAAAACATTGAATTCGATCTAAATTGATGTAGGTTTTTGTAATTATTACTCGTTTTGATTCAATCTAAGCTGTTAATTGTGTTTTTCGGTACTGTTTTTGTTGATTAATTGTATGTAGAAGGTGTATTAGCTTTGAATTCGACGTCAATTGGTTTAAGTTTTGGTGTTTTTACTCGTTTTTGATTCAATTTAAGCTGTTAATTGTATGTTTTGGTACTGTTTTGGAACTGTTTTTATTGATTAATTGTATGTAGAAGCTGTATTAGCTTTAAAAACGTTAAATTCGACCTGAATTGATGTAATTTTTAGAGTTTTTATTTTTTCTGAGTTTTTATTGTTAATTGTGTTTTTTGGTACTGTTATTATCGATTTATTGTATGTAGAAGTTGCATTTTGCATGTTTAGGGTTTGTTATTGGTCGAAATGAATTCGAACTGATTTAATTAGCTGATTACTCGTTGATCTGTGCTGTTTGATGCTGAAGATATAATTTGAAGCTAAATGTTTGAATTGGAGGTTTTGATTATATTGAATTGTACGTATAAGTTGTATTAGCTTCATTTCAAATCTAATTGATGCAAGTTTTCATGTTTTTACTCGTTTTTGATTTAATCAAGCTGTTAATTGTGTGATTTTTTACTGTTTTTTTCCGATTAATTTATATATAATTTTCATTTGCATGTTGTAGGGTTTGTTATGGTTAAAATTGAATTAGAATTGATTTAATTAACTGATTACTTATCGTTATGTGATGTATTGCCCAAATCGGAGTTTTTGTTATATGAAGTTTCTAATTTTGTGATTTGTTACTGTTTTTTTTTAGTAATTGTACGTAGAACTGATTTATTTAATTGATTACTCATTTTGTGGGCTGTATAATTAGATCTAGCTACGAGGTACTGAATTTGGAAGCAAAATGTTTTAATTGAAAGTTTTGATCATATCGAGTTATTAATTAGATGATCTGTTTCTGTTTTTATCGTTTGACTGTACGTAGAACCTACATTTGCAGGCTCTAGGGTTTCTTATTGTTGTGAAGCTGATTTAATCAAATATTACTCATCGTTCTGTGATTTGTAAATAGATCTTGCTATGAGTTACTGAAATTTGAAGCTGAATGTTTGAATCGGAGGTTTTGATTGTATCTTTTTTTTTATTACGTGGTTTGTTACTGTTTTTCATCAAATCATTACACGTAGATCTTGCTTTTGCATGTGTAGGGTTTGTTATTAATGTAAATGAATTTATATAACTGATTACTCACCTTTCTGTGTTGTAAATAGATCTTGCTATGAGTTTCTGAAATTTGAAGCTACATGTTCAAACAAGACGTTTTGATTTTATTGATTCATTAATTACGTGATTTGCTATTGTTTTTTATCGAATAATTGTCGTTGAAATTGCATATGTATGTCTAGTTTTTGTTTTGTTTTTATTGTTGTACGTGAATTCAATTTGATTTAGTTAACTTATTGCTCATCAATATGTGTTGTATCATGATGTAAATAGATCTTGTTACGAGTTGCTAAAATTTGAACCTAAATTGTGAAATTTGAGGTTTTGATTATATTGAGTTATTAATTTCGTGATTTGCTACTTTTTATAGTATCAATTAATTATACTTAGAAGTTTTGTTTGTATGTCTAGGGTTTGTTATTGTTGTAAATGAATTTGAACTAATTTCGTTAACTGATTACTCATCGTTCTGTCCCATGTCATGTTGTAAATAGAACTTGTTTTGAGTTGCTGAAATTTCGATGTTCTTATTTGTTTTTGATTCCGTCAAGTTAATGATGACCTATTTACATGACTTGGTTTCTGTTTTGCTCAATTATTTATACTAAAAGTTCTCTTATTCTGTCTACGGGTTGTAATTGTTCTAAATGAATTCTTAATTAATTGGTTGCTCATCGTTTGTGTAGTATCATGTTGTAAACAGATCTTTCTATAAGTTACTAAAATCAGATCTTTCTGTGAGTTTCCGTAATTTAAAACTCAATATTACTATAAATCGGGAAATGCATATTTTGCATAATTTGGTAGGTTAGGGTTTCCACGTGAGTGCTTTTTTGCATTATAAGAAATTCACGGGGTTGTTGTTAGTAAGAAAAGTGGTAAACCACGGGATACATGCTTTGTATGCTATGTTAAGCCTCCAATGTTTGTACTCTTTTTTGAATCTACGTGATTTCCTGCGGGTATTCTCGATTATATTACGTACAAGTTGCATTTATTTGGTCAGGGTTTGTTATCATTATAAACAAATTTGGACTGATTTACTTAATTGATTTCTTAGCGTTCTTTGATGAATCATGTTTATTTGTTCTTATATTTTGTTTTAGTTTTAGATTTTGAGTGTACATATGTTAAAGTACTGAAATACCAAGCCATATAAGGAATCGACCATGCATGCTTTTTTATATGTTATGTTAAGGTTTCTATGTTAGTCATTCTTGTATAGTTCACGAATTACTTAGGTTATAACTGGTAAGAGCGTGAACAAGTACGCGATATGAAATTAGTATGCTATTATATGTGTAGGCGTTTATGGTAAATGGCTTAACTGTGACAACTTGAACGGTATTATACTCCTCATTTGTGGCTTGATGCTGATAGTTGTTTTTTTTTTTGTTTTTACTTATTAGTCAGTTATGGGTGAGGAAGAGTCAACGAATGAAGTTGGTAAGGCTGTGGCTAATGGGAACTTGTCGCCAACAAAGCCACACAGTGATCCAAGTGAGATGAAAGATGTGGAAAAGGAGGGTGGCATAGAGATGTGCGAGGATATGAAAGACGATGAGAAGGATAAAAATGAAGAACATAACGTTGAGAAGGATGATACTGAAGAAAGCAAAGACGTCGAGGAGGGGGACGAAAAACGAAAAGAAGAAGCCAAGAGTGAGGCAATGGAAGTCGATGACGAGGAAAATGCAAAAGAGCAAAGTGAGAATAAGGATCCGGAAGTTGGTGATTTGAAGGAAGAGGAAGACAAGGTGGAAGAGATAGAAAAGGCGGGATCCAAAAAACGTGCAACAAAGAAGAGTGGCGGAGAAAAAGGAAACAGTAAGAAGGTAACGGAAGAGAAAAAGAAGATACAGAATAAAGGGGAAGAGAAAGAAAAGACTGATGATAAAGGGGAAGAGAAAAATGCAACAGAGAATAAAAGGAAAGAGAAAAATGTGGAACCAAAAACTCCTGTTGGTCCGACAATCGAGCGACCAGTAAGGGAGCGGAAATCTGTAGCAAGGTTGGTTGCAACCATCGACTCGGATACTCCCAGGGAATTTCTTATTGAAAAGGTGTTGCTAAGTTTTTTACTACTTTAAGAGCATGTTTATCATTTTTGTCATTATTGAGCAAAGTTTTTTATTTTCTTTCCGTATTTGCTAATTTATACTTTGTTGTTATAATGGCATGCAGGGACGTGGTACTGCATTGAAAGAGATCCCAAACGGTAAAGTTCTATAATTTTCCACTTTTTAATTATTTTTTTTTGCTGACAGTGTTGCTCGTTCAATTTTGCTTCTTGGCGTCTTTGGTTAGCAATTATTTTAAATTTTAAATAATATGATATGTGATACACTTGTTTATATATTACCCGATATTCTTGTATTTTCGTGTAGGTGTGGATCTATTGACATTATTCTTGGTATAATTTACTGAATTCATCTACTTTATCACTCTAAAATATAATTTTCAAATTCCACATTTTATTCACTTCAATTAATATCATTTATGTTGGTTTTATCTATATCAATTGTTGTCAAGTTTAGAAGAGATCGTGATTCTTTTCCACCTATATATTTGCAATAATTTTTCATATATTTTCGACTGACTAGCTTGTTGTCATAAAGTTGTTTACGAGATACTACATCCGTGTCATAGTTATTCATATTGCGCTTTTGTATAGTAGATTCGAGTTGCAATTTGGTTGTGATAGGAACACCAGTTTGTGTTCTGGTTATGGAAAATATGCCAAAAGGGATGACACCTTAATATGGCAATGCTTTTAATGGCCATAACGCATCTGGTACCGCAACCAAGGTCAATTATTGCCCACATTCCACTTGTCCAGAGGAAAAACGATATTACTAACGTAGGTTAAGCTTATACTTGTGTAAAGATTAATGCGCCACAAAATAAGTTATTGTGGTATTTTGGGGAGGGGTGTATGTTTCACTACTTGCTAACTGGTAAGTAATCTTTGATGGCGATGCCTGAATAATCAATTGGAAAGTTATGCATGCTAACAGTGTCCATGTGTCAAGCACTATCGCTGCGATGTGTATTGTTTCCGTTCCTTTCTAAACCGTATTCTACTTTTCAGTTGCTTACAAGTTTTCGAAGAAGAAGCTAGCTGATGAGACACTCAAACAGCTCCATGGAGTCTTATTTGCAAGGAGAGGAAAGGTACGTTAGCTTCATCTCATGAGTGGTCATATTTGCGTTCTCAGCAGATCCAGTTAACGAGTAGCATTTATGGCATTGATCAAAGTCCTTGACATATTTAATACTAACTACCGTATGCTATTTAATAAAAGAGTAATCTCTTCAATGTTATATTCGCATTGCATAAAAGAAAAATTGATAGTTCTTGAAATAACACTAGTATCTATTATTTGGTTGTTGTTCATTAGTATTTTTCCATTAACTGAAGGGAGTGTTGTGTTTGATTTACAGGCTTCGGAAATCAAGAGCAACATATTGAAGTTCTCTGGCTTTGTTTGGCTTGAAACTGAGGTAACATTATCTGTCATCAGTACCTCTTCTTTACTTTCCTCAGTTAGAGATGGTTTGTCAACCTTGGGCAATTGTAAAAGGAAGACCCTAAAAGCATTATTTTTTATATAAATTAAGATGCATAAAACCTTTTTTGTTAGGCAAGGGTTGGCAATTTAACCGATTTACTTATGAACGGATCCATTTGGGTTATGTTATATACCTTTATCTCCAAATGGGTCAAATAATTTTTTTTTTTTGCTAAAAAGGGAAAGAGTCAAAAGGGCCGTATCGGTCAAAATTGTCCAAAGTATGTCTTTAATACACCCGCTTTACCAAATCCGTCTTTTAAGTTTTAACTTTATAATTTCTATAATCATATTTATCGAATTAATTCCCGAGCTTTACTATATCTGTTCTTACTGCAGGAAAAACAGAAAGCTAAAGTGCATGAAAAGCTTGACAAGCACAATAAGGATAAGTTGTTTGACTTCTGTGATCTGCTTGACATACCAATTACCAGAACGACTGCCAAAAAGGTTCGTGTCTTTTGTTATTATAAGGATCTGCTATCGATTCTTTAAATCGGTATGGTGAAATTCTGTTAAATAAGTATAATTGTTAAAACCAGTGACATCCATACTTAAATTTTCGGTCCATCCTGCAGAGAGCATACTTCCGTATATATGTTTATGAACATTTACATTCTCTTTTACATCATACCTATATTATCTACTCATCACATTATAACTTTCGAGTAGGGTATACTTCTTCGTGGCATGTCATTCTGTACTATGTAATTTAGACATACATCCAAATGATTTTATTTACAAACATAAAGAAATACAAAAGCAGAATTCTTTTTAGGAGAGTGGGATTTCCAGTAGTACCTTCTTTCGAGAGGTTGATTCTCTCCAATGACGTCTAACATTACACTAGTTTAATAATCAAATCAAGCATTATAAAATAATTTCTCCTTATCCCTGTTTATATAGTTACCTAATTACCATTTTTTTTAACTAATTGTATAATAACCCTACACAAGACCCATGCATGACGTTATATCTATTTTGAATGCAGGAAGAAGTCATTGCAAAGCTGATAGATTTTTTGTTGATTCCTCATATCACAACGAGTGAGTTACTTTCAGAGAAAGAAGAGGTTTGCCATATCAGCCTACACTCCTATTTTTTATATTTTTTTGTGTTTTTTTGTTTATGACCTCTCTTATATAATCAATTTCTTCAGCCAAGCAAAGGCAGCAAACGTAAGAGGCCAAGCAAGAAAAGTCCAACTTCTGATGTTGCACCTTCAAAAGACTCTTCGAAGGTACGTCTCTTATTTGTAAATGTATTTGGAAACAACTGAACCCAAAATTTACGAAACTATGAGTAACTTGATACTTGGAGTCTGATGTAAGCTCACATTTTCTTCCACACTAAAATGAGAATGAGCTTGTACTATAACTTACATTTTGAGATCAAAAGCTACCAGCTGTAGTAGCTATGGGTTTCGTTTAGGCAGGTTATTCTAAAAATTGTATTTCCGACCCTTTCACTCAAAAATGGGTTGATCTGGATATATTTGAAAGGAAACGGGTCAAATAGGTTTAAAGTCCTCTAATGTGTCTTTTATAATGCATAAAACCTACTTAATCCTATAATCAGATTATCATTGTAGTTAAATAATATTTTAATCATATTTGACAGATTATTTAATTATAAGAAAGTTAATATTTTTTGGACAAAAGTGTCTTGGGTCTGGTCGACCCGTTTTAACCCGAACCCTCTGATGGCATATTCCTTTCATCTGATATTTGTTTATGCAGAAGAAGAAAACGAAAAGTGTGTCAGAAGATAAGGGTACTTCAGAAAAAGAAGACTCTGAAGATGATGAAAAGGAAGAGGAAGAAAACAATGAACAAGAGAAAGTGAACAGTGACAAAGAAAAGTCAGAAAGTGAAGAACAGGTGTCTGAACCTGAGTCTGGGGGAGACAGTAAGAAGCGCAAACGGGATTCCAAAAAACCTTCTTCTTCCAAGAAGGAATCAGCTCCAAAAAGTAAATCAAAGAAAGAAGCATTAGAGAAGAAATCGAGTTCAAAAAAGAAATCATCAACTGAATCATCTGCAAGTGGTTCCAAATCCAAGGATCAAACTGAAGAACCCACACCGAAAACATTATCAAAGAAGAAGAAAATTTCTGAGGTCGATGAGAAGCCTTCAACTCCCAAGAAATCTGCTTCCAAAGAAAAATCCTGCACAGGTATTTGCTTTCCTTTATCCTGAATTAATGGGTTTACTGAATGAGTCAGTTTAGATTATGTCTTATAGCTTAAAGGAATGGGAAAATTGGGTCGAACGGGTTAAAAGTTTCTCTTAATGTATTATAAATGCATAAAACCTCCGACATCTAAGATGATTATGCTATTATTGAAATAGTATGGTTATTGTACTCGCATTTGCCACACTAATTATATATAACAAAATTTGGGCATAACCTGACCTTACCGGTCATATCATGCACCACGATTACTATTAATATTTATGTTATCAGCTGCAATCTTTATATATATATTTGACCTAAAATTCTTTGTTAAAAAGTTTTTATTTGAAAATTCGAGCTTTTTGAGTCTAGCTCAAGTCTCTTTCATGAAGGCTCATCAGGCCGAGCTTGGCTCGTTTCAACCCTGTGGCATACAACTGTTTTTGTTGTATGTCGGTTCAAAGAAATTGATATATACTTGTTTTGCTTTTTCTATAAGAAGGGAAAAAATCTGTGAAAGAGAAGGAGAAGCCAAAAGAAGAAAAGAAAAAGGCGAAGGAAGTAAAACAAAAGCCGAAAGAAGAAGAGAAACTGAAACCTAGTGAGAAAGAACTCAAATCTGCAGTATGCAAGATCCTTAAAGAAGTTGATTTCAATACGGTGAGAATCTACTATTCATTTTTTAGTTGTTGCAACCCAATTACAAATTAACTGGTTGATTCGGTTCATTTTTATCTTTAACTGGTCAAATAGCTAAAATAAGAAGAAAAAAATAGCTTAGAAGGAAACGTGTTAGAAATCACACACAATCTATATTTCACACACCAACCATTTTTAAAACAAAACAAAAAAAAATTGGCACAAAAAGGTGTTTGCAGTCTACTCGATCACTGACTATATTGCATTTTCCCCCCTCTATTTTGCAGGTAACCTTCACCGACATTCTCAAACTGCTTAGTAAGCACTATCGATTCTTTCACTACAAAATTAACTATATATATTAATCACTGTGCATAAAAACTTTTTTATTTTCTTAAAACCATTTTTTTAACGTTTCCGTCATTATTTTGTAATCTTTCAGATAAGCGATTCAATACTGAACTCACACCAAGAAAGATGGCCTTAAAGATCATGATCCAAGAGGAACTTACAAAAATAGCAGATGAAGCAGATGACGAGGATGATGGTGAGCCCGAGAAACCTGTGAAAGAAGCATCCACTGCAAAAGCATAATCGGTATTTCAAGAAAACCCTTTCGTTTATGCTTCGTATCCTTGTGTTCTCGCAACCATGTAGTGTTTGATCTTTTTATAAACTTTCTGTAACTTATTGTTAGCTGGTTTGGTTTACATTAGCTGGGCTGATAAGTAACTTTATGCTCCCTAGAAACCTTTTTCAGATAGAGTAGAACCGTGGTACCCGCTTAAGTGCTACCATGGTGTTTGAACTTTTGATGCTTAATATGCATACATAGGCATCTTTTTATATTTATGGATTTTTCTTTCGACTTTTTGATGATCATTTTGGGATTTTGCTTTTTTTTTTTTTTTTTTTTTTTTTTAACTATGCCGATCTTTCTACCTCATATCTACCCATTTCTATGTTACTAAGTTCGAGTACTAATTATGCTAGAACATAAAAACATTATGTTTTCTATTCTAAAAAGTATGTGTTTGTGTGTATTATATTATACCTTAGCTCGTTTTGACAAATCAAATGTCAGTTTTGGCCTTTTGGGAATGAGACCGGGGATCAGGTGAGAACAATGTCTAACTCATAAGTTTTTCGTACCAAAATCTTTACGTAAAACAACCTTCAAACTAAAGATATTGTATATATTTTTTTACAGGATGTCAATATTAACACCATCTTTTGTTTGTTATAATATACGCATTGATAAAAAAAATGTTTTTGTAAAGTGAAACGATTTTGAAGGTTTGTTCTCACCAAAAATCTCGTCCTTGCTTAATTCCAAACCTTGTATGTGATATCCAAGTTCTATGTGTAAATCAAAGTGGGATTCCTGACTACAGACACCCTATGTACGTGTGTTTGTTTCTTTGGGTTGGGTTAGTCGGTGAAATTGGTATGCAGAGCTCCGCAACAAAAGCGAAGCGAGCCGCGGTAGCCTATTAAGTTTTTCCTTTCCCCGAGTTAGAGGGGTTTTCTGAAGGTCTTCCTCAAGGGCCACTTGGTTCTCAAAAAGACTGTTACCCCCGGTGTTACCCCCGGCCAGAGTAGGTCTAAAAAGTTGCGTGTGTTGTAAGATTTAAAGTGACATAAAAGTATAAAACCATAAATAGGTAAATAACTGTTTTTATGCAACGTGTCGTTTCTGGTAATCTAGATATTCGTTTTAGCATAAGCTTCCTTCTATTTGAGCCAACTAGCGGTTGATTCTTGTTATAATAGAGATCTTTAGTTGTGGTACACTTTAGGACGTGCAATGAGGGGCTTGGAATCCAGTAGTGTCTTTAATCCCCTATGGTTGACACTAAATATTCTATCCAAACTCAGTGGGTTAACAATCCTTTGCGTTGCGGTTAGGACATGTACCATAACACGTAGGTTCAAAGATAAAACAAAAAATGTCCCTTGTTTGTCGTTTACACAGTTTACCGCGTATTGAATGTGGGCTACATTTATTTATTGGTTGCTGATATACATCGTTGTCGCCTTGATTGATGGTAAACGGAAAGATTTACCAATCTGACACTTACATATACATCGACAATAACTAGTGGAAATGGTAATGATAACAGCGACATGATTCATTACCATAATCGATGATGTATGATTTGATCGATCCTTATAAAGGTATCATAACATGGCCAATGTCAAACATCACTTTGTCAACCAAAAATACAATATGTAAAAAGGGATTACATGTTCTAGACTTCTAAGTGAGTCGAAAATGCAACCTTTATACAAAACTAAACAATCTATACAACCAAATCGCATTCTATAAAACGTAACTAACATTTGTAAATGATAACAAATAACAATAATCCAAAACCGGTTAAATAACCTACCTTTACGAATATACACTATCCCCGTCTTCCATTTAACTGTCCTGATCCTGGAAAAACCGAACCCATTTTCCCACTCGGATTTTGTCCCATCTGATAATACCCACCCGACCCATACACATGATAACCATTCTCATGAAATCCCCCTCCATTATTCCCACTACTTACAACACTACCATTATGTCCTCCACTGCCCGTACCGGCTCCCGCCCCGGCATCGTGACGTCCAGCGAGCGCCGTTTTCTCTCCTTCAACATCCCGAAAGCGTTGTAAATAAACTTTAAGTGGTTCAATGTAATCTTCAAACCCTAGAGTAGTCATCGCCCATAACAAATCATCACCATTAATCGTTTTCCTTTTTTCGCGTTGACATTTATCGGAAGCTTCACCAGTGATGAAACTGATGAACTCCGATACACATTCCTGAACTGTTTCTTTTGCGTCTTTTGAGATTTTAGCGTTTGCTGGTAACGCTTTTTTCATAATTCGGCTTACATTTGCGATTGGAAGGAATCGGTCTTGTTCACGGAGTGAGTGGTCGCCGTTGTGACCTCCACCAGATTCGTTATCAGAATCCGCCATTGATGAACTTGAATATTGCTCAAACTCAACAGATTCAAAATTCTATCAACACAGGTACTTACAGAGTTGAAATTTAGCTAAAATTTCAAGCAAATTCACTCCAAAAGTAGTGATAATTATCGAAATTCGCCATTGATGAACTGTGAGCTAGGGTTTTGACTTTTTTGATATTAATGTTGACTGATCTGATGAAAATTACCGCCAAAATAACGAGAATTGATCGATTAAGGTATCAGAAACTTAAAATCAGGAGAAAATTTGATTAATCAGAATCAAATTTCTAGGGTTTTGACTTTTTTGATATCAAAGTTGACTGTTTCTGTACTTAAATTCAGCTCAAATTCAACAAATGATTCGAAATAAGAAGAATCTATCGATTAAGAGCTAAAATTATCGCGTAAATTCAACAAATGATACGAAATATATGATGTTTTTACCCAAAAATAAGAAGAATTGATCGGTTTTCGAGTTTAAATTATGTCGAATTTCGCATAAATTCAACAAATGATACGAAATTTATGATAATTTTACCGCCAAAACAGTGAGAAATTGTCACGAAAAGTTATATGAGATTTTTATTGAAATTGTAACGTTAATATCACGTATGATTTTGAGCTAAAACAAACTTGAATTTAGCTCAAAATTCTACGCTTTAATTTTGCTTTCGTTCAAATGAGATTTTACCAAACTGAATCACTTATCAATCATTCGCCTCGAATTCTATCGAAATTTAGTAAAACTAAACTGCGGTTTATTAACAAATCCGGTGATCGGAAAATGAGATTCCGGTGACCGGAAAATAAGAAAAAAGAAGAAGAAAAAAAAAGTTTGGAGGGAAATGAAACGGAATACGGAATACCATCGGATCAAATGGTATAAGAACGCCATCTTACTGCCACGTGGATGAATACTGGCCGTTCTTTGTCGATAAGTGTTTGTTCTTAGTGGCTTGATTTTGACCGTTGGATTAAAAGATAGTGGAAAGATGTGGACCATTCATAGGGCATCAGAGTAACATGGTCGGCCATATTTTAATTTATATTTAATTTAAGTGTGTATAAATTAGGCACTAATAGGCATTAAGAATAATCATATTTTTGTCTCTTTTAACCAACGTATCTATAAAGTTTTGTTGTTAAGATATAAATCAATATATTAATCGATAAATTTTCTTTTTTATCGACATACATTTGGTCTAGCGGTATATTATCGTGATCCATCAATCTAGAGGTCGAGGGATAAAAATATATCTAACAATTTAAATTGCGCTTTACCTATGATGTGATGCGTATAAATTAAATGCAACCAGATATATATGATGACTCCTTAATTAATATTATGGAACTTGTAAAATATGAATGAATTTTGTTAAAATTAGTTCCGATAGTCATGTTTAGAATTTTGATAACAAGAGTATGGTTAATAAAATTAGACTTGTATCATTTTGTTAAATTAGCTCTTGCATTTACAGATTTTATCTCCTATTTTTATGGAGTACAATTTTTAAACCGTTATCTTTGTGACTTAACCACAACTTATAAGATTGTAATTATCAAGACGTGTCTATGAACTGATATATGTTTAAATGTATTAAACGTTAACTCAAAGACTATGTTTAACAACCCAAATTGAAAGTGTATTTTTGAAATTGGCGGCACACTATGATATCAATGGTTTTATGAAACAAACGAAATGATTAAGTAACTATACTTATTATAAACAGATGTTTTAGTTTAGTGTGAGTACGATACCATATCGGTATCGAGCCGAGTGATATTAAATATTTTTAAAGCATATTAATGGTACTAAGTACATTATTAAAATGCATCAATCGATATATTATCAAACTCGTGGCAATGGCGGATCTAGGAACATTTGTAAGAGGTATTAGATTTTTTTTTTCTTCTGTAAAGGGTATGATTTTGTTAAAAAATTTTTTTTTGCCATAACAACAATTTCTTTAACCATAATAAAAATAAAAGGTTATAATATTCATCACTCTCTCAAGATTGATTAGTGTTTTTATATATAAATATTAAACAATTATTTAACATCAATATTTATATATCCGATATAAATCAATGAATTATAAATAAAATGTACATTATGAAGTCCAATAAATATAGAAATGTATATATTTATTAAATGTTTATAATTAATTAACCATATAATTGGGATGAAAATCAAAATTGAAAAAAAAAAGAAAAATCTCTTTATTTTCCATCTTATCTTATTAATTTCAAATATTTTTGTCGATAAACCTTGTCAATCAACAGTTTGTAACAATATTTTTTTTTAACTTTTAAATTCTATTTAAAGTTTATATTTCTTCAACTTAACAAAAAACAATTTAATTACTTACTTAAATTTTTTTAATCCATATAAACACAATAAAAAACTTAATAAGAAGTCTTCGACTCTTTAAATTAAAAAGCAAACCCTAGCTATTATTATAAATTCCAACTTATCAAAATTGTTTTATATTTCATGTTTCATATTCAAGTAATTTAAGAATAACCATATTATTGTATTTCGATTTCGATTAATCTAATGTAATACTATCTAATTTATAGGTATAAATTTCAAAATGAAAAAAAAGTAAACAATCAAATACTTTATATCATAAGTAAACATTTAATGAAGTATTATATGTGTCAACTATACGTTTAAATTTTAAATATATTTTAAACGATAAAAAATATTATTTTTTTTTACACTTAGAATCGAAAGTTGAGGGGTAGTCATGGCTACCCCTAAGGACTACATAGATCCGCCCCTTTTGAAGATCTCATACTAACTTTCGAACATATTTGTTAGATATCCGTATCGAATACGATATTTTAATAAGAATGCTACTTGGGATTATGATAAGTTGATCACCGTTTTAATATTAAAATTGTTGATTCATTTGTCCACTTATCTCTATTGTTTATTTATGCCTACTAGTTTAGTTTAATAAAAACAAAACAATTAGACGTTAACTTATAGTACGAGATTGTTTTTTTAAGTCATTCGTCATTTCAATAAAAAATGTAATCACTAACTTATTTATAATTCTTCTTTCAAGATAGACAAGACAAACCAACACAAAACTTAAAAATACAAACTTCTCAACTTTATTAGAGCTTGATTTAATAATAGGTTTTGTTAAATTGGTTGAGTTCATTTAAGACAATTATAAAATTTGATATCAGATAAATTAATCATAATTCTCCATTTTAAAAGCCAATTTTAATTTATTTTTGTTTAAGAGTTAATTATCTTAAAAACCGAATGTATCAAACGAATAAATTACACCATTAAAACGAACATTATTTACTCTTTCTACAGGGTACCCACATGATATATTTTTGACGAAATTTTTTTCCGGGTTTTGGAAAATTTAAATTATAAAATCACAGTTTTATCACATGTGATATTAGTAGTTTGACTTATGATTTTTGTGTTTTTCTTTTTTATTTTAGTTAAATATACATTATATAATATATTTATTTTTTAAAATTCACAATTAGTGTTCATATCACATTTGATTTTACCTTACGAATATCAACATTTGACCAAAAACTAAGAAAATAAAAGTCGTTAAAATTCGATTATACCTCATATTATATTTTTGTGTTTAAAATTTCATATTTAAAGTTAAAATCGTGTGTGTTATTTGATTGTTTGTTTTAAATAACTACATATATTATGATATCACATATGATTTACGTTAATATCACATGTGATTTCGTTGAATTTTTTATATGTTTAATTTAATTATATATCATATAATTATTTTAGATCTTTAAATCCACATTTTATGTTAATATCATATGTGATATAATCTTATCAGTTTAAACATTTGTTCAAAATCGAAAAAATAAAAATTGTCAATTTTTTTTTTCTTTCTAAATTTAGATAAATAATACTTTATATAACATTTTTTGTTTTGGAAAAGATCGGTTACTTCGCCAAAATAACCTTTTGTAGAGTAGGCTTGCATAATGGGTCCGAAAGAAAAGAAAGAGTTAATTACACGGATGGTCCTTAACCTTATACCCAAATGGCACTTTCAGTCCTAAATTTTGGATAATTACATGGCTAGGCGTTTATTTGGAATCTTTGCACACGGACAGTCCTTTGGTCCGTTAGGGTTAACTCAATTCCGTTAGTTATATCATAATGACCAATTTACCATTTTTGTCTTATTTGCAAAGGACCGTTTTTGTAAAAAAAAAAATTATTAAGGTTAAGGATCATCCGTGTAATTAACTCGAAAAGAAAGAAAGAATTGGTTTAAATTAATTAAAAACCATCTAAATCAATCACATAGACATTAGAAATGGATTATTTGATCATTGATGACGTGGAGTCAAGCATCTTGACTCATAAATACATTAATCGACTTTTTTTGTATTGTCTTTGTCGTCACCCTTAACACCAAAACCAAAATAAATGTTTGTTTTCAAAATCATTTTCATAGTAATGACACATAATTATTTGATTGAATCCAAGGATAATATATTCATGATACTTAATTAATTGTCAAGCGGCTTAATTCCGATCACTCCCATCCCTTAAAAACAGGGGCGAGTCTACTATAATCTCGGATAGGTCACGTGACCTACCTTGCGTTTTTTTTCTTCATTAGAGGTATATAGAAAAATAGCCTAAATAATATGCCGTAACCTAAGTAAAATAGTCCAACTAACTTAGAGATGAAGAAGATAACGGTTTCAATTAAATAGTGACTTACGTACATTTGAGTTTTAGAGTCGCCACTGCTTAGAAATAGATATCATATCAACTAATGTTATTTAAGTTTGACCTATATGGAATTATGACCGGATTTAAAGTGATATGTTTCATGTTTAGGGATGTTAGGCTCCGAGATTTACAAGACATATACTATTAGATTTTCGGAAATGTATTTATTTAAGACACTTTTTTATTTAACTTTTATTTTTTAAAATCCAGTTCATAAAATGAAAGACAACTGTGTTATAGTCTAACACAATGTATTATAGTTTAGCGGAATGTAATTTGGTTTAATACTAAAAGGTTTTGGGTTTAAGTTGTATAATTGACAAATAATGAAAATTATTGTGTCATATGATACAATTTATGAAACCTCTAGCGATGTGTAAGTTAGATCTTTTTTCTTAAAGTTATATGTAAGAATTTACGACAAACATGGAAGTAGCGGGTTTAGTCGAACCCTCAAAATAATTTTGAAACATAATTTTTAGTATATATTCAGTAACAAATTGACAATAACCTTAAATCGAGGGAAAGAATCACATTTTACTTTTTCTGTTGACTATTGAAGAGTTGACTTTGACTAATCCCACCTAGAATTATTGTTTTTATTATCCAAAAGTCATGGAAATAGAATTCTTATCACATCAATTGTAAATGGCACGCATTATTACTCATTATGATAGATTATCATATCACATTTTTGCTAACTATCTTTCTTACTTCTACAAACCCTCATTTTTTCGAGTACATTTTGAACCGATTAATAAGTGATTTTGTTTATGTGTTATCTTAAACGAGCTGAAATGAGTGAAACCGAAAAACAAAAATTAGACAAAAAAGATTGAAAGTTATTACACATTAGATGAATACGTAATTAGACCCAATGGACTTTAGGGTCTAGGATTAGCTTGGTGATTAAGTTAGTATAATCTATATATACAACTCTATGTACATTATTATGAATTACAATCAATACAATATACAATCAATACAATTCCTTGGTTTATCTTGGTATCATAGCTAGGTCATCTAGCGTTCATTTCTTCCTTCATTTTCACTTCCCGATCATATAAACCTGTAAAATAGACAAAACAACTTTTCCACACGAGTAAAATACAAAAACATATCCTATTCATCATGTTTACTATGAAAAATGACCAAATATCGCATAGAAATAAACATATAAATATGCGATATCAATTAGCTTGGTGATCAAGTATAGTATAATCTATATATACAACTCTATATATATTATTATGAATTACAATCAATACAATACAATCAATACAATTTTTTTGGTTTATCTAAAGTCACGACAATGTAATTAAATTACGACAACTTCTAAATCGTTTTGTTTAAAAGTTATATATGAAATTCTGCCTTTATTATTTTAACGATATTGTTGTGTAGTCATCTATAGCGCTTAAAATATGACCGTTTTTGGCTTGCATTATTTGTTTTGACCCGAACCCATTTGAAATATTGCCTAATTCGTTGACCCGCCCAATTTGTCACCTGTAATTTACAGCGAATGAAATATTACAATAGGCCAAAACAGTAAATCTCTCTTCAATTCATTTCATGAGAATATGAAATGGGGGACAAGATTTCGTTCGAAAGTATGATGTTCGACTAGTATTATAATTTCCGAACAGCTAAAGGCAAATGTAGTAAGCTAAAGTTTGACAAATTTTTGTATGCAGTTTTTCACCGAGATTTTATTCTACAGGTACATACTACCTTTTACCTTTTTGGAACTTTTTCCGTTATGATGAGACATATTAGCTTCTGATCTATAGTTACTCTCCGCAATTTTCCCACTATGCTCATCGGCAGACCGAACAACCATATAACCAGTTAGCTGACCACTAGTTTTTAGCATAAAGAAAAGTCGATTAACCTAAGGTGTGATAATATGCAATCCCACATTACGTGAAGGAAAGTTTGGGAAAACCGCAGCAATGGCGCACTAAGGTAACCTCTACAACTACTTAAATGAACCATTGGACCGTACATATAACCATATTGTATAAATGAATACTTGTAGATGCAATGTTTAGTTATTAAAAGGTTGGGAGGAAATCAAAAGCTGGTTATATCGAGCCATTGGAGTACAAAAGAAACGTCTGTAATAATGGATTAGCCTCTTTCAGACAACTTGTAACCCCAAAAGAACCTACGAAATCTGGTAACATAAACGATTGTGAATGAAACACAGATCTTATAGCATGCCTCCAAGAGCGATCACCTTCAGAACAAATTAAGTTCCCTATGTCCTTTGTATTATCGATTACACCAACACTATTTTGACTTCAAGTCCTTTTCCTTCAATTCAACATATTTTTCGTTGATCAAATCATATTTTTATACTGCAAGAAATAGACATAGAATAGAAATAATTCATTTGCAGTATAGTTTAGAATCCTCAAGTTTTGAACTTGGGCCAAATCAATGTGTTAAGGTGATCTAATATTTCTAGTCATTTCAGAATCCGTTCGGTCCCTATCCAGCCCGTCTCAGTTCATTTTAGGCCCCGGTGCTCACTGTAGCTTTATCATTCAGTAGCAACATGACCAATCTTATGTGAAAAAACTTAAATGCTTCGGAAAATGGTCTGCTTTGCGTCCTCATTACTATTAACATATATACCACGTCTACGACTACAACAAGCTTATCCTTGAAGCAATGATGGGTTAATTTGACCCATTTACCCCAAAAAGTGGTTAACTTGGGTTATATTCTATTTAAAACAAGTCAAATGCGAAATAAAGAAAAAACGAGCTAAAAATGAAATAGGTTCAACGGGCTGAAAGTTGCTCTATAATAAATTAATAATCATATAATGGTCGTTTTTTTTTATTTATTTTACATAATATCCCAACTCGACGCACTTGACTTGCTCTAACAAGAACATTTTAACTCGACCCATTATGACATGTTACCCAACCCGCCCTTTTACATTTGGAGTGACTTTCGACTCGTGCAACCTACAATCTACATCAAACAGTACAAAAGGCTAAAAGAGAAAATGCTATCGTTATTAACTTCAAACAGAGTCATTAACTACAATCTAAGATCAACCAGATACTTTGTAAACTGACAATAATATAGCATTTTTTTCTACAAAAAAAAATAGACATTACAAGAAAACCCGTAAAAACTAAAAACAATCAGAAACTGTTGGAATTACGAAATTTCAAAGCATGTTTGTAAAAGTAGTATTCTAGTTTCCCAAAAGAACGACCTTATTCATTGAAATGAGACGTCATTCTTGACACGCACACGCTACTGCTTTGCTTTTTCAGAATCTTTTGAACTC
The DNA here is from genome assembly GCA_910822075.1 of Senecio squalidus. Lineage (NCBI taxonomy): Eukaryota > Viridiplantae > Streptophyta > Magnoliopsida > Asterales > Asteraceae > Senecio > Senecio squalidus. The sequence goes on from CAJVGC010000065.1 coordinate 63,872,892, forward strand.
GAACCATCCAGCATATCAGACAGAAATCTTCTCATTACACGAGTTTCCCCGTTTCTTCCACCGTACATTGGAGCAACACGGAATTCTGCAAGCAATCTGATAACAATCGGTCCAACAATAACACCAGTAAGCTTAGTATCTGAATTGAATTCCGCTGTATGTAAACCCATATCCGAATAACAATTAAGGTTTAAATTATCAACATTCAGTGCAAAATCCGATCCCTGGATACTTGGAGTGGAAATGATGGTTTCTGAATAATACACAGGAACGATTCCTCCATCGTTATACGGAATATAGCCTAACAAAGGATCAGGATTACGAACGATAGGAGGAGGACTTAGAGGTCTCTTTCTAGTTGCCGATGAAGAAGATTCACCTCGTGACGTCACACTAGCACCAGTAACGTCATTTTCCTTGTTCTTGAGTGAATCATCTTGGACTACATTACGATCGATTTGATGATCTGGATGATCACCGTCTTCGTTAACTGGCAATTTGTTTTCACCTTCCATGGTTTATCAGTTTCTAAACTTGAAAAAACGTATAACAGACAGAGATGTTAGTACTACGAAATACGAATAATGAAACGAATAAATGATTATTGATTGACGAATTGTATGAACTGAAAGATAAAAGAAAATGAAAGAGATTATGATTCAGTGATGAGATAGCAAGAACTTACAGCGTCTAATGTAAACGTAATCGAGTGATCGAGCTTGATCGGTTGATTGATCGAGAGAGAATCCGCCAGTATAAACTCTAATGTTTTAATTTTGATTGTTCTCTCTGGTTTGGTAATGGAGAGAGATAGATTTTAAAAAGGGCGCCAAAAGTTATAACCGTTTATGACGTCAGCAAAAAAAATTTAAAAGTTTGTTAGAGTCAAAATTTTTGTTTAAAACTTTGTCGAGCTCGAACTTAGCTAAAGTTGGGACTAAACCGTTGGGTTATGGTGCTAACAGAGTTACTGTTAGTTCGACTAGATAACTAAAGTTAAATGGCTAACTTTGTAAAGCGGTAACAATATATGAGTTCTCTTGTTATGTACGAAAAACAAACATTTCAAGAAAAGTCGAAAAAACTAAAAAGTATCAGAAGGTGTATGAATTACGATATATCAAAGTATGATGTGCAAGTACTATTCTTGTATCCCAAAAGAAAGAACCCGTTCATCAATAGGCGCTACTTCTTTGAATTTTTACGATCTTTTCAACAACCCGACCTGAACCACATAAATTTTATCAACTTTTTTGTTTGATTATTCGGTTTTTAATCTGGTTTAGGACCGAATCGATGTGTTATGGTCCACGATCCAATATTTTTACTCAATTAGCAGCAACATGACCAACCCGTCCGTATGCACTAGGCTACATCAACTCAAACAGAATTAACGAAAAAATTCCATCTTTATTACATCCAAACATGTTTGTTAAATCGAAAAATTCCAGATACGACAAATATCTCTACGAACGAACATATAGACATTACAAGAAAAGTCGTAAAAACTAAAAACAATCAGAAACAGTTTGAATAACTATATTTCAAAGTATTCTCGTTTCCCATAAGAATGACCTTTTATTCATTGAAACGAGACGGCATTCTTTACACCCACACACATTACTTCTTTGCTTTTTCGGGATCTTTAATTTTGAACTCGAACCACCCTGTTGATGAGACGCAAATTTCCCTTTTACATGATGAGTGTCCCCGATTCTTCCCTCAAGCATTGGACCCAAACGAAAATATGCAACTGTTCTATTATTATTCGGAAGTTCAAAAATATCATAGGGGATTAGAAAGTCGAAAGCAAGAATGTTGTCATTTGGTGGTAGACTAACTTTGTTTGGTCGTTAAAGAGTGTGAGAAAGTCCTTCTTTTGGGGGTGGCGGATTACAAAAGAAATGACTCGGGTCAAATGGAAGAAGTTCTAAAAACTCTCGAGGGTGGAATGGGTTGAAAGTCACACAAAATAGCTTTATATATCTACAACCTCTTAAATCGCTTTATTGACATAATACTAGCTCAAGCAGTCCATACGAAAACGTGAATGAGTGATTAATTGAGAGAGGATTATACGACATTATAAACGCTAGATTTTTGAAGGTTTGGTTCTCTCTGGTGTGATTATGGAGAAGAAATTGTGTAAAAAATATGCGCCAAAGCTATGTTAGGTTATAACAGCTTATGACACGTCAGCAAGTTGTTTATGTTAGGTTATAACTGCTTATGGTCTAAATAGGGACTGAACCGGTTTGTTATAGTTCTATCCTCCTATTTTTCTCCTCATTTTGGATATGTTCCGCTTGAAAACCGACACTCTACCCTAAATAAGAAACAAATTATATTTACCATAGCTCAATCATTTATGTGACAAAATTTTAAATGTTAATAAGTAACTTTTCAAGTTATCTGGTTAAAAAAACATAACTGCTGACTTTGTAAGCCCCCAACACCATTGCAACTTTCTATACGAACGAAAAAACAAGCATGACAAGAAAAGACGAAAAAAGTAAAAAGCATCAGAAACTGTTTCAAATTACGATATCTCAAAGTATGATGTGCAAGTAGTATTCTAGTATCCCAAAAGAAAGATCTTGTTCATCAATATAATCTGGAGACGTTACTTGTTTAATTTCTCAGGATCTTTTGACGTTGAACCACTCTGTTGATCACGATCAACTTCCATATCATCTTCACCGTTATTTACTAGCAACATGACTAATTTTATAAGAAAAAAAATTAAAATCTCATACTAAATAGAAGTGTAGTTAGAAAAAAGTGAATTTCCTAGTTAAGAAAACTTGATTTATGGTGACAAGTTGGAGATGTCACATTATATTTATAACTAATAGCTGCTAATCGAGATAACGAGGATGGTTAACTTTTATGGTGTCAAAAAGGATCAAAGTTTGTCCTGATCCTTCATTAGTAGCACGTATTACGTATATACTACATCTACGAATACAAACTAATACATAAGTTTGTCCTGAAGTAGATGTTGACAAATATGACCCCTTTACCTGATATGGGTCACATTGGGTTAGATATTATCTACAACAAGTCAAATGAGAAACTAAATGGGTCAAAAATCGCTTGTCAAAAAACTTCAACAAGCAACCCGACCCAACAAATTTTGTCTTTCTCGAAGAAACATATTTTGACCACCCCCCCCCCCCCCCCCCCCCCCCCCCCCCCCCCCCCCATTGTGACAATTTGCCCACCCCGCCCGTTTTTTGAGTGACTTTTGACCCGTGCGAGGTGCGACTGCTAATCTACATTAAACAGTAATGTACAAGCGGCTAAAACTAAACATTCCATCTTTATTACTTCCAAACAGAGCTGTTAACCACAATCTAATTCAACCAGATACTTTGCAAACCCGCAATACTATAGCAAATTCTCTACTAACAAAAACAGACATTACAAGAAAATACGTAAAAACTAAAAAGCTTCAGAAACTGTATGAATTCAGACATTACAAGAAAAGACGTAAAAACTTAAAAGCATCAGAAACTAAACAAATGACGATATTTAAAAGTATGATGTTAAAGTTGTATTCTAGTTTCTCCAAAGAATGACCTTGTTCACTGAAACACGACACCATTCTGAACTCGTTACTTCTTTACATTTTTGAGAGATTTATAGATCGAATCACCCTGTTGACCACAATTAACAGCTCTTTTTCTGAAAAAATCTGCAACACTACCACAATTCTCTCTACGAACAAAAACAGGCAATATTTCCCAAAAGAATGACCTTATTCATTTAAACTTAGTTTCTAAATTTCCCAAAAGATAAATCTCTAATCTCTTTTCGAGTTTCCCCGATTTCTCCACCATACATTGGAGCAGTTTCAAAAACTAAAACAGGTTTTTGAACAATTGGTCTAACAATAATACCAGTAAGATGCTTATCATCTGAACTGAAAAGCTTTGTATTTAAACCCAAAGGCATATAACGATCAAGGCTCAAACTGTCACGATCCTGGGTATAAACCGCGTTCTCTTTAGTTTGAGTAGAAATCCAGCTTTTTAAATATTACACAGGAACAGTTACGCCATCGGAACCCTGAACACTACCTAACAGAATACCAGGATAAAGGGGAAATCCCAGTCTTTTTCTTTTATTTGAGACGTCATCTCTAGCTGCGGATGAAGATGCACTGCCAGTTACTTCATCTTTCTTGTTCTTGAGTGAATCGCTTTCGTATACATTTCCTTTGATTTGATGATCTGGATGATCATCGTCTTCGTTAACTGGATATTCGTTCAGATCGAACCGATCTTGATCTTTGTTACCTTCCATGGTTTTTCAGTTACGAGTCGATTTGAAAGCCTAATTTCTCTCTGGTTTGGTAATAGACAAGGAATGGTTTTAAAAAGGGCGCCAAAAGTTAAGTTAGTTATAACAGTTTATGACGTCAGCAGTTTTCATAAGTTCGTTAGAAGTCAAACTTTGGTCAACGTGAATATGAACTTTTATTTAGTTATTTTTCAAGCAAAAAATATTTTTTTTCATAAAAATTTGATTTTCATTTGATTTTCGGTTATTCGACTTATGCTTCCTTAAAACAAATATGGATAAGATAGAACATGTTCGGTTCCTCGCCCTTATCTCCTTCGTCCGAGACTGCAGATGATTGGAATCCTATCGATAAAGAAGGGTATTGTAAATTGAGTTTAGTTAATGACATTCTATAAGCGTAAATTGTGACATGAAGTCACTTATCGATGAGATGACAATTTTATGTAACTTATGTGGTTGTTACATAAGAAAAAAAAAATACTCATTACAAATTTTATTATTTAATTTTGTAACACTAGTAGTTTAAGCTTAGACTCAATGTAGTTTAATAGGTTAATAAATGATACAAATACGTGTAATACTCAAGTTCAATAAAATATCTTATAATCCACGTTTTCTTAAAAATCGTTTTGACAACTCATTAAAGTTTAACAAATAATGAGTTCGAGTCAAATTTCATGTTAAATAATTTAACAAGAAAAACACGACTCGTGTAAGCTCGAGTCAAGTTTCATGTAAAATAATTTATAGATAAAAGAAAACACTCAAACTCGTGTAAGCTAGTTTAAAATACATTTTACTCACGTTGAATAAAGTCAAAGCTGCTCACGTTGATTCAACTCGTAAGTTCTTACACTCTCTCTTCTACATAATATTTATCCGATTCTAGCTTGTAGGTAAAGTTTAAACTAAATTACAATCATTTCTATCAAATATATCCGTAGCTGGAGTTGAATATACAAAGCGTAATTTTTTCTTTTTCTAAAATACACCAAATTTTGGCTCCAACAAACTTATGAAAATTGATGACATCATAAACGGTTATAACCAAATGCTTGCATAACTAACTTTTGGCGCCCTTATTTAAACCCCTCTTTCTCCCGCGTTATCAAACCAGAGAGAACAAGAAAAAAGATCGTTTTCGTTTTCGATTTTCTCTGTCAATCAGTTCATCAATCTCTTTCGTTTTCGATTTTTCGTTTATGCATCTAACTGTTTATTCGTGTCCTAATTCGTACTAGTAACATCTTTGTTACTTTTAAATTCTCTCTCAAGCAATCACTCGATTCTTGTTTTCGAATTCACTCGTAAGTTGTCACAATCGAAAAACCATGGCAGAAGAAAACAAAGATCAAGATTTGTTCGATCTGAACAAATTGCCAGCTACGAGAGATCATCCAGATCATCAATTCGATCCTACTCTAAACCAAGATTCCTCAAGAACAAGAAATATGACGTCACGAGGCGAATCTTCATCAGCAGCTAATGATGCCGTGTCGAATCAAAGAACGATACCTCAAAGTCCTCCTCGTGTAAACAATCAATATGTTCCTGTGGGGATAGGTCGTATTTATATGGGCGGTGGGTTTTATGTTCCTGTGTATTATTCAGAAAACATGATTACCAATGAAACTAGACAAGACTCGGTTTTTACACAGACTGTTGGCAGTTTAAGCATTGATTCTTATATGGAAATGGGTTTAAATCTAGCGGATCTCTTCCGTTCAGATAATAGGGCTAATGGTATTATTGTTGGACCAATTGTTGAAAAAAAAGTTAAAGTTAAAGTTTTCGAGTGTGCTCCTCTGTATGGTGGAATAATGGGCGAAACTTCTAAAAGAGTGCAATTTGTGTCTAATCCCTAAAAAGGCAAAGAAGTAACATGTTACATGTGTGCGTACAGAATGACGTCTCATTTCAAAGAATAAGGTCATTCTTTCGGGAAACTTCAATTCAGACAGTTCTGATTTTTTTTTAGTATTTACGGCTTTGTTTGTAATGTCTGTTTTCATTCGTAGAGAAATTTGCTATAGTGTTGTCAGTTTTCATTTCTGTATTAACAAGTATGTTTGGAAGTAATAAAGATGGAATTTTTTCTTTTAATCGCTTGTACATTACTGTTTTGAGTGTTTAATTTGATGTAGATTAGTGCATACGGTTCAAAAGTGACTTCAAATGTGAACGGTCGGGTTGGGTGACATATCATAATCAAACCAGGAGTAGTTCTCTCATTCCGTCCTTTTGATCTCACCACTAAAGTCGAGTCTGTTGAATTGTACGCCACATTCCTTCAACGTATTTTCCAAGAATCTGATGACTTAGTTGAACAATGTCCATAGTGATTTATGTATTTATGTAACGACAAAACAATTCCCTCTAAATCATACGGGTTGTGTTACTTTTTTTTATCTATAACAAATCAAAGAAATTAGTAATAAGGAAATGAAGTCAAACGGGTAAAAAATCACCTATATATATTCATGTATCTCCGACCTCCCAAAGAGCATTGACAATTCAACCCGATAGATTTTAACCTGAACTAAACAAAGTCTTTTTCACCTGATACCATTATGACAGCTTACCCAACCCGTCCATATAACGGCTTGTGACGTCAGCATTTTTCATAAGTTCGTTGGAGTTAAAACTTTAGTCAACGTGAACAACTAGCTTACAAATACTTTACTGGAAATTTTACTATAAGTTAAAATCATATACAATAAATAGGTAGCACGGTTTGAAAATCACTTAAAATCATTATATTAAGAAAAATTAATTAATCTAATGATATAGTTTTTGAAGCAATATGGACGATTTTTTTGACATATCAACACAACCTGACTAATTGACTTGCATAAAAGAAAATATTGACCCGTCCCCATATCGCCCATTTACATTTGAAGTGACTTTTGACCCGTATGCACTAATCTACAGAATATCAAGCAGTATGTACAAGAGGCTAAAACGGAAAATTACATCTTTATTACTTCCAAACAGATTGGTAAAACAGAAACACTACATCAAATTTCTCTACCAACGAAAATAGACATGAAAACAGACATTACAAGAAAAGCCGTAAAAAAAATGAAAACAATCAGAAAATTGTTTAACAGCTAACCACCTTAAAACCATAACAATTTTCTCTACGAAAGAAATCAAACATTACAAGAAAAAATGTAAAATAGCATCAGAAACTTTACAAATTGCGATATTTCAAAGTATGATGAATTCTAGTATCTCAAAAGAGAGACCTTTTTCATTGAAACGAGACACGATTCTTCAGATTGTACACTTTACTTCTTTGCTTTTTTGGCATCTGTTGAACTCGAACCTGCCTGTTGATCATGATCAAGTTCCATATCATCTTGTTGATCGCTTGCATTATCACTTTGAGCGTCATGATCAAGTTCCATAGTTTCTTCTCTTTGTCTAAAGCCCGTGACTGTAAACCTGCCCACCTGAAACACATTACCAGTATCATCTTGATGTCGACTGTTTGTTGGCGGATCAGCAACAGGTGGAACAACCGGCGTTGGATCAGCAACAGGTGGAACACTATCATTTGCATCTAATTGTATGAACTGAAAGATAAAAGAAAATTGAAAGAAATTATGACTCAATGATGAGATAGCAAGAACTTACAGCGTCTAATGTAAACGTAATCGAATGATCGAGCTTGATCGGTTGATTGATCGAGAGAGAATCCGCCAGTATAAACTCTAATGTTTTAATTTTGATTGTTCTCTCTGGTTTGGTAATGGAGAGAGATAGATTTTAAAAAGGGCGCCAAAAGTTATAACCGTTTATGACGTCAGCAAAAAAAAATTAAAAGTTTGTTAGAGTCAAAATTTTTGTTTAAAACTTTGTCGAGCTCGAACTTAGCTAAAGTTGGGACTAAACCGGTGGGTTATGGTGCTAACAGAGTTACTATTAGTTCAACTAGATAACTAAAGTTAAATGGCTAACTTTGTAAACCGGTAACAATATATGAGTTCTCTTGTTATGTACGAAAAACAAACATTTCAAGAAAAGTCGAAAAAACTAAAAAGTATCAGAAGGTGTATGAATTACGATATATCAAAGTATGATGTGCAAGTACTATTCTTGTATCCCAAAAGAAAGACCCCGTTCATCAATAGGCGCTACTTCTTTGAATTTTCACGATCTTTTCAACCTGCCAACCCGAACCACATAAATTTTATCAACTTTTTTGTTTGATTATTCGGTTTTTAATCTGGTTTAGGACCAAATCGATGTGTTATGGTCTACGATCCAATATTTTTACTCATTTAGTAGCAACATGACCAATCATATGTGAAAAAACTTAAATGTTACCGAAAATACACTAGAATTTGACTTCATATTATTGTAGTAAGTAGCTAATCAAGGTTAACGTGTGTTCGATTAATTGAGTGAAGCCTTTTGAGACGTTAGGACTTAATAATGCTTTGATGTTGTGTAGGTGACTTTAAACCGGAAGGTATGAAAATTTGGTACGGTTCTATACTCTTGTATTCTCGTGACAATTAACTCATGAGATCGAAAGATACAAATTCATAAAATGTACCGCCTGTGATTTAAGTAATCGGGTTCTATTATGCACCCCTATTAGTAACAAAATATCTTATAATTCACGTTGTTTTAAAAATCATTTTGACAACTCATTAAAATTTAACAAATAACGAGTTCGAGGTAAGTTTTATGTTAAATAATTTAACAAGAAAAACTCGACTGGTGTAAGCTCGAGTCAAGTTTCACGTAAAATAATTACTCACGTTGAATAAAGTCAAAGCTTCCCATCACATTTTCGTTGACCAAAGTTTGACTCTAAAACAACTTATGAAAGCTGATGACGTCATAAACGGTTATAACTAACCGTTACAGAAAATAGCTTTTGGCGCCCTTTTTAAACCCCTCTTTCTCCTCATTACCAAACCAGAGAGAACAAATTATACTTTTAAATTCTCTCTCAATCAAGCACTCGATTTTCGTTATCGATTTTCTCTCTCAATCAGTTCATCAATCTCTCTCAAGTAATCACTCGATTTTCGTTTTCGATTCAACTCGTAAGTTCTTACACTCTCTCTTCCACATAATTGTAATTTTTTCATTTCTTTTTTTATCTAAATTCATACAATTCGATGATCGAAAAGATTTTACATGTATTATTATTATTAGCATCTAACTGTTTATTCGTGTTCTAATTCGTAGTCGTACTAGTAACATCTTTGTTACTTTTAAATCGTTTGTTTATTCGTTTCATTAGTAACACCTCTTTTTTCCGTTTTGTTGGAAATCGAAAAACCATGGCAGAAGAAATTGCCAGCTACGAGAGATCATCCAGATCATCAATTCGATCCTACTCTAAACAAAGATTCACTCAAGAACAAGAAAAATGACGTCACGAGGCGAATCTTCATCAGCAGCTAATGATGCCGTGTCGAATCAAAGAACGATACCTCAAAGTCGTCCTCGTGTAAACAATCAATTGGTGAGGATAGGTCGTATTCATAAGGGCGGTGTGTTTTATGTTCCTGTGTATTATTCAGAAAACATGATTACCAATGATATTAGACAAGACGCGGTTTTTACACAGACTGTTGGCAGTATACGCATTAATTCTTATAATGAAATGGGTTTAAATCTAACGGAGCTCCTCGGTCCAGATAATAGGGCTACTGGAATTATTGTTGGACCAATTGTTGAAAAAAAAGTTAGAGTTTTCGAGAATGTTCCTCTGTATGGTGGAAGAATGGGCGCAACTTCTATGAGAGTGGCTTTTGTGTCTAATCAAGAGGGTGGTTCGAGTTCAAGAAATCCCTAAAAAGGCAAAGAAGTAACGTGTTACATGTGTGCGTACAGAATGACGTCTCATTTCAAAGAATAAGGTCATTCTTTCGGGAAACTTCAATTCAGACAGTTCTGATTGTTTTTAGTATTTACGGCTTTGTTTGTAATGTCTGTTTTCATTCGTAGAGAAAATTGTTGTGGTTTTAAGGTGGTTAGCTGTTAAACAATTTTCTGATTGTTTTCATTTTTTTTACGGCTTTTCTTGTAATGTCTGTTTTCGTTCGTAGAGAAATTTGATGTAGTGTTTCTGTTTTACCAATCTGTTTGGAAGTAATAAAGATGTAATTTTCCGTTTTAGCCTCTTGTACATACTGCTTGATTTTCTGTAGATTAGTGCATACGGGTCAAAAGTCACTTCAAATGTAAATGGGCGATATGGGGACGGGTCAATATTTTCTTTATGTAAGTCAATTAGTCAGGTTGTGTTGATATGTCAAAAAAATCGTCCATATTACTTCAAAAACTATATCATTAGATTAATTAAATTTTCTTAATATAATGATTTTAAGAGATTTTCAAACCGTGCTACCTATTTATTGTATATTATTAAACAGACAACTTATAGTAAAATTTCCAGTAAAGTATTTGTAAGCTAGTTGTTCACGTTGACTAAAGTTAACTCCAACGAACTTATGAAAAATGCTGACGTCATAAGCCGTTATATGGACGGGTTGGGTAAACTGTCATAATGGTATCAGGTGAAAAAGACTTTATTTAGTTCAGGTTAAAATCTATCGGGTTGAATTGTCAATGCTCTTTGGGAGGTCGGAGATACATGAATACATATAGGTGATTTTTTACCCGTTTGACTTCATTTCCTTATTACTAATTTCTTTGATTTGTTATAGATTAAAAAAAAGTAACACAACCCATATGATTTGGAGCGAATTGTTTTGTCGTTACATAAATACATAAATCACTATGGACATTGTTCAACTAACTCATCAGATTCTTGGAAAATACGTTGAAGGAATGTGCCGTACAATTCAACAGACTCGACTTTAGTGGTGAGATCAAAAGGACGGAATGAGAGAACTACTCCTGGTTTGATTATAACAGTTTCGACTCTGTGTCCTGTTTCAATACTACATACGCTGTAAACTTCTCGAAGTGGGATTCAAGAGCCTGAAGAAGAGTGGGATCCTCGTACCAGTCGAATTTGGTGAACGCTTAATCAGGTTGAATCCTTCAAATCGGGAGATGGGGATGAATGGGATGTTGATTTACCGTGACAAGTTGGAATTTTTATTAAAGTCAGATTAATTAATTGAAATATTTCACAAGTAGTTGCTAATCAAGGTAACCGGGATGGTTTATACTTATGTGTTTGATTAAACGAGTGCAACCTTTTGAAACGTGATGACTTGATGTCGCTTAGGTGATTTTAAATCAAAAGGTATGAAAGGTGGTACGGTTCCATACTCTTGTTTAATCATTTAATTATGATATGTCACCCAACCCGCCCATTCACATTTGAAGTCACTTTTGAACCGTATGCACTAATCTACATCAAATTAAACACTCAAAACAGTAATGTACAAGCGATTAAAAGAAAATTTTCCATCTTTATTACTTCCAAACATACTTGTTAAAAAAAAATTGAAAACTGACAACACTATAGCAAATTTCTCTACGAATGAAAACAGACATTACAAACAAAGCCGTAAATACTAAAAAAAAAATCAGAACTGTCTGAATTGAAGTTTCCCGAAAGAATGACCTTATTCTTTGAAATGAGACGTCATTCTGTACGCACACATGTAACACGTTACTTCTTTGCCTTTTTAGGGATTTCTTGAACTCGAACCACCCTCTTGATTAGACACAAAAGCCACTCTCATAGAAGTTTCGCCCATTCTTCCACCATACAGAGGAGCATTCTCGAAAACTCTAACTTTTTTTTCAACAATTGGTCCAACAATAATACCAGTAGCCCTATTATCTGAACCGAGGATCTGCGTTAGATTTAAACCCATTTCATTATAAGAATTAATGCTTAAACTGCCAACAGTCTGTGTAAAAACCGAGTCTTGTCTAGTATCATTGGTAATCATGTTTTCTGAATAATACACAGGAACATAAAACCCATCGCCCCTAGGAATATCACCTATCACATAAAATAGATTGTTTACACTAGGAGGACTTCGAGGTATCCTTCTTTGATTCGACACGGCATCATTAGCTGCTGATGAAGAGTTACCCCGTGACGTCATCTTTCTTGTTCTTGAGTGAATCTTGGTTTAGAGTACGATCGAATTAGAAATTTGTTCAGATCAAACCAATCTTGATCTTTGTTTTCTTCTGCCATGGTTTTTCGATTTCCAACAAAACGGAAAAAAGAGGTGTTACTAATGAAACTAATAAACAAACGATTATTGAATTGAAAGAAAGAAAGAAACGAAATGAAGAAATTATAATTGTGACAACTTACGAGTGCGAAAACAAGAATCGAGTGATTGCTTGAGAGAGAATTCGAAACTTTAATTCTGATTATTTTGTGTTCTCTCTGGTTTTGGTAATACAGAATTAATGGTTTAAAAAGAGGCGCCAAATATAAGTTTAGTTATAACCGCTTTTTGACTCGTCAGCATTTCTTTTAAAAGTTCGTTAGACTTAGTGTCAAACTTTATTTAAGTTTGACTTTATTGACTTATTATTCGAACTTAAACTTTAACTTGAGGCTAGAGGTGTTAGACGGAAACTATATCGCGTTGTTTAGGACTAAACCGATATCATAACAAAATATAATCCAAAGTATATATTAACAATTTTTACCTAAAATGGGTCAATTTGAGTTATATCTTAATCTTAACGAGCCAAATATGGAAACAAAGAATATAGCTACAACGGAAAAGGTCAAACAGGGTCGAAAGTCACTTCAAATATATTCATCCATCTACATTGTTTTATCGGTCGAAAGTCACATTATTTATTATAAGCTATATATAATGGATAAAAATCTTTGACATGTCAACCCAACCCGACCTAACTGAATTTGACCGGCACTAAAAATCGTTTTAACGCAATCTCATTATCACAGTTTACCCAACCCACCCATATACATTTGGAGCGACTTTCGAACATAAATCAAGATAGAGGAAGTGATTAAGGGGTCTGTTAGATATGTGATTACATGGTTCATATTACACGTACTAGAAGCGTGTCCGCGCTAGGCAGCGGTGGTAAAAAAATATGAGACGTTAGTACTTAAACACGATATTGTAGATGTGACGATTTTTTTTCTTCGGAAATCTAAATATATTTTAATTAGTTGTTATTATTTATCAGACTAACTATGTAAAGTTTAAATTAAAAAATGAATGTTTCTACATAGTTTAGTTTATTTTGTATTTATTTTGTTATACTATTATAATTTTGTAACTAACTTTTCATGCATACTCTATTTACAATATTATATGTATTAATATACTTATTATTCTAAATATTTATAAAGGTTACTATCTTAATTATTTATTTTTCTATTTAATTTATGTATCAAAATGCTTATAATAAGTGTCATAAATATATTAATAGATGTGTGACAGTATCAACCCATTTACCTAACAACGGGTCGATTTGGGTTATATTTTATCTACAAAGGAATTAGATCGAACAGTTTGAAAATCACTCAAAATCGTTATATTAATGAAAACAATTAAGCTAATATGTACAAGAGGCTAAAACGAAACATTACATCTTTATTACTTCCAAACAGATTGGTAAAACAGAAACACTACATCAAATTTCTCTACGAACGAAAACAGACATGAAAACAGACATTACAAGAAAAGCCGTAAAAACTGATTGTTTAACAGCTAACCACCTTAAAACCATAACAATTTTCTCTACGAAAGAAATCAAACATTACAAGAAAAAATGTAAAATAGCATCAGAAACTTTACGAATTGCGATATTTCAAAGTACGACGAATTCTAGTATCTTAAAAGAAAGACCTTTTTCATTGAAACGAGACACGATTCTTCAGATTGTACACTTTACTTCTTTGCTTTTTTGGCATCTGTTGAACTCGAACCAGCCTGTTGATCACGATCAAGTTCACTTTGAGAATATGATAAACAGTTGAACCAGCATCAAGATAATAATATAAGAATTTGTAATTATGGACATATCATCTTGTTGATCGCTTGCATTATCACTTTGACCGTCATGATCAAGTTCCATAGTTCTTTGTCGACTGTCTCTTGGCGGATCAAGATAATCCGTGACTGTAAACCTGCCCACCTGATACACATTAGTATCATCTTGATGTCGACTGTCTCTTGGCGGATCAGCAACAGGTGGAACAACCGGCATTGAATCAAAATAACGATCAATATTATTTGGAGCAGAAATCCGAGCAATCTGAGAACCCGCCATTTCGAATTCTGCCTCTAAATCCGAAGTAAAAAAACGATACATAGTATTTGGAGGAACTTGAGAACCCGTCATCGATTGAGAAGTAGCTGAAGAAGATTCACCAGTAACGTCATCATTCAGATTCGTGTTTTCGGTTTCTTCATTGTTCTTGAGTGTATCTTCATCTACATTACTATTGATTCGATGATCTGGATGATCATCGTCTTTCTTCCGATTGAACTGATCACGATCTTTGTTGGCTTCCATGGTTTTCGACTTCTAAAATAAATAAATAAAACGTATAACAAAGATGTTAATAGTACGAACTAGGAAACGAATAAACAGTTATGTGGAAGAGAGAGGGTAAGAACTTACGAGTTGAATCGAAAACGAAAATCGAGTGATTACTTGAGAGAGATTGATGAACTGATTGAGAGAGAAAATCAAAAACAAAAACGATCTTTTTTTTCCTTCTCTCTGGTTTAAATAAGGGCGCCAAAAGTTAGTTATGCAAGCATTTGGTTATAACCGTTTATGACGTCATCAATTTTCATAAGTTTGTTGGAGTCAAAATTTTACGCTTAGTATATTCAACTCGAGCTACATGATAGAAATGATTGTAACTTAGTTGAAACTTTACGTACAAGCTAGAATCGGATAAATATTCTGGGGCCGTTAAACTTTTGAACCCTAAAGCCGTCAGCTTACTTGCTTTACCTTTGAATGTAACAACCACATGAGTTGCAAAATAGTCACCTCATCATTAAGCGACTTCACGTCCATAATTTACTATTATACGATGTCAGATACATACAATGATAGTTAACTAAACTATAACATATCAGTTTAGTCTCAGTTTAGAACGAGGTCAGTCCCTAACCAAACTATGAACATAATTACCAAAAACGAAAGAGTAATTACATAAATTGTCCTTATGATTTATTCAAAATTATGGATTTCGTCCCTAAGTTTAAAACATTGCAAAAATCGTCCAATTTTGGAAACTAATTACGTTTTTCGTCCCTAAAATAGATGTCCGTTAAAATTTTCGTTAACTAATTACACATTTCGTCCCTAAAATGAACGTCCGTTAGAAATTAGGGACGAAAAGTTTAATTAGTCTCGGAAAGTGGACGATTTATGCAACGTTTTAAACTTAGGGACGAAATCCATAATTTTGAATAAACGTTAAGGACGATTTATGTAATTAACTCAAAACGAAATAATGATTTTCGAGCTAGACAAAACTCGTCACGTTGACCAAAGTTTGACTACAACTTAACTGAAAACTGGTGACGTGTCATAATAGTCGTTACAGAAACTAACTTTTTTCCCGCCCTTTTTAAACCCCTCTTTCTCTCCATTACGAAACCAGAGAGAAAACAAAAATATCACAATCAATCTCTCTCAAGCAATCTCCCGATTTACGGTTACGAATCTACTCGTAAGTTCTTACACTCTCATCTATCATTTTATCCAATTCGACGATTTATGTGCTGTGAATTTCTTATAATTCTTACAATGTCAATGATAGTTTAATCGTTTTGTAATCCGTATTTGTTATACGTTTCTCTTGAATTTTAGGAATCGAAAACCATGGACAGAATTGAAGATCGCGGTGATCATCCAGATCAACGAATCAATGGCAATGGCAATGAAGACACCGAAAGCACAAATCTGAATACTGATGTCACTGGTACTAGTGTGACGTCACAAGGTGGTTCTTCATCGGGTAATGATGACGTGTCAAGAAAGAGGATTTTGAATCCTCTTGAACAAAATGTTGTAGGTCATATACAGAATGTTGATGGTGAAACAGTTCCTACGATTTATACGGGTTCTCAGGTTCCTCCAAGTATTGATCGTTATGTGAATATTGGTTTAGATGCAAACTTTAGGCCTCCAAGTATTGATGGTTATGTGAATGCGGGTTTAGTTAATGGAAACTTTAGGCCTCCAAATATGGATCGTTTTGTGAATGCGGGTTTAGATGAAAGCTCTGGGTCTCCTGATCGGGTTGCTGGTGTTGCTGTTTCACCAATTGTTCATAAAGGCAGATTTAGATTTTACGATAGTGCTGCAATTCGTGGAACGTTGCCAAAAGATGCGAAAAAAGAAAAGAAGTAGCGTGTGCAGAGTGGAGTTGCGTTTCAATGAGCCGTGTCCAAGATGTGCTAATAAAGAAGGTTTGAAACATCGTAATTCATAGACTTTTTTTTATGTTTTTAGTTTTTATGTCTTTTCTTGAAATGTGTGAATTCTTCGTAGAGAAAATTGCTATAGTGCTGCGGGTTTACAAAGTTTATGTAGTGATCGTAGTTATCTTGCTGAGCTAGTATTGTGGATTTGTGGTTAATAACTCTGTTTGGAAGTAATAAAGATGTAATTTTTCGTTTTAGTTTCTTTGTATATACTGTTTGATGTAGATTAGAGGTTGAATGGGTCATAAGTCACTAGAAATGTAAATGGACGGGTTGGGTAAACTGTCATAATTAGAGCGGGTGAAAATGAATTAATTTACTGCAAGTCAAAATCTATCGGGTTGAAGTGGGATGGGTTGACTTGTTAACGCTCTTTTGGAGGTTGGAGATATATGAATACATTTTGAGTGTCTTTCAACCCGTTTGACTTCATTTCCTTATTAGCAAATTTCTTTCTTTTCCCATTTGATTGATTAGCCCATTTACGTGTCGGGTTGGATTGAAATGTCAAAAAAATATATATTTCGGGATTGACTTTTGACCCGTTTGACCTATATTTTCTAGCTTATTTCTTTTTACATTTGATTGTTGTAGTTAAAAATATAACCCAAATTGACCTGTTTTAGGTAAATACTTTTGGGATAAACTTATGCATTTCTGTTATGTATATTATAAATTTGAAGTTTTTAATCCTTTTCGATACCATGTCCTCATTCCAAGGAGACAAATATCACGTAAACGACATTGAAGTGTTACTAAGTCATCATGTATCAAAAGGTTTCACCCGATTAACCGATCACTTAGAGGTTAAGCATCACCGTTACCATAAATCCATTTTTTTAACTTGAAAAATCACTTTTTTTTAACCAGATAACTTAGAAAAGTTACTTATTAACATTTAAATTTTTGTCATATAAATGATTGAGCTATGGTAAATATGATTTGTTTCTCATTTAGGGTCGAGTGTTGGTTTTCAACCGGAACATAACCAAAATGAGGAGAAAATTAGGAGGATAGAATAGAACTATAACAAACCGGTTCAGTCCATATTTAGACCATAAGCAGTTATAACCTAACATAACGAACTTGCTGACGTGTCATAAGCTGTTATAACCTAACATAGCTTTGGCGCATATTTTCTATTTGTAACGAGTTTTTTACTTGTCTTCCAAGTAAAGTTATTTGAATGAAGTTTAGAGTTTGAGATATGTTATAGTTACAAAGAATTTACTAAAAAAATTGTTACAAAATGATTTGGAATATATATACAACCAATGAAATTATAACACTTATTCTCTCTCATCTTTTTTTTCTCCGTTCACATAAGACCTATTCATTTTATAACATTTTTTGTGTAAACTTTTAGTAACCTAAGCATTTCTCTTAGAGTTTCCTAACTGACTTAGAGTAGGACTCGAGGGGTAAGGCTAAACTATTAGGAAAAGAAGTATCCAACGTGCAAATTTTAGAGTGGATAAGAACCAAAACAATCTTTCTTTATCGATGCTTTTATCATTTAGTTAGTAGCATGTGGTGGCCAATCTTATAAGACAAACTCACAAAAGTTAAAATGTTACAAAGGTGGAAATAAAAATGTTATTTAATTGTTTTAAGTAGGTGTTTGTTTGAGCTTATATAATGGCTTATGAGCTTATTGAGTTTCGACTTATGTTTTATAAGTCCGAATTTTATGGCTTATGTAAGTGATTATGAGCTTATTACTGTTTATTTAGTCATAATAAACAGTAATAAGCCCAAAAACCCTTACATAAGCAATAAAATTCAGGATTATGAACACATAAGCCGAAACTCAATAAGCTCATAAGCCCTTATAAAAGCTCAAACAAACACCCCCTAAATCATGAAAATATATTACAACTTTGTTTGCATATTGTTATGGTTAAATAGAGTATATATTAATACAAATCATTTGCATAATTTGCTAAGATAGACGTTAGAAATGACAATCATCATTCGATCCATCAAATATCAATTCGACCCGATTCACTTGTAGTGTGCATATGGATATGGATAAATGGATATAGATACGGATGTTGTAAATTTTTAATGGATCAGATATAGATGAAAGGTTTTTCATCTATGGATAACCTATTTATCACCCTAAATAACTATATATATAGATAAATATTAATAACTACTCAGCTACTCTAACTTATATTATGTTTAAATGGAAACTAAACCACAACTTATACTTTAACTAAGAAAATAGTAACATAACTTTCTTATAAGGAATCTCAATTATAATAGACTAGTATAGAACCCGCGCGATGCATCGGCGATAAAAAGTTATGTTCGATTAAATTTTATTAGATAACATTGATGATAGTTTCTCATTCATTGGTTAATATATTTGTTCGATATGATAGTTCTTGGTTCGGTCATTCGGACCTTAGAAATAATTATGTAGTATGTTTTTATGGTTTGATCGTTCGATTTATAAAACAAATTAAATGGTAATCGTTTCTCAATTTATTTTCCCTCTTAATTGTCATAATTAGGGGTGTAATCAAATCAAGCTTTTATCAAATAATTTGAGCTCGAACTCGAGCTTGACTCGATTGAATCAAGCTTTTATCAAACTCAAGCCCAAACTCAAGCCAAAAAATAAGCTCGAAACCCTTAACAAGTCAAGCTCAAGCTTTATATAGCTTGACTCGAGTTCTTATCAAGCTTTTTCAAGCTTTAATGTATATATGTTTTCATAACAAATTCTTATAAATAATTAGGGGTTAATTTATAAGTAGTAACCTAATTATAAGGACTCAATTCGAAAATATGTGATTAAGTATTCTAGAAGTAGTTGTAAGTTTGACCTAACGACTGATATTCTCTAGTTCTTCATAGTTTTTTTCACTTTCCAACTCATCAGGCCTTCAGTCTCTTCTCCGATCATTGTTCACATCTTATCTTTTTACCTTTTTTAGAAAAATTGTAAGTTAGGCGAAAAGTTATTGTTTTGAACGTTAATTAATACTTTGGCTTGTGTTTATTTCTAATATTGAACTTTGGTACGAGAATGTTATTGTTGATTTTATTAATGGCGTTGAGTTATAATTTTTATTTGTTTTACTTTATACATATGTTTATTGATAAGTTTGGACGTTTGGCTATTACATACAATGATTTTGTATACATTCAAGTTTTCAAGTCAAGCTCAAGCTTTGATTGAATCCACTCAAGTCAAGCTCAAGCCTAGATGATTAAAGCTTGACAAGCTATCAAGCCAAGCTCAAGCTTATTATTTTTCTTTCAAGCCAAATTCAAGCATTGTCAAGCTTGAGCTCGGCTTGACTCGGTTACACCCCTAGTCATAATAAACGTGAAGTGCCTACATCTAATAGCTTTTAATTTCTACTTGAGTTATTCACACTCTAAAAATAGTTACCTATTGTTATTTCTAATAGTATCACGTTCTATTCTTCAGCCATAACAGTAAATAACTAAATAATTCTTATTTGGGTCGTACGAAAAATTAAGCTTGTTTAAAGTCATTTGACTTATTAAGTCCGTTTGGAAATTGAAATTAAACTATGTTTTTTATAACAACTCAATTTCGTTTTAGGTTTTTAGTTGCATGGTTTAACTATTTTATATTTTTCGTAAGTTTAACGTACCGAGAGTTTGTAGTTCATATATATATATATATAAATTATTGTTGTCATCTATCTTGAGTATCATGTCAAACTATGAGTTAAAAGGTCACAAAGTCAATAGTCTATTGCTAACGGTATTCAATTCTTTTAATTTTGTAACAATCATTATTTAATGAGTTTTTTAGTTTTATAGAAAAATTAAACATCTAAAATTTCCAGAAAAAGTTTTTAAAATTAATTTGAAAATTTTATTTTCTCATTTTCTTTAATTTCTACTCTTTACATTTCAAATATTACAAATATTTATCTATATATTGGGTTCCAAAGTCGTATTTTACCAACATTATTTGAAGATTGAGATCAAAATCACACGAGTAAAAATCCGAGATCGAAACTAATATTGTATATACTTATTACTTGGGACTGAAATCTATATTATATCCTTCGAAGCACACTTAACCCAATAAACCGATATCATTTGAGAAGGGAAAAAAAACATGTAAAAAGTAATATAAAACAAAATGCATAGATAATATAAAATGAAAATCTCCATTGCCATTTACAAAACAAAATGAATAGATAATAATTTGCAAATCAATATTATTTTTAACAAAACTTGAAAATAGTTATTATTAAACAAAATAGTTAATCTTTATTGTTATTGTGGTAATTAAGTACATATCATTCTAAATATTTAAACTATTCTTTCATTTAATTTCATTCAATCTTTATGGATATAATTTGATCAACTAACCTTAATTGTAAAGTGTTTTAAATTATGGTTAAAATTGTATATAAGTAATTTTAATTTCTTAAATTTTAAGAGATTAAGAAGTTGGGGGAAATGATTTATAATATAGTATAGATAAAGATAATAATTATTATTTATTAGTTATTGTTATAATTAAGGAAATGTGACTAATTGTAAATTGTTTTAAATGATAAATCTTGTGAAAGGTATAAAAGGAGTAGATTAGTAATTTCAAATAATTTAAAATTTAAGATATTAAGATGTTAAAGGAGATTATTTATATTGTAGTAAACATAGTTAATAGTCCGTACTAAATTATATTTTTTATACATTTCATTAATATTGGCCCATCAAAGTGGAATAAGCATCAAATTATGATACATGATTTTTATTTTTTCGATTGTATCTTTAATATATAATAAAAGAGGCCTTAAATGCCACATGACAAAATAAGGTCCGTTGGATGAGTTAAATATTTTGATTTTAACCGTTAGATTAGACTGATGATGTCATCAAATCTTTTTTTCACTTACACCCTTATACAATACATAATTGCATTTTTTTTTCAATTTCATTACCACTATAATAAAAAAAAATATTTGTCTCTTATTAGACTATGAGTTACCTTATTATTACTATTATAATATCTCTTTACAAAATATTAAAATATGTATATAAACATAAATGTATATATATATGTTATTATAGCTATAAACAACATGTGTATAAAATAAATATATATTTGTTATTATACGTTCAATATTGTTTACTAACAAATTCATAAACGTAAAGTTTTCGATTCAATTTTTTGTCTATATTTACCCGCGATATCGCGGGACAATAATCTAGTTTGTATATATAATAAACTTATATGTGTTAAACTCTATTTTTTTTTTTTAAAATGCAGATATTTTATAGAAAAAGTTTTTCTTTAATATTTATTTATCCGATGAATATGAATATGGATAACGAAAATAATCGGATTATTACACATTTTCACACACTCGCACATAATCGGATCAATATCCGATCTATTGACAATAAAAATAAAAATTTGTAGCTCAGATTATTACACATTTTCACACACACGCACTTAAAATAATCCAGATAATCCACAACACTTACACTATCTCTCTCATCTCATAATCTGAGATATATTGTTTATGAGATATGATCGATGGATCGATTCCTTGGATGGCGTGCAAATGCAGCAATAGCTCCATTGATCGGAAAACAGTAATTTATTGTAACAATTTGAAAGAATTTTTCTGTTTTGATAAAGAGAAAAAAAAGTTCAATCTGAGAAATGTTTCCACGATTCCGATTTTTAAACGGAGATGGAGATCTGTTTCCGGTAGAAGTTGCATTTTAAGGTCAGTTTTTACTCATTTTCCGATTAATTTCTTAAATTAGGTTAAATTCAGTTATCGGATTAATTATCGATTTGTATTGATGATTTGATATAAATTAGGGACCAAGTGTTAGGAAATGTATCCAACTTAAAACGCGCTTAGATTATCGATTTGTGTTGATGATTTGAGGATATCAGTGTGACTTGTGTTGTTTGACGAAAAATAGTTGTTTAAATTAGGACGAAGTCATAGGAAATGTATCCATCTTTACATAGAAAATACCGCATGTATACAACTTAAAATACGTCCTACTATGTGAATATAGCTTTCATTGAATCTATCTGTGTTATCCATTTAATAAGTTGCCATGTGAGGTGTCACTTAACCTGTGTACAAGTTTTTAATTGGTCGAATGCATACGATATACTTCAGAATAAAGTCTAGACAGTTATCCCTATAAATTAAGGCGATCTGTTTCTGGCAAAAGTTGCATTTTAAGGCCAGTTAGCTAATTTTGTTTCCAGTAAATTGGATTGAAATATTAATCTGTGTTGATATAAATTGGGGATAATATGGGACTGAGTGTGTATGATTGGTGAATTGCTGTAAACATAGGGCAATTGGAGATTTAGAAGGACGGTTTAGTTAGATAACTTTGTGGTTGTATTTGCACATGATTATTTGCAAATTTAAAATGTGATGTTATATTAATTTTGAAATTAGATTTCGTTTAGACGAAGAAAATATACAATAGAGGAACACTTGTTGTGTAGTAAAGATATAGATTTTTAAGGGGTGTTTCCGTGGTATAATTGGTTCCGTAAGTTTAACTATTATTGGTAATAACAGTAACCATTTGTAGATACAGCTGCATGTGTGCATGGGTTGCTAGAGACTAAGAGAGTCATAATTGATATGTCGGAACAAGTTTGTAAGATATCTGAGGTTTTGTAATTATTTTCTCCTTTTGGGGTTTGGGAACAAATAAAATGCTCATATTTAGAATGTATGAGATATCGATAATAGTCTCCTACTCTCATTTACCTTTACTACTTACTATTGAATAGTGTACCAGTGTTCGAGCCCAAGGTTTGAAATATAAACCCAACGTTGGTTTGACGAATATTTTATAATTGTTCACTTCAACTTCTATTCTAAGTACTTCAAACATTCCCTATCTTTTTTGGTTTGCAATAGGCCAAAGCCTATCGCAGTATTCATAATCTGTGAAATGATAATTAGAGGCAACTAGATCTCCGTTTTAGGCTTTTATCTGCTTCTCCGCGTGCTATTCATCTGGTTAATCCATGTATGCATATTCCGTGAATAATATTTGTGAGGAACTGGAGAAGTTTGAAATGTGCATACAGAGGAGAGATTTGCATTAATTGTAACGTTTAATGTGATTTTTCCATCGGTATGCTCTATTGTTTTTACTAAATATAGCAAATGTCCTGAATCCTGATATCTGATAGATACACATTGCAGCATGGACGTCCGAGAGAAATCAAGATCCTCACTATTCGAGTCATCTAAACATAAAAGGGTTCCCATTTATGTTATGATGCCAATCGACTCTTTCGGGATTGATACATCTGGCGCTCCAAGAATCAGGAAGTAATTACCATTTCTTGTGCCAATGCCAATTTGGAAAAAAATGGATAAATTTGGATTTAATAATCTAATTTTTATTAGCTCTAAATACTTTTATCAACTTCGGTGGTGACACGTATACATGTATATGCCGCTCTTGTTGTTTCAGAATCAAGGCCTTAACTATATCTCTAAAAGCCCTCAAGTTGGCAGGTGTCCATGGAATCGCTGTTGAGGTTTGGTGGGGGATTGTAGAACGATTTTTTCCTAATGCATATAATTGGTCTCTATATGAAGAACTTTTCAAACTCGTATCTGAAATGGGGTTAAAGTTACAAGTTGCATTATCCTTTCACTCAAATGTTCATTTATCTTCACGAGTTCAAGGTGTTAGCCTTCCACAATGGATCATAGAGGTTTTCTTCTTCACTTTAAAATTCTGCTGCCTTAAGTTATACTAAAACATAAAATAAAGGACTAGCTTTTCCTAAATGAGGATATCTTGTTTGTTTTTCAGATTGGTCGTCAGAATAAGGACATTTACTATCGAGACCAAAATGGGTTTCCTAATGCTGATTATCTTACGTTGGGGGTAGACAATATTCCTTTGTTTTCTGGCCGTACTGCTCTTCAGTGTTACGAAGATTTCATCAGCAGTTTTGCAAACAAATTTGATTCTTTAATGGGAACTATAATTGAAGAAGTTTGTGTTGGTCTTGGGCCTTCTGGAGAACTTAGGTACTCTTTTACGTTCATCTAGAGGTGTCAATATCGACCTATTTTCTTTTAAAGGGGTTGAATCGGGTAATATTATCATCCCTAACGGGTCAAACGGGTATATCAAAAAATTTGGTTAAATTTTTAGATTTTTAGTAAACATATTATTCTTTTTGGGAAAAAGGGTTTCGGGTATATAAAAAATAACCTGTTGTGACCCCTAAACCACATATTGCCACCTCTACTTTCATCTAATTGTATGTACATGCTTTTTGGAGAATAATTTGTTGATCTCCAAATCAGATATCCTGCTCATCCATTTCAAGATGGCAGATGGCAATTTCCTGGGGTTGGCGCATTTCAGTGCTATGACAAATACATGTAAGGCGGCTTAAACTCTAATTTGTTCATAAACTGTTCAAGAGATGGAAGATGGGTGCAATTTGTTATTTGCAGGTATGTTTTCTCTCGTTTAATGTAATCTTTTGTATACTTTCTAGGATGGAGGACTTGCGGACAGTTGCTTGGCAAGAAGGGAAGCCGGATTGGGCAAATAAGGGACCTCCAAATGCTGGTGACTATAATAGTGTCCCGTCTGATGTTCCTTTCTTTGAAGAAGGAGATGGGAGCTTTCTATCTGACTATGGCCAATTTTTTCTTGTAAGCCTTTTTTTCTTCACTCATGGACATTAATCAGTTACTACGTGTGAACTGATGATGTTATTGGTCCTGAACATTAGAAATTTTATCAAACTAGAGCAAAGAGCACCCTGAGTGTTAAGTTTATTTTCCGACAGTAAAATCATTTATCTTCAATTTGGGTAGTTTGACATGGGCGCCTACATATCCTTTTGATTAAGCTCTTTATATCTCTAACGGGTCAAACGGTATTATTCAGAAAATAGCTTTAAAAAAGGGAGCCAAATGGGTAGAAGTTGTCCAAAGTGTATATTATTGCATAAATCCTCTTAAATAAAATTATTCGAAATATAGGTTATCCGTGAAATAATATAACTTTTAAAATTATATTTATTACACTGGTAATATATACTAATTGTTTTGGAAATCTGAAGGGCTATAAAAGGAGGTTTTAAGATATGTCTATTAGAGAATATAACGCATCGTCTTATATTAGGGATATGAAAAGATGTATTAAGCAAGTTCATGAAAGCATTACTAATATCTAATTGTGTTTTCCTCGTAGGAATGGTACAGTGATAGGTTGCTTCATCATGCAGATGCCATTCTTGGAGTGGCAGTAAATTTGTTACAAAAGTATCAAGAAAATGAGCAAAATGGTGTACGTGTCGTGGCTAAAATTGGTTTACTTTATTGGTGGTATCACACTGTTTCTCATCCCGCTGAGCTTACTGCGGGTTATTACAACACTGCTTTTAGGGATGGTTATTATCCGTTGACTTCAATGTTGTCTCGTCATGGAGCAGCTCTGCAGATTTCGTAATATTCTATCCATCTTCATTTTCTTTATGTCAACATGAGGAACATTGTCGGGTCGGGTTGAGTGTTGACTCCTAAACACTTTTTTGTCTATTTCAAATACATAAATGCATTAGTTATGATTACAAGAAACAATATAATCAAATTATTAATCTAGATCTTTGAGTAAAACGACATAGGAAGTTTTACACTCTGAAAATAGTCTTTGGTGACTTTCAACCCGTTTAACCCTTTCCAAATTTAGCTAAGAATAATTAATTTAACCCATTTATAAGTTAATGGGTCAAGATTGCTACTTCTAATTTAAGAGATCCACTCAATAAAACTGATTTACTAATGTGCAACTATATGTTTTGCTGATTCCTTATGTTCATTACCTAGATAAATCCCTTTTTGATGATCTTTTAACTGTTTAGCTGCTTTGAGATGTTGGACAATGAAACTCCCCAAACGTGTCTGTGCAGTCCAGAAGGTTTGCTTCAGCAGGTACATCTCTTTTGTTTAACTTATCACCGTCAAGTTAAATTTATAACATTTCAATTGAAAATCATCCTAAAATCACACGGATACGCTGTTCTCATCTATCGTGGTGTTTACCATAATATATAGCTGATTTATGATTTACTAACTACCAGATAAGAACTGCCTCGAAGAAAAAGGTTGTAGAATTGACAGGGAGAAATACACACGAAAGGTTTGATGAGGTATGCATTTTCCTTTTTCATCTGACTATTGCTTTATTCCAAGTTGTATACGGATAAATTTCACAAAACTGAAACAGAGAACACACAAAAATTGTAATTGTTAATCTAGCGGTCGCAAATTTTACTACTTATAACGGGGCCGATTTGAGTTGTGATTTATTTAAAACGTGTCAAATCAACAATTTAGCTAAAAGGGGAATGTGTCAAATGGGCTTAAAGTTAGCCAGAGTCTACTTTTATTTCATACAACCACCTAAATCGTTTTGTTTGAATAGTATTATTTTTATAAACCACCTACTGACCCGCCCATCGTGCCATCTCTAAGCTTATTCATAGAAGCTAATATTCACAACGAACTGTTACATATTTCACAAATTAATATTTGCAGGCTGGACTAAAGCAGATACATTCAAATTGTTACGACTCACAGGCAGAAGCTGTGAGATCATTTACATATTTCAGAATGAACGATAAGATATTTATGGTTGAAAACTGGAATAACTTTGTACCATTTGTGCGGAGGATGAGCGCTGATTTGTAAAATAACATCTTTATCCTGCGAACAATACGATATTATTACGCTACTGTTCATAATTCCCTTCTCCACTGCCTTTTTATACGCAGAGCTTTGTAGGGTGTAGCAAGAAATTGTACAATGGTGTGTTTTATATCTGTTTATATGCATTTAGTGCAACAAGAATCATATGATCTGAATAATAGGCCTTTTTTTATACGATATGGTTAATAATCCGAGTGTTTTTTTCTTTTGTTATTTTTCGTTACGTGTAGGGATTCGTTCATTATTTATGTTAATATGTTCTCTTTCTGTTTTTTTTTATACTGTATGGTTGCTAATATCGAGTGTTTTTTCCTTTTTGTTATTTAACCATCACCAATTTAATCTGACCTAAATCTGACCTAGTGGTAAGACATCCTAATAAACGTCCAAGTTTGATCCTCCCAACATAGATTCGAAAATGATAACATGAATATCTCGTTTAGACGGCGTAAAATTGAGTCAGAACTCGTGAACTAAGAAAAACCTCTTTGTTTAGAATAAACAATTATTGTAAAACAGCTTATTTTTAGTAATAGTTAGGTAGTCTAGTACCAAGGTTGTAAACGAGTCGAGCTGAATATTAAGTACTATAGCTCGAGCTTGACATGGTTACTAAAACTTGGGTTCGAACTCGATCAAACTTTAAATTTCAATCACAACTTATATCAACTAGACTTGACTCGACCTGTATACATCCAAGTTATTGTATGCGTATAAAAGGGTAAAAGCGTAATTTTATCAAAGCTCCATAAATCTCTTGAGTCTAACAAGCCAAGTATCTAAAAGCTCGAACTCAACTTAAAAATTTACTCAAATTAATTTAAATCAACTCAAACTCAAATATTTTACCAATCGATCTCGAGTAGTCTGTGAGCTGTCTCGACGACTCGGAAAGAGTGTGATGTGATGGCTATGAATATCCTTATTCCTTAATATATCATTGCCTTTATTGTGAACCTTTCAAAGGATATGGTTAAGAAAGTGCCATCCCATTTGATATTTCTTCACTCATTTTTAAGGATACATTTCTTTTCAATTTTTCCAAATCCAGCATGGCTATGGCCAACACTCTCTCATCAACATTCTCCCCATTTTCTCTCAAATCATTCAGAAAACCCAACCCATTCGCCACGTCATCCTTCCCAATTTTCAAAACCCTAACCCCACCAATACCCAATCACCGGAATATTCTCACCGTCGTCAAATCAAACAACAACAACAACAACGAAACCACCGTAGACTTCCCGGACCGCCTAATCTCCTCCATCGTCTACTTCTACCCACTCTTCGACGGCATCCAATACGGTAAATACGTCATCACTCAATTCACTTTCCTTCAAACCCTAATCCAACCACTAATCCCCGCAATTAGGGTTTTCAAATCATTCCCATTCAACGGCTTCTTAGTGTTTCTTACTTTATATTTCGTTGTAGTTCGAAACAATAACTTTAGCAGATATGTTAGGTTCAATACTATGCAAGCGATCGTACTCGATGTGCTGTTGATTTTTCCTGATTTGTTGGAAAGGACTTATAATCCTAGAGATGGGATTGGGTTAGATTTGTTGATGAGTTTGGATTCTACGGTTTTTTTGTTTTTGTTAGTTAGTTTGGTTTATGGTTCTTCGTCTTGCGTTTTTGGTGTTGTTCCTAGGTTGCCTATTGTTGCTGATGCCGCCGATAGGCAAGTTATGTAATGTTGTCTAATGTATAATAAAAACGCGAAATGTTTGTTGTTGTTGTTTTGAATTTGTATCAATGATTATTAAGTTTGATTTCTTCTTCGAGTATAATTGTTTAACGTATGGTTCTTTGTCTTTGCTTGTTTGGTTCCTAGATTGCAAAACGTTGCTGATGCAGTGTATAGGCAAGCTATGTATTGTATAGTAAACTCGGAATTGGGTTGTTACATTACTATGAACATCTTGGTTTCAGCTTAATTTGAGATAAATCGAGTAAATTTGATTAGTTTAGATAGACAAATGAGATCAAAGTGTATAAAAAGATGGAATTAGGTTTATGACTTGACTCGAAAGCTTTTGATGTGTTATAGTGTCACTGGTATATTTAACCGGAGACAAATTGTTCCTTTTACCCAAAAATAGTGTCACTGGTATGGAAGAGAAAGTGATATGACGTTGATACCAAAATCATAAATACTACGATATCAAAGAATAAATTTCATTCTGTAATAGTCATAATAAAATACAAATTTTTATAAGTTTCTATACCATATTATTTCAATAAAACAAACCACAAAACCAAAGCTAGGATAGTAAAGGTAAACCCCTTATTTTCCACAGCATCGTTACTATCCGCTACATCATCTGACTCACCGGAGGGTGAGTCAGCCGGCGCATCCACTGGCGCCGGTGCAGACTTAGACTTCTTGTTTGGATCTTCTGGTGCCATTACCGGCGCCCGAGAACCATCTCCTTTAAAAAGATCCTTAGGCAACAAAACATTATCAATCATAAAAACACCTAACGGATTTTGATCAATTAACGTCGTTACTATCGACGCTGTTACAACGCCACTTTTTAACACTACTTTTTCACCGTTGTTCTCCACCGTAAGATCGTAATTAGCACCCGTAGTTGCTAACGTAATCGTTAAACTATTACTCGTATTCAATGTCACAAACGATTGATAAATCGGTAAACCGTGATACTCAAGCAACGATTTCTTTTCACTATCTGTTAAATTTTCAAATTTAGGCATAAATTGTTGAAACACATAGTCTTCCGGACAAAAAACCGTTAATCCGCTATTAATGTTATCTTCGTAAGCTTTAATGGCGGAAAATTTAATCAAAGCATCAGAAAAAGATTTACATCCAAAACAGGACATCATTTCAGTAACATTTAGCGACGCCGGATCTGTAGACGGAGTCACAGACTCCGGCGTCGGTAATATGTTACTAATCTGTACAACAGAAATGTTACACGGAATTTCTGTTAACAAAGTAACATATCTAGAATCAGTTTTACCGGAATCTTCAGTACCGAATCCAATAACTCCGCCCGAAAGATCCGTAATGTTAACGAATCCAGAACTGTTAGTGGCAGTTCCCGTCGCTTGAAAAAGCGTCGTAGTTAACTCAGTTCCGTTGTTTAGTTGACGAAGTTTTTTTACATCGAAGTAATCGAGTAAAACATGAAGTGATAAAATGTTTTTGATAGTGAAAATATCAAGGTGTTTGGTTACCAGATCTTTCATTCCGAATTCGTTAACGGCCAACACGGTGACTGGTTGCCTGTTGTTGATTTCGGTTGCAATGTTTGTGATGGTGAGGTAATGGTTGAAGGTTCCGAACCCTGGAGAGTTTGAGAGAATCGCGGTGATGTTGTGAACCGATACGCTTGCTTCGGGGAGGAGGAAGAAGATGAGGATCGAGAATAACGCGAAAACCGCCATTGATCGGAGTTGCAGCCTTGCAGGGGATTAAAACTTGAAGAAGATATGGAGATTTGTTAAGTTTATGGAGATTTTATATTTTATGTTTTTATCTTTTTTTGCATGAAGATTTTATTTCATTAGTTGTCATTGAATAAGCATACCAAGAATACAAAACAGGGATTAACTCAAACTAGGGAAACTAGGGATGACAATGGGACGAATATATCGGTAAACCTGACTTTGTTATAAAACCGGCTCTTAAAACCGATACCAAACCCTACAAGTCCCCATTACTTTTACCTTGTAATAAAATTTTCATATATTAAGCTAAATTGATTTCCTAATGTTAACTACTAATCTGTTTATGAAATTTCGATATCTTGTTTTAACTAGATATTGACTAAGAACGTCATTATTTTAGTGAACGATGCAAATTTTCGATACACTTGCCTCTTCAAACGAACTTTTATCTTTACCTTAAAACATAAACAAAAAATTTAATTACTAATAATTTTCAAAAAACAATACTTATATTCAATTTATTAAACAAATTTTCATTGTAATCATAACAAAGAATAGTTAACTAGAACAAATTATTCACTAAAACAAACCAAAAACACAATGCAACAACAAAAAACCAAAGATCCTAAATCTTCACAGCATTGCTAATATCCAACACACCTTTAGGAGGGCCCGTGGGAGCATTCATCGGCGTCGGTGCATACTTCATCTTTCGACCTTTTGGTGCCATTACTGGTGTCGGAGAATTAACTGGAGTAGCAGGAGAGTCCTCGGGCGCATTCACCGAGTACGGTGCATACTTAAGCTTCATCTTTCGACTTTTTGGTGCCATAGCCGGCACAGGAGAAGAAGTAACCGAAGACTTTGGCGCTGGAAACTCCCCACTCATCTCTATAACAGATATGTCATTTGGAATTTCAAATAAAATTGTAATGTAAGCCGGATATTTCCAGATATCAGATTCTTCAGTACCGAATTTTATAGAACCGAATAAGTCAGTAGTAACGTTAACAAATCCCGAATTCCCTAAGGCGTTTCCTGTTTCTTGAAACAACGTTGGGGTTAATTCGGTAGTGCTACTAAGTTCCATAAGCTTTTCACCATTGATGTAATCGAGTAAAACATGACGTGATAATATGTTTTTGATAGTTTGCATATCAAGGTTTTTGGGAAATAGGTCTTTCTTATGGTAGTCATAGACTGCTAATACGGTGATTGATTGTCGTTTGTTGATTTCGGTTGCGAGGTTTGTGATAGTGAGGTAATTGTTGAAGGCTGAGAAACCGGGGAACTTTTCTAGAATTTCAGTAATGTTGTGGCTGCTAACGGTTGCTATGGGAAGGAAGACGATGAGGATCGTGAATAACACTATCGTAAACGAAGCCATTTAATTATCGGAGATGAAATTAAGAAAGTGAAAAAGATATCCAGATTTTGTTAGTTTCATGGGGTTTATATAGCTATTTTGCATTAAGTTTCGTAGTTGAATTGCAACACATTATAAACTAATTTCTCTTTGATTGTCATTACAATTGTACAAAAATTCAAATTGTGGATAATTTGAATCAATGTGGCGTTAGTATTAGCTTATTTTCCGGACAATTTATTAAAATAATCAAAAAACTTTTATTTCGTATAAATGAGTTATTATTAATTATAAAATGCAATAATTACAATTTTATTATATAGTGTGTGATTTTTGTATTTGGACTATAAGTTTGGGAGGGAGGGAGTATTAGACTTATGCTAACGGGTAGGTCGAGCTGATAAATGATGCGCGTTGGTTGAACTGACGATGATAGCACTGTCGCGTCGATGTGAGAATTCCTTGAATTCCTTTTTTCCATGTGGGGGGGAAAGAGGGATGGTGCCGGTAGCAATAATAAATAAATAATGTGTATATGTATATGTTTAAAATAGATAATGTGTGAGCCTAAAAATATTAAGTTATGGATAAAGTATTAGTAGCGATTAGTCAGTTTTTATGTCTGTTGACATGACACTGAGATGACATTAATTAACTAGTCGATTTTTAGTCACTGTTGCGAGTGATTTTAATTAATTTTAAATTTAATAAAGTTATTTATATGTATATAATAGCTTTTAGAGATAAGTTCTATACATGCTATTAATTAAATATATAGTTGCACATATAGTTGATAGTTTAATAGGTGAGTTACTTAACTTTTGGTCAATTTCATTTCTTACATAGGTTTAGACCCGTAAGATACACGATTATCTAAAATATAAAAAAGAGAAAAAAAAGAAAATATAGATAACAACTTTATAGTATAATAATTATCATAAACATAAATTTGAGATAACAAACGAAAATAAGCAACAATATTGAGCAAATCACCAAAATAATTATCTAACAATTACATTTTATAAAAATAATCATTAGGATGATTATTTTTATAAAATGTAAGTGTTGGATGGTTGTTTTGATGATTAATTCAACGATATTTGATAATAAAAGTGGATTTATTGCAACTATATGAAATGAATTTAAAAATTATTTATACTTTAACCGAAAAATTGTTTATATGATAAATTTGTGTCAATCTTGCAAATTAGCTTTATGAAACCTGTATGTGTTACTTCTCTGTAGCTCAATAGGCATTCTCGAGCAAAACTATCGTACGCCTTTGCTAGCTCAATAGGCATTCTCGTAGCAAAACTATTCTACGCCTTTGCACCATCTTTTGTATTAATCTGTGTAAAATAGTAAGCATATATTAGGATAAGAATAGATAAAGTCAAAAATAATTTTAAACATAATAAAGTCTCAAGAAAGATGACAGAAATGAAACAATTTGCCAAGTAACCAGAGCTTGGTAATTTCGACCCATTTGCAAACTAATCGGATAGATGTAAATGGTGTATGGAGTATGGTCAACCTAAACAGTTTTTGACCCATCACCCAACCCGCTCAAGATGTTCTGAAGATTAATCAGTACAAATACGTATTTAAAGTTTAATGGAAAAATTATAGATATACAGTCGTGTTGAGAAGAACTTAAAACCCTACTTGGTCTGTAGTGAATCTGCCTTTAAAGGAGGTCCTTGGTAAATGATAACATGATTATTCCCAGACACATTCTACATATTATGGTCGACTTGAACTATTCGACACCATAACATAGCAAATAAAGATCGTAAAATTTATCCTAATCTCGATGGCTTGTTTGTTCAATTGCTTTGATATACTTTTTATCAAAATCTAAGAGTCCCAATGCATACCAAGCATTTTTATGGTTGTCACATATTATACCATTAATTGTCTGAATTTCTTCATATAGTGTTAGTCCTTTTCCTTTATTCAACAAAATCCTTAAGTAGAAAAGGTCATACGAACTCGATAAAGCGATGAATTCTACCAATATATCAAACGTAAAGGTATATATGTTATTATACATGTAACATTGTCTTATAATAATAACTTAAAATCTAAATAAACATAAAGTTTATGATTCAATTTTTATCATTGTCCGTGCTATCACGAGATAATAATCTAATTTGATAGAAAAAAGAAAATTATAGATATAAGATTTATGTTTGATTAAACTTTACACTTGTCGTATTTAATTTTCTTCAAATTCAATAATTTAAACGTACATCAGATGCCGCAATTATCGTCATGGGTATGCGGTCGTTTTTATAATTTACTAACTCCAATACCTTTTTAAAACACCTATTAAATGAAATTCAACTTTATGTCAATTGATGACCTAAGTTTTTGTTGAAAATCAGCTTATATCTTGTATTTTTCGTGTAGTCTGTCGGTCAAACCAACGATTTTTTTTTCAAAACGATAGAAATCCTTTTCTTTTTCCGATATATATACATTATACAACTAAATAAATATATTTTTTGAGCAAAACAATAAATAATTAATTTTGAACGAAACGATAAATACCAAGTCCTTAAGTTGTCTTCACAAATGTTTCATGTTTTAATTTTAATTTACTCACCTAACGTCCTTACCCTCTTAGGCGAATATGGATAGAAAAAGAGGTAGACAACGGTGGTGATGATAGTTTCGATTATTCATTCAGTTTAGAAAAAAATATTTTATAAAAAAATGGTGTTTTGATCGGTTCATCAATCCATAGATCATTAATATTACGTTAAAAACTATATAAAGCTTAACATAATGAATCGAAAATAATTTTTGTGTGAGTATTTAACATATTTATTAATAACCTAAATGTTTAAACATAATTTTTCTTTGAATAATTGCTTAATATAGGTGACTCGGGAATTTAGTTTATAAAATGTAAAATAATAAAAATAGTATTGTTTAATTTTGGAAAATTGCTAAAAATAGAAAGTTCAATCTTGTTTTCCCACCTACTTACGTCACATAGATTATTAAAAGAAAAAGTTTTAAATTTTTTTTTTTAATAATTATCATATACTCTATGATAACAAAACAAAATACTCTTTTAATTTAATTATCATGGTCTCACCCACGATAACTTGTTTGAACTATTATAAATGCCACATTATATGTCTTTCCCCACATTTTATTTTATTTATTTCATAATTT
Organism: Senecio squalidus; assembly: GCA_910822075.1. Lineage (NCBI taxonomy): Eukaryota > Viridiplantae > Streptophyta > Magnoliopsida > Asterales > Asteraceae > Senecio > Senecio squalidus. The sequence goes on from CAJVGC010000065.1 coordinate 63,908,324, forward strand.
TAAGAAATTCATCCACATTATATTATTTTCTCCGATAAAAAAAAATGTTTCTAATTTAAGAAGCGGGAAGTAATGATGTAACTACAACAACATGATGTCGGGTCATTTGCCCGAGACTTACTATTATCGACATAATAGAGCCAAATATTGAGGAACTAGACACCGATATTAAAAGCTAGGCTACCTTGCGCGCTAGATAAATACGTGCCTCATGCATAATTGTCTTGTTAAGTTGCTCTTTTATGAAAGTAAGAACAATGGATACAAAAACCAATCACGGAACATTGTAGAAAGACATAACTAGAGATTATATATAAAGGCATTGCCACCCCAAATTGGTTATCCCCACCTCGGTTCCACTTATGTCACATCTATGACACACACACACACCCACGTGTGTCATAGATGTGACTTTTTTTTTCTTTCTTTCTTTTGTCTTTTGTTGTCGTTTTTTTTTTTTTTCAAGTATCGTAAAATAAAAAACATTATACATAATTTAGCGAAAAAATAAATTATGTATTAACAAAAATACACAAAATAAATTGTATATTAAAATGCAACATTCGTATTCTATTATTCACATATTCGGTATAATAAAAAACAGTATAATGGTGTAACGAACAAATAAATTATATATTAACAAAAAAATAATAATTAAAAGTTTGTATGTGTAAAAATAAAATATATGTTTTGTGTGAAACGGAAAGTTATTTATATTGTTGAATAATATTAAAAACCCGACAGTAGTTGTTTATTAAACATAATAATTTCACCTTTTTTTATATAAAAAACGAAAGAAATATTTGAATAAAAGTAATGTGTTTTTATAAAAAAATATCGTCGGATTTTATAGACTTTTGAAGAAACATAAGGAATTAAAAATTTGAAAAGTAAAAACGATTAGACATAAAGTTGACATAAAACATGACATAAAGTAAAAAAAAAAAAAAAAAATATGATTTATGGTTATAAGCTAAAGATAAGGGTGGATCATAACATGACCCTTGTATAAATTAGAATTTTAACATTGTCTATTCTAATATAAAAGTATAAATATTATAAATAATTAAACAAATGCTATTAAAAAAATGTTAATTAGAAAATTATTACGGGAGTACGCAATGGCTAAATATGTCGGTGGAAGAATCCGGGTCAAACGTACTATCTGGTCTACCTACGTGGACGTATGTCATTGGTTACACAGCTGTAATCAATATTTCTATACTTAGCCCACGTCTTTCTCGAAACTACAGAAAAAACCCTGAAACATTACTCGGAATTAATCTTTTCATCCCTTGTGTAGATATGTGACAAGAAAATAAATTACAGATACCAAGATTGGATCGAAAATATATTTTGTTGATGACAATATTCGAAACGACAGGAAAGCCCGATCTGAAATTGACACGATAAATAACGGTTAACGTTGTATAATCTTACCCGCCAACCTGTCAACTCGAATTATTTTGAAGTTAGGTTTGAGTTCGACATTTAAATAAATTGATCAACCTGACAATCTAAAACTTTTATAAGGTAATATAAAAATTATAATATATATAAAATTTAATATTTATCATATCATATTTAACTAAAATAATCCCTTATTATAATCTTAACATATTTCTTTTTAGAAACTTATATATTAATAGCTTGACACATTCACATATTTTGACCTGAAACTAACTCGTTTAGTCTGGATCTAACTCGTTCTAACATGTATAATAAACGGGTTACAGAGTTAGATTCGAGTTAAGTCTGACAACCTGCTGATCCGAACCCGATAATCTGATTATGTTAAAGAGGCATTGAGTTATTTATCCTGTCAACCTGCTAACCCGAACCAGTCAACCTGAACCCGATCTAAATTACCATCCCTAGTTCCAACAATCAATATCAGTTTACCAAACATATATACAAGTTTATAAACAAATTTCTATATTCACAAGTTTTTAACTAATAAAGATACTACAAGGGACCAAAATGTAAATGTAATCCATAAAGTATAGAAAAATACAAAATCGAGAAAAGAAAACCGTTAGATGATAAAAACAACAGTGGTTTTTTCGTAATTAATTCAACTATAACGTCTATTTTCCTAACTACTCTTTCATATCTTCAATCTTCTTTATATAACTTTAGCTTATTACATTTTGGTTTATGTTTCATATATTCAGATTTTTCGACTTATATAACCGTTTATTAACTTATTACACATCAAAACATAAGTCAGAATATTAATAAGTTATAAACCGATTATATAAGTCCAAACAAACACGGTCTACATTACTTCACTTTCATTTCCATCCACACCTCTCTCTCCCACACACTTTCTCTCTAAAAAAAACCTCACAATGCAGCTCAACGGCATGTCAGCAGTTACCGCAACCGCGTACATGACCATCCTCATCCTCCTCCTCCTCCCAACACCACCAGTTTCCGGCCACAACATCACGAGCCTCCTGGCGAAATTCCCGGAGTTCTCCACCTTCAACCATTACCTAACCGTAACTCACCTCGCAGACGATATCAATAACCGGAGAACTATCACCGTATGCGCAGTAAACAACGCAGGAATGTCAGATCTATTATCCAAACATCTCTCAATCTACACTATCAAAAACATATTATCACTCCATGTCCTTCTAGATTACTTCGGAGCCAAAAAGCTTCATCAGATCACCAACGGAACTGCTCTTGCTGCGACAATGTTTCAAGCAACTGGTACCGCTACTGGTAGCTCTGGCTTCGTCAACATTACCGATCTGAAAGGAGGTAAAGTAGGATTTGGAAGCGAAGATAGTAATAGAGTCGATGCGACTTTCGTTAAATCTTTGATTGAACAACCTTACAATATATCGGTTATTCAAATTAGCTCGATGCTTCCGTCGTCGGAGGCTGAAGCTCCGACGCCGGAGCCAGCTATGGTTAATATCACAGATCTAATGTCAGCTCATGGCTGTAAAAACTTCGCTGAGGCATTGCTTAATTCTGACGCAATGAAAACTTATGAGGATAACATTGATGGCGGATTAACGGTTTTTTGTCCGTTAGATGATGCGTTTAAAGGCTTTATGCCGAAATTTAAAAATTTAACGGTTAGTGGTAAACAATCGTTACTTGAGTACCACGGTGTGCCGATTTATCAATCTATGTCAATGTTGAAATCGAGTAACGGTGTTACGAATACTTTAGCTACTGATGGAGGTGCAAAGTATGATTTTGAAGTGCAAAATGACGGTCAGGATGTTACGATTAAGACGAGCATTGTAACGGCTAAGATTGTTGGCACGTTGATTGATCAACAGCCGTTGGTTATTTTTACTATTAATAAAGTTTTGTTGCCTAAGGAGCTTTTTAAAGGGGCGATTTCGCCTACGCCGGCGCCTGCACCGGCGCCGGACGCGGCGGATTCGCCTAAGCCTGCTAAGAAGAAGAAGCATAAGACTCCGCCGGCGGAGTCTGATTCGCCGGCGTATTCGCCTGCTGATTCGCCGGATGATTATTCGGCGGATCAGGAAGCGGATAGTAACAATGCTGTGGAGATGAAAGGATTTGGATTTGCTTTTGTGGTGGCTTTGAGTTTTTGGTTTATGTAAGTGTGATTTTTATTTTTTTTTTGTTTTTTTTGTTGTTTTTGATTTTTAGGGAAATAATTTGGTTTCTAGAAATTATGATTTTCACTTGAAGAAATTATATTTGTATTTTATATAATTTGATGGTGAAGGTAATATTTTTTATAAATTATTTTAATTAAAAATGTATGTGTGTGGGTGGGTAGGTGTGTGTTTTTGTAATTTAAAGACATGAGTATTGTTTGTTCTTGGTTATTTATATTTTCTTTGTGTACAACATACAATGATAGCTAATGAAAAATTGATCATTTATGGTTTAATATTAGGGTGTTTTACTTGTTTTAGCTTATTTTTATGATTATAAGTAGATTGAGTTTGTCATCTTTTAGGGGAGGTTTTGGTTCGAGTCTCACTATTGGGTTTACTCCTTACGTGAATATTAGGAGATATGTAACTAATTTTGGTGTAAGGTTCATGGGTCGCATACTGCCCAATTGGATGTCACTGTGGCCCCGAATCACTAACATTGTCATTCTAAAAAAAAATATATAATAGCTTTTTATGGCTATCGCTAAAAACAAATTCGTATTTATAAGGGTATTTGGTATGATAATTACGATTTTGGTGATTCTGAGATTACTTTTGCTGACGTTGCAGTGAGAATCATGATTCTGAGATTTTTGGTGATATGATAATGAGGATTATGGGAGTTGTGGGACCCAATTTTAAAAAAAAAAAACATTTAAATAAGATAAATATAAGATTTTATTAAAATAAAAAAACAATACAAATTATTAAAACTAAAATAAATAATAAGGTAAATCATCCCATATTTTTGTTGGATTTTTATTTTTTCGAACTCGATCCACTCCACTTGGATTTTATTATGGTATGAGATTGAAAGAAGGTGTGATTTTTTGGTTAAAATGTGAATGTATTTATAGGTGAAATTGTGAGAAAAATAAAATAAAATTTAAAACCAACGGTTGTATTTTTGACCTTTGGTGTTTTTAACTTTTATTTTTTTTATTTTTTTGACCGTTTGTAAAAAAAAAAAACATAACGTCTCGTTACAACGACAACCCAAACGAGCCCCACACGAGGTGCTCTAAAAAAAGAAAAACATAAAGGTTCGGTACAACGACAACGAGTAGGGACGGTATGATAACTAGGCTAAAATCCCATTCTTGGCATTATAACAAGCCAGAACGAGCCCTACACTAGGTGCTCTAAACTATATGCATTGTCACCTTTGTAAAAAAACCGTTAAAAAAATCACCAATCAAGTAGTAGGAGGTTATGCTCCGTTCAGGTTAGCATTGTACTTGTGAGTTTATGTTCTCCGCTTATATTTTACAGAGTAAATTACATGGATTGTCTTTATAGTTTTAAAAAGAACAATATTGAATATTTAAATTCTTAAAATTAGATAGGATAGAAAATGTCAAAAAATTTATATACTAGTGTAGATGTTTTCATTTTTTTTTTTTAATTTTCTACTTTTTTTTATTTCAGATATTTTTTCAAAATAAAAACTTAGAAAGGATAATAAATGATGTATAATATTTTAAGTATTTTGATTTTATATGGTTCAAAAGAAAAATATTAAATGTTAAAAGGTTTAAATTAAATAAGAGAGAAGATAATAAATGTTTTATATAATAGTATAAATAAATTTATTTCTAATTACTACGTTTATCAAAAAGTTTATTTCTAACAAAAACCAGAACTAAACTAAAACTAACGCCTTATACAAATACGATAACAACTAACGAAATATTAGTTTAGAATGTGTTGTAAAAAAAAAGTAACATGTTTATCAAAAAGTTTATTTCTAACGATAACCAAATATCAAGAAAATAAACTAAAACTGATGCCACTAAGGTTTAAGTTATCCCCAGTTCGTATTTTTATACAAATACAATTACAATTAACGAAATATTAGTTTAGAATGTGTTGTAATCGAACTAGGAAATCTTCAAGCGAAAATAGCTATATAACATGAATAGAAACCCATTAAACTAAAACTATCAACATCTCGATAACTTTTTCATATTCCTAATTTTATCTTCGATTAATGGCTTCGTTTACGTTATTCTCAATCCTCATCTTCTTCCTCCCCATAGCAACCGTTAGCAGCCACAACATTACCGAAATTCTCGAAAAGTTCCCCGACTTCTCAGCCTTCAACAATTACCTCACCATCACAAACTCGCAACCGAAATCAACAAACGACAATCAATCACCGTGTTAGCAATATATGACTACCATAAGAAAGACCTATTTCCCAAAAACCTTGATATGCAAACTATCAAAAACATATTATCACATCATGTTTTACTCGATTACATCAACGGAGAAAAGCTTATGGAACTTAGTAGCACTACGGAATTAACCCCAACGTTGTTTCAAGAAACAGGAAACTCCTTAGGAAATTCGGGATTTGTTAACGTTACTACTGACTTATTCGGTGCTATATTATTCGGTACCGAAGATTATGGTATAATGAGATATCCGGCTTACATTACAATTTTATTTGAAATTCCAAATGACATATCTGTTATAGAGATGAGTGGGGAGTTTCGAGCACCAAAGTCTTCGGTGCTGGATCCTGCTACAATTACTTCTTCTCATGTGCCAGCGATGGCACCAAAAGTCGAAAGATGAGACTTAAGTATGCACCGTCCTTGGTGAATGCGTCCGCGGACTCTCCTACTACTCCAGTTAATTCTCCGGCACCAGTGATGGCACCAAAAGGTCGAAAGATGAAGTATGCACTGGCACCGATGAATGACTCTCTTAAAGGTGTTGGATAGTAGAAATGCTGAGAAGATTAAGTTTTTTTAGGTTTGTTTATGTTGCATTCGGTTTTTGGTTTGCTTTTCTAAATATTTTGTTGTAGATAGTTACTTTTCACATTTCAAATTATTTGTATGTAAGATTGAAGTTTGTTTTCACGGTTTTTTGAAATTTATCCAAATTGTCACATAATATATCAACTAATTAGTCTTAATGTCCCCGACCACCCAACTATCTAGCTTCTTAATTCAATCAAACTATCGCCGAGTGCACATTTATTCAACAAATGTTATCTTTACTTTTTGGTCAATTACATACTAAGGGACCGCTTGGTTGGGGGTTATAGGTGGTAATGAATGATAATGATAATGAATAAAGAAGGTCGGTTAATATAAATCAATCATTCATTACCCACCATTACCCCCAATTACCCAATAATCCATTACCCACTAAATTAAGGTTAATAACCTTTCATTTTCCATTATCATTCCTTTCCCATTAACCAACACAAACCTAAATGTTTTAGATTTTATGCTCATTTGGGTAGAACCCACGTACTTGGAAAAGTTGGTTTCTATTTGTTATTTAAAGCTATTTTATTTCCATGCAATGTAACTCAGACATTTCGTGTAATACGGTATCAAAGTGTCACGGGGTTAAATTCTTGAACTCGTGTGGCACTTAGGTTACTGATTTCTGGGAACTAAGTAAGTCAAAAAGATTTGGAATGTCTTTCGGAAACACTTGCCAGGAGGATTATAAAAGCTTGACGTTTATTGATACAAGGAAATCTGATGATTACAAATGAGATTGATTACAAATATATATAGGCTCCTAAGGAACTTTCTAGATATAGATTAATCTAGATAATATCGTAGAGTAATCTAGAACTAAGCTAGGTAATTTGACTAATCTAGAATGCTCTAGGATTAGTCTAGAACACGAAATACTAATTCGGGTATATCTAGACCATTTCTAGAATGCACCAGGTTTTATCCTTGATTCTTCCCGATTACTCTAGAAGTTTCCTGGCATCGAATGGATCGTTTCGGGCAGAATCTGCGCCTCGTAACGGCAGTCTGTTTTTGTTAAAGGGTCTGATTTCCAACAAGGTATTCATCTTACCAAAGTCTATTATTAGAGATACTAAAAAGTTCCTTCGAGGTTTTCTTTTGTGTCAAGGAGTCCTTAAATATGGGAAAGCTAAGATAGCATGGAAATCATTGTGTCTCCCAAAATCAAAGGGATACAAAACTGGAATTTAGCACTAATGATGAAGAACATATGGAAGAACCTAACTCGTAAGGAAACCCTCTGGGTTAAATGAACCCATAACGTATAAGTTGGTAAATCAATAGTTATGGGATCTTAACTTAAAAACAGGCTCGAGTTGGTGTTGGCGCAAAATATTAAATATCAGAGAAAAATTTAGGCCCTTTTTTGTTGTTAAACTAGGTAATGTTAGGAATACATTTGTTTGGTTTGATTGGTGGAGTGAATTTGGCCTGCTTGATATGCGGATTTCAAATAGAGAAAAAACGAGTGCGGTACCAAAAGTGTTGTTGCTGATGTAATAAGTTCCGATTGATGGTTGTGGCCGGCTGCATGGGAACAACGCTTTATGGCTTCAAGTACCACAACTAGAGTAGACTAAAGCGGATATAGTGGAATGGCGGAGTATATCAGGTGAAGGTGAAAGAATGGAATTCTCGGTCAGAAATGCTAGGGATCACTTATGCATTCTTTGTGTGGTTATTTATTTGTGACAAGTAAAAGACGCAAGATAGAATAAATGTATAGGATATGTCGCGAGGTTATGTACTAATGGTTTGGGTATTTTGCAAGATTAACAAACACTCTCACGGTCATTTGTTTGTTTTTTGAGTGCGAATATCCGAAGAAAGTCTTGTAAGGGTTAATAGTGATTGCTTCAAATAGTCGAAGTGCGTCTTCCTTTGGCCAAAACAAATTCTATAAGGGGTATAATAGCTAGGTTAGTTTTTGGTCCTCGTATGGAAAGAGAGAAATAACATAGTTTTTAAAAAGGGTTCTCGTTCATGTGACCAATTATTATGTGTTATCTATGAAGTCGTAAGGTTAAAACTCATGTCCTTGACGATTAGAAAGACGAATGCCACCTGCCGAGGCGTTGGAAATTTGGATCATCCCGTTTCGTGTTAGGGGTACACCCCTTCACGTTTGGATTTTGTTTTTCCTTGTGATGATAGTTTATTTTGTAAGTCTTATGTATTAATTCTAGTTTGTCGGGGTACCGTTTCCTCTTTAGTAATAAATTACAAATTAGATATATCTTCGTATACGAATCTAGTACTTTTATAATGCAAAATTAAGTCTCTTTCATATGTTATTTTTTTGTTGCAAATTAAAACATGTGAATAACGATAAGGAATTAGTGAAGGAGCTCTTTGCTATTTTATAAGGACATCACATGCAACACATTCTTATTTTCCTCATTATATGTTTAGAATGTGTACATGTTACAATTGTCTTCACAATATATGTTTTCAAATTACAAAAATTAAATACTAAACAAGGTAAACACGGAGGTTTTTCCTTGTTAAGATTGTTTGAGTTAAACGAGTCTTTAATTCAATTGAGATATTTTCGTGACCGTTTTTGAAATCTTGTCTGTGATCAACCCAAGATGTTTACATATGTTTAAACATGACATTTATGCTCGACATTTGACGAATTGCCGTCATCTTACATTTCTAAATTTGTCTTTTTTTTTTCATCTTAGCTATTTAAAAACACCAATATCATCTAACAAATCATTTGATTTCATGGCAAAAAGTTTACAAGCTTACTTTACTAACAAAAAATAGATATATTAAAAGCAAGACTTAAGCTACAATGTAGTTGCACATGATTACATGAAGCATTAAATCTGAATTTTCTACTTTTTTGTTCGACAACTAATGTGGATACCAACATGATATACTTTAGCACTTTAGCAATATCTTTTTCATTTTTATTAAAGATTTATAATCGATTCTAAAACTCATCCCAATTTACGTATGAGTTATATGTTATATTACATTTTTCCCTTCCGCTTCCATTCCTTGAGTGTCTTGATTTACGAGAAAATAAATATGCCGTATAGTTTAAGTCCAAAACGTGGTCTTAAAAGAGTAAATTACGCGAATGGTAAACATAATTCAATATGAAATTAAACTTGATTTTTTTTCAACTCGACTTGTTTCGTTATCTCCGTTAAGTAGTTGTGTTACATGACTAAAATGTATAAACAAAGTCGTAGTTTGTTATGAAATGAGGATAGTACTATTTCCAAAAATAGAAAGTGAAAAAAGTAACACACGTTATTTAAAAACGTTAAGGTAGAGATAGAGTAAAGTATTAGTGTACTACATCTAATTACTTTATTTCACATTTGAGCTTAGTATCTTATTCACATGGTATGTGTTCCCCCATCTTATAGCACCGTCAAAGTACCTTTGCATTAATAGTTTGTAGTTTTTTTCTTTTAAGAACGGTAATGCCAGTGATTTGGGGCCAAGAACTCTCCTAGGGGAGGACAACCTCCTACCAATAGGACAAACCCCCATTGGCAATCGTTTGTGGTTTTAATGTTATTCAATGCTTGATTTTTCTTATATTCATCAAAAGGGGGCCGTTGTTTATTATAACAAGTTTAAAAAACTTTTCGCTAGATGTTTAGTGATAACAAAAAATCTATATTGTAGAAAACACGATTAAAGAAAAATATATATATATATATAAATTAGTAAAGTTGGTTTAATAAATATGATTAAAATTTGAAAATTTTCTAACAAAATAACGTAATTTAGATTGGTTTTGCATTAAGATTACATATGTAACAGACTCATATTCTCTTTTCTCATTATATAATTAATGTACTATTTCGCCAAACCGTAACGAAACATTAAAGTAAAACCTAACAAGTACTAAAAAGCAATACCCAATAAGTTACATATACCGTTCATGTCGTTCAATAATTAGTAGCTCGCGAGTTGATCCGACTTGCTTATACCAAGATGTTAAAAAAACATAAGAGTAAGCGATCCGACTCGTAAAACTTATGAGCCTTTACTTCTTCACTCTTTGTGTATATGATTAACAACGTATTTACATAATTATCGTTCTATTCTAATTAAACCGAGCAAATAAATACTAATCTTGATTAATATTATTACCAAAATGGAGTGTTATCAAAACAATATAAAGAACATATGCATACATATTACATTCTTTTAACATAAACTTGGGAAAACACAAAATACAACAAGACTTAGATTATTGACTCCTAAAAGTGAATAAACAAAAGAAACATTAAACTTAAAATATGTAGGAAATTTAGTTGCAAATGAGATGCAAAATCCACATTTTGATAGAAATCTTGATTCGGGTTCGGATTTGGTGGAGAGTTGGCACAGTTTTGCATAGATGGTTGACAGTTTGACGGTTGTTGTGGCGGTGGTGGTGCTCCGTATAGAGGACCAGTAGGCATTTGTGGTGGTGGTTCGCATGGTGTTTTTGGAGCTTCATACACAGGGTCGCTTGGCGGCATTGGTGGTGGTGGTGGCGGTGTTTTTGGTGGTGATGGTGATGGTGGTGGTGGTGGTGTTCCGTATACTGGTCGAGAAGGAGCCGGTTGACAAGGGAATTCGCAGCTTATGGGCACTTCGGCAACAGAAAACTTCACGAAACTTATGTTCAAAAGAAGGATCAAAAGTGAAGTAAACATTTTTCTGCAGTGACGGAAAATGATCAAATTCTTAGTATGCACCGATATGAAAATATGACATTAGACATGGACATAAATAACATGAAAAATGACACTTGGGAAGTGCGGTTTGACCAAAATGCCCTTACGCGCGGACATACATAACATAGTAATCACACTTGGAAAGCGTGGTTTATCGCCACGTGGAACGCCTTTCGTCATTTTGTTTATAAGGATGTGTGAACTGTGAAGGCTTGACCTCAGCAAAGTGGTAAACAAATTGAACACATTTAAGTAATGCAGAGGATATCTATCACCTTCAAATCCAAATTAGCATTATTATACCCAATTATTATTCGTACATTATTACTACGAACATAGATTATACAGAAAATGTGACGAATAATTTACAACAAAATGGAAAGTTACAACAGATTTACAACAGTTCAAACTTGAATTTTAGGATTGTTTATTGCAGTTTTGTTTAGGTTTTCTTTGTTGAAATAAATATAACTTGGATTACCGTTGCAATCTAATGTTACTGGAAGTGGAGAGAAACCCGAGTAGTCTCTGTCGACCTTTGCTATGCATAACTCGGTAATGTACTTTCTATAGCCTTGCTCTTGAACGGAAAGTTGAGCTGCATATTTTTCTAATGGCATCCACTGCAGAATAAGCTTTTATCAGTTACGCGTTTTTTACTGGACTTAAACTATTATAATACTATTAGTGGTGGATAAATGGGTGAGTCGAGTAGATTGGGTAACAGGTCAATAACGGACAATTTTGGTACGAACTGAAACAGGACGAGACAGGTCAGTTCGACCCACAAACACTATATTTCTGAACAAGCCTAAAACATTCAACTTTTAATACGGGACAAAGGGTCGGGTCGATCCATAAATTACTTCTTTATTCTTCTTTTGAGCTTAATAATCTAAGTTATATTTGTTTCAATAAAGTGATTTAGGAGGTTTAATGCATTAAATACAGTTTGAATAAGTTTCAACGTGTTCGACCCACTTAACCCGTTTCCTTGTTACTTAAATCTTTAAATTAACCCATTTAAAATAACTGAACAACGTTGGCATGTGTGAACTGTTACATCGTTTTCTCTATGACAATGATAGCCATTACTTAAATTCTTTAAATATTCGTTGAATAAGTTTCAACGAATATTTACCTGGGCTGCCTCGATTTCTGTTTCTTGAATCTGGATGTCAAACGATAGTGGGCGCATCATGCACAGGAAGAATAACTCTGATTTCCCAAAGAATACATTGTGCTCTTGACTGCCATTTGGATCAATTTGTATTCTTAAAGATAGTACTTAAAGTTACAAGAAGCGTCAACTCATAAAGATTGAACAATGCGTATGATTAAAAAAAGGCGTGAAAAGGAAACGGGTCGAATGGGTCAAACGAGTCGAAAGTAGCTAGTTTTTTTTTGCATAAAAACTCCTAGATTATTTTATTCAAAAAATTATCATTGAACAAACAAAAGTAGTTATTTATATAAAAATTATTATACTTCGGATAAAAAGCGTTTCAGGCCAACCCAACCTGACCCATTTTCACCAAAACACGTTTGACCCCATTACCCACCCCGCCCATTTTGCCACCTCTGGCATACAAGTGTAAGACAAACACTTTAATGTAACAAATGTGTATACCTGAATGCTAGTACTTCGACAAACTCTGTATCTATCTGAAACAGGCTAAATCATCAGCCTCGAGTAAATAAGAAATATATCATACAGATATGGCATATAAAAGTTAAAAGTGAATTTGTATTGAAATTTATATCAAAGACGTAACACTTACTCCCGTCTCTTCTTTGACTTCTCTAACCACCCCTACAGAAATATCCTCACCCTGTAGAAAAAACTTTCGGTTTAAAGAGAAGTTATGTACATAGGTTTCATTTGGTATGATGGAATCACAGAAGGAACGAGAGGTCCATTTCCTTGGAATAAAACTTGACTTCCTCCTTTTGATTCCATCATGTAATAAAATGGAAAACTACGATATAAACCGTTTATGTAATCATACTTTAACTAAATTAGTTCTTTCATCATAATCTTATTTTAGGTTTTAATTAACTTCCATTAAAACATACACCTCGTGAACTGTCCCAGTAGAGATCTTCCAAAGGCCCCGTAATATCCCCATCTTCTCCTGGACAACAAGCATCTATAAACAAAAAACGGCAAATTTAGTCGGCTGATTTGAAAAAAGACTAAATATTCATTTTTTAGTTGACTCGGGATTTTTTCAGTTGCATTCTGAGTTTTACAAGCTTAAATATGGAATAAAGTGGATTACACAACTGGTCGATGGAATATGCTACTAGACATGAATTTCCAGATAAAATACGAAAATATAATGATCGCTAACTAGAACAGTAATGGTAAGTTGGTAACTGTGATAAATACCTCTCGTTTATCATTTAAGACAATAGCTCCAACTCGTGCTACATGTGAAGCATTTGCAGGGATGGGATTAATAGTATTAGGAATCCAGTAGAGGAGCATCAGGTAAGTGGGTTCAGCATGGTGGTACCGGAAACCCGCCTGCCAATAAGATTAAGCCTTTTTTTTTAAAGGAAAAGATTATGAACTTTGCGAGAATGCACAGTTTAACAAAATAATCACCATATTCAGAAAATGTATGGCCTATTATCATTAGAACCTAGTTGAGATAGCAACATGGGTGGGTAAAGCGGATTAAATAATGCCTCAAAACGGGGTCGGGTTCACCTGCAAACATCTCTTTTTTCGATTTTTAAGTATTTATATAAATGCGTTGATATTACAACAATAATATAAATCTTTGAATAAAACGATTTAGGAGAGTGTATGCATAAAAAACAAATTTAGGGAGATTTTTAACATGTTCGGCCTGTTTGACCGTTTGAGATAAAACACAACCCATTTCAACAATTTATAAGTAAATCGGTCGAAACTACACCAAATATTTACACCCTTAAACTTATTCAGCAGTAACCGAACAGAAGTATGAGATAAATACCTTAACTGCAGCGTCAACAAGGTTTGAAAGATCAAGTGGCAGTTTAATCCAAACACCCTTCTTGCCCTGTCAAAACAATCTCAAAATTAGAGTACAAAATGGAAGTCGATAATTTCCAAGATATAAAATATCTCAGTAGCTTGTGTAGCTATGTATAAATTCATAAAGTTTAGGTTATACTGCAGATATTGGTATCAGCATATAGACCGCATATATCCATGACGAGTGAAAAGTAAATAAAAAACTTCATTGCAGAAAAACTATAAAACAAAACCTGCAATTTCCACTGTGACATTGACGTTTTAAGCAGAGTACGAAAAACATCAGAGTCCATATGCTCCTTCATCTCTACCACAACACCTCCAAACTCATCATCGGTTGCAGGTAATCGTTGGACATTTTCAACTCCATTGATAGTCACTTGGTCCATTAGATCATAGTGCTCCAATATTCGCCAGTTCAGTTCAACTGACAAGTAGCATTTGTATATTATATATTATTTGAAGCAGATCGAATTTCAAACTTGTTAATGACTTCCAGGCCTTTATATATATTATATAAAAGGCTTTTCTACCAACTTGATTTGAAAACATTATAATACTTTTCTATCGTAAAATTTTGTTATTCCTACTTAAAGCAATTATTTTTTAAACGATGTTATATATGGGAGTGAAATTATTTAGTAAGGGATGCAATTCTGGACACGAAATGAAAACAGATACCGAACCCAGTTACACATTACCAAATACGCGGTTTAGGGTTCAGGTTAAATAGTAGATACGGCTAACATGTTTCATAAACGAGTCAAATTCAATGACCTCAAAAAACCAGTTACGAACCCACCCGCCAACTGGTTTTGAATTACAGTTGAAAACTAAGTGCTACAAATTACACATTCAAAAGTCCTGCTCGTTGATTCTAGTTTACTGATTTTGACTTAACATGTTTTTATTTTCTTTTATAATCGAGTTATTGATAATAATGACGCTAGTCATACAGAACGGTTTTAAAAGGGTCATTTAATAAACATTTCCGGGCTATAGTTTATGATGTGCTTATGTAATATGCAGTGCTTCAAACGAATAGGTAATTATCGACTAAGCTATAAAAGCTTGGCTTTAAAAGAATCAATACTCGGATAAGCATAATGTTAAACAGTTCAGTGTTATTCTAATCACACTACATTCACTCAAACTCTTTCAAACTGTACATTAAGTTGACCGTAAACACAAGTTGATTCAACAATCCGTTAACAAAACAAGCAACGATTTCATCTAGAATTTATGAACAATTGAACATAGACATGATCTGCTACAAACTAAACTAGCAATGTAGCATATTGTCAAATTGTTAAACAATGCGCAAATTTCATAAATCGTTCCTGTTCTTATACCAAAATTACGGATATCATTCCTAGACTTTTACACCAAGTGTCCCTAAAACCAAGGTCCCTTAACGTTTTCGTCCTTGACCCTTAACACCAGGTGTCCCTAAAACCAAGGTTTCTTAATGTTTTTGTCACTGGCCCTTATCATCGGGCCGTCTCTAAAAACAAGGTTTCTTAACGTTTTCGTTCCTGACCAGAGACGAAAACGTTAATAAAACTCGGTGGACGCAAGTCTAGGACCACCTAATTTTTGTTTAACCACAAGGACCATATATATATATATATATATATATATATATATATATGTGTGTAATTTACTCTCAAACAATTTAGGGGGTGTTTGTTTGGGATTATATAAAGAGCTTATGGCTTATTAACATTTCGGCTTATGTTTCATAAGTCTGAATTTTCCGGCTTATGTAATTATTTATGGACTTATTATTGTTTATTATGTCATAATACACCACATAAACGGTTATATAAGTCGGAAAATTCGGGGCTTATTAAACATAAGCAGAAATATACCCTAAGCCGCTTATATAAGCCGCTTATATAAGCCCAAACAAACACCCGTCGTGTTTTAGTTGACGGGTCAGAAAGTTAAACCCACACCCAATCCATTCGAAGTGAAAAAATATCTGCAATTAATATGTATTAAATAAATTTTATAAATATAAAATGGACATAAATATTAAATATACTAAACCGATACACATTAGAAAAACAAACATCACTTATAATATTAAACTTTTTTATGACCCAAACCCGTTTTGAATACCTAGAAATGCAATTAAACAGTAGAGGAGAATACCTTTAGGAAAAATTTGAAATCTGAATATGAAAATGGATAATATATGTATAGGTGAATAAATACAAAATAGTCATTTCATAAGAAATTATTCTAGATGTTGAAATAATAACTGTCAAACAAATTATAGGTTAGCCCGTAAGCCACTATTGGAAATAAAAGATGCTAACGTGCTTCGGGGACTAGGGTGGTGTTTGTTTCGGCTTATATTACGGATTTATAAATTTTTTAGTTTTTTATATAAATTTTATAAGTTTATTTTTTGTGGTTTAATTTAAAAAAATTTGTTTATGTAATCTTAACATGTCATAGTAAGCTTATATAAGACAACAAATTTTAAAATAAGTCACAAAAAATGAGTTTATATAATATAAGCAGAAAACCGCATAATTCATAAACCTGTAATATAAACCCAAACAAACGCCCCTAAATTTGACGTTTAAATTGTTTTCTCAAAATTGAAACTTACAAAATTGAATGTGTATTGAGCTTTATAGAGTTATGATTAAAGCTAGAACTTATATATAAAAATGAAAAATATGTTTGATAAAGTAGTTGAAGTCGTAAATTAGAAAAATACAAAATATATATAAAATTAAGTATTTGAAGAGTATTTATATTGGTTTGTTTATCATAACCATACGTCAACACGCCGATATAATGGTAAGTTGTCCCGTAAGGCTTTTAAAAGTCTTATAGAATGATTTGTACCGAGTTTGAGAAAAGCGATAAAAATCGTGGTTAGACCATATCTGATAATTTAGTTCGCTCTGCCCATGTAACTTTACGCTACTTGCAACTACAAGTAGCTAAAGTTGAGGCTAAATCTTAATTTACGAACTCAAGGTTGAGTTATTTCCTCTTTTTAACAAGATATATGTTTATTTTTCATCACTTGATTTTTGAAGCTTTTAGAAGTTTTTCTTTTTTTCGTTATGAAAACAGTTAAAACTGAACGGAGAATCCGTTAATTTTTGTGGTTGCCTCTACAAGAATATGAACCATAAAAAACGCTCGAATTTTATGATAGTTACAATAATAGGCTTGACTCTTTGACACATGTTTCCAAAGAAAAAAAAGATACATAGATGTATAGTTATAAGTTGAAGTCGTCTAATCGATTGATGTAATTGCATATTAAAGTTGTTTGATTGATTGGTGTAATCACATATCGAAGACTTGAAGTCGTCTATGAAAAGGTGCCAAAAGTCGCGAAAACTTGCAATTTACTTGACAAGAGGTTACTAAAGTAAAAGTCATAGAACGATGAAAAAATAACATAAAGTATATCAGTAAAATCTCAAATATATGACTGCATAGTTCTAGGATCAAGATCAAATCACTTACAAATGTGATAACTAATTACAAATAAAGTAACGTTAGTACGTTACAATAGACAACGAACGATGAACACTCAATCTTTAAGATTGTTTATTGTTGTTATATTCATTTAAAATCTCGCTTGTTGAAATAAATGTTACTTGGTATATCACTGAAAAATGATGTTACCGGGTGGGGAGAAAAACCAGAGTAATCCCTTTCAACTTTTGCTACGCATAACTCGTAAATGTACCTCATTAGACTTTCTTTCTTAGCAAATGGTTGAGCTGCAAATTCCTCCAGTGGCATCCACTAAACAAAAGATCGTATCAGTTTGAGGGTATTTATACGTGTACTGGAATGGAAAACTATGATCATATTTTCTCAGAAATGAGAAACTTTTCGTTCCTTCCATTCAACCAAAGAGGTGGTAAAATAATAAAAATGGGTGAGGCGGGTAACGGGTCAACCCAAACCGGAACGCCTTTTATCCCAAGAAAATTAATTTTGTATACAGTTCAATATGATTATGAAAACTATATTTTACAAACTAGTTTTTTGAATAAAGTGAATTACGATGTTGCAAGCCTTCAAAATACACTCCTGGCACGTTGACCCATTTGACCCGTTTCCATTTTAGCTATATAGTTTTACGGTTTTTTTTATGCATATAACAACAGAGTACAATTATGTATTAACAGTTTAACACAAGCCAGTAGTACCTGGGCTGCCTCGATTTCTTGTTCTTGAATCTGTATGTCAAACGATAGTGGGCGCATCATGCACACAAAGAATAAATCTGATTTCCCAAAGAATGCCTTGTGCCATTGCCTGTAAATTGGATCAAATTGAACCATACGTATAAATATATCAAACATGGATGCACCGATTCACGAAACTCGAAACTTATGAAAAGTGATTTACAATAACATTAGGGTGGTATTATGAATAAGTTGATATGGGTTAATATTTAGCTCCCACGGGTCAAACAGGTAAAATCAAAATGATTAATTAAAACAGGTACGGGACAAAGTCACCAAAAGTATTTTTTTTAATGAATACAACCTATTTAAACCGCGTTATTCGAAGGAAAAAAAATTATTATCATAATAGTTTTTTTAATCATATATTTGACGAGTTAATTTTATGACAAACTTGACAAAAAGTGTTGTGGGTCAACCCAACCGACCCGTTTCATAACCCATCTCACCCTCCCATTTTGCCACCTCTAAGTAAGACCGAGGGACAACAATAGGAGTTTACATAGCGGTATATGCTCTTGAAGATCCACCATTTTCTATAAAGTCAACCAGGAGATGAAGTTCAAAAAATGGGGGTAAATACCTGAACGCGAGTACTTCATCAAACTCTGTATCTATCTGAAACATTTTAACTCATCAGCATTAGGATATAAAACTGGGATATAATCAAAAGTGACGTGATATCAAATATTAGCAAAAGGCTTAAGACTTACTCCTGTCTCTTCTTTGACTTCTCTAACGACCCCTGCGGCAATATCTTCCCCCTGTTGAATGAAGTTTCGTAAATTCATTGTCGGGTGGGTTGAGTGACGGGTCAAAATAAGTAATTTTTTGCATGGGTCGTGATTTACAGATTGGGTGTGGTGACCCCAAATTTTTTTGTAAAAAATTATTTAAGTTTTTAAATACACTTGACTTCTAACCTTTTTGAAGTGTGTTTTATTTTACCGGTTGATTGATATTAGATAAAGAACCAAATAACACAAATCGACCCATTCATAAGTAAATGTGTCAAAATTGCCACTATATACCTCTTCAACAATTCCAGTAGGGATCTTCCAGATACCACTTCCTCGCAACACCCCACTCTTCTCCTGGACAACAAGCATCTACACACAAAAAAAATTATTGACTCGGATACAAAAAGCCACCGCATATTTGTCAAAATGATACAGGGAATTTCTTTCATCCACTCACGACTCTCGGAGGTGCCAATGGGAGAATTGGGCAGAAAAGGGCTGTTCTGACTTTTTTAAAATATGATTACAAGAATAGCTTACTGTTTTTTTTTTAGAAAGACAATTACTCACACACCCAAACACAACGAATATTTACATTTGTCCCAGACGGGGATTGAACCCACAACCTCCAAGTTGATGGGCCACGACGATATACAGATTTAAACAATTTAGATGAAATTCAGGTTTCAACTGTTTGACACTTTTAACTCCATTTTATTTTTAGATCAATTCTCTAGCTAAAACGGTTGACCCGTTAGAGATAATACGTAACCCAAATTGACCCATTTATAAATCCTCTAGAATATACCTCTCGTTTAGCATTCAAGACGACTGCACCAACACCTACTCTATGTGAAGCATTTCCAGGAATGGTATTTGTAGTTTCAGGAATCCAGTTAACGAGCATGAGATAATCAGGTTCAGCATGGTGATAACAAAACCCCTCCTGCCAAAAACCAGAAACAGTTTAAGAATGAAAAATGTTTCTACTCGTAACTTTATCTAAAGGTCGTAAGAATTCCCAGCCAAACATATTCATAGTATATGAATATAAGAAAACTACCTTCACTGCAGTTTCGACAAGATTCACAAGATTGATTGGCAATTTAATCCAAACACCCTTCTTTCCCTGTCAAAATCATTCTAAATATTAGAACGGAAAAATTGAAGTCTATGATGTACCATACAACAGAAGTTTCATGTATCATATAACTATATAAGAAACAGTTAGTAACTTGCACCGCAAGGTAAAGTTCTGCACACTTCTATACCTGCAGTGTCCACTCTGACATTGAAGTTTTAAGACGAGTGAGAAACACATCAGCGTCCATACGCTCTTTAAGCTCTACCGTAACACCTCCATAGTTGTCTTTGCTTGCAGGAAGTAGTTCTACATTTTCGACTCCGTTTTCAAGTCTCAACTTGTCCATCTAATCTAATCACAGTTATATAATTTCCACTGTAATCCAAAAACAAGTGTACAACAATATAACAAGTAAATGACCCGTAAACATCCTCGTTACTAAAACAAACAATTAGTGGGAATCGAACCTTATATCCCTCACTTTTTTTTAGCGAAAGCTTATCTAATTTCAAATTTTCTACAAAGCAATTATTTTTCTTTTAAATATTACATTACATCCACGTCACCGTCTTTTAGTTAGTGGACCAACTCTAGTACTGTTACCATACCGACAACACTAAAATAACAAAATGTCCTCTAAAAAAATCAAGTAAAATTTATTAGAAGCAAAATTCATTTCTCAGAATGTCAAATTAATACGTACTATAAATATTCACATTTATCTCTAACAAAACATAAACTTTGATATCGTCAAACTTAAGACTCTTTTATCGAAAAACAAACCATTTATTAATAAATACTCATAACATAAAATGAAAATAATATAAAATAAACAACGAGTACCTTTTTATTATCGCAATCAACAAGTGACAATTGATTTTGGTTAGCTATTGAGCTTTGATTATATCGGGAAACTGTTAATGCTTGTGCACCAATCAGACTTTGATACGTGTACACCCAGATTGATAGTGTATATAATGTTGACAAACAAGTTTTAATTGTCAACCGGTACACAATGAGTTCGGAGGTTTATGTTTCGGCTTTTACTTTGACTATTAAACAATGTAAATTTACATTCGCAAGTCAAGAAAAAAGTCATCGTCTTCGTGGGATTATTTGATTCGAAAACTATATTTTTTATTTGATATTAATCTAAAAAAAAACAAAAAAATGAAAGTCCAACACCAACCAAAGCCCAACATCAGCCCATATTTAAAAACACAAACTTTTCATTATACTCAATTTTTATATGTTTATTATATTCAAACTATATATTAATCGTTTAATAATATATAGTATAGTTAGTACTATATTTAATATACCTAATATCTACTTTTGTATGTATAATAATAATATAATTGATGGAGTAGGATCAAATAAAAAGTGTTAAATTTGTAAAAAGTGTGAGAAGTATTGTGGGAGTGACATGTGGCAAGCTTGGAAAAAAAAAAATTTAATAAAAAGATATTTAAAAAAATAATAAATAATATTTTTTTTTTGAAAAAACAAAATCGTAAAAAAAGAAAAATTTGGAAAAAAAAAAAAATTGAAATTCTTTTTGATAACGTTATCTGTCACGTTATATGATGCACACACAAAATATGATGCACATTAATGATGCACAAAAAATATGATTCACACAAAAAAAAACTATGATATTCAACTATGATGCACACATAAAATGTTCATCATAGATGTGAATCATAAATGTGTATCATATTTTTTTCGTACATAACTTTTTTCGAGCAAAAAGAAAAAAAAAATTCTCGAAAAAAAAAAATTCGATTTTTTTTTAAATATTTTTTTTTATTAAAAATATTATTTTTTATTAAAAAAATAAATAAAATAAATAAATAAATAAAAAAAATCAAGCTTGCCACATGTCACTCTCACAATGTTTCTCACACTTTTTACAAATTTAACACTTTTTACATAAACCCTCCCCTATAATTGATTATTATGATTATTTGATTATTAATAAGGTTCTGTTACCTGCAAAACGAAGAAATTCCAATATATAATTTTTATTCTTTAGCATTACCAAAAATCGTTTTAAATATCTAATCAATTTTTAAAACTTTTTTTGATGTTAATCAATAATGTTTTTGCGAGATGCGGACTTAAAAAAAAATGTTATAGTTTAATGTTTTTGTGAATTATTATAAATGATTTCAAACTTTTACTTAAAAGTTAATAATTCAAATAAAGTCGAATCACTAATGTAGCATGTATTTATAACTACAAGTTTTAAAACATCCCTTTCAAAAATTAAAAGAAAAATAATTTGTCAAACACCTAATTTATTACAATTTAATGTAAATACAGTTGTCGAAACATAAGCAATTACAAACAAAATATTACAAACAAGTGAGAAACTACCACAAACCATCGGTGTATATATATAATTCTTTTTGTGACCCGAATGGACCAACCAAAAATCAAAAAATTTATATTGTAATTAATTTTTATGCCCTAAAGGGTCGAAACAAAAACTAAAACACTGAATATATTAGGAGACAATTGAGAAACTATCCAAACTATTACGGCGCATTAATGAATGTTTTTACCTCGGTAGGGCCGAACGAGACACAATTATTGTAATGTCATTTTACCGAGTTTAAAAAATTGTCGTTGCTGCATCGCGCGAACACTATACTAGTATAGATAGATATAGATAGATAGATTATCCACTTTAATTGACAAGAACATGGAAGTTGAAAATTACAAATAAGCATCTCTAACTTAGACGAGAGAAGCCCTCGTAACTTAAACATCGACAAGACAAACATTACAGAGTATAAAAAAATAGTGAAACTATTAACGATGTATATAACTTTGTATATATAAAAAGAAAGTTTAATTAGATGACAATCAGTGACCATCGTACGGTTCGTACATATTCCAATGTACGTACATACTCCCCTCACTAGGAGCTTACGATGTCGGGTAAATTCACCTCGACTCATGATCCTTCACAAATGCATGAGAATGTAATCGAACCCATCTACTTTAGACACATTTGTGAGCTCATGGCGTCATCGGAGTCGGGAAACATGTTATGCAGTTTTGGAATATATCATCTACATTTAACAGAGAAGCACCTCGTGGAAATCAAATTTTACATCTCTTGACATTTTATCCAATTAAAAATCGTCATTAGACTACCTCTTGGGAACATGTTATGCAATTTTGGAATAGGTCATCTATATTAATACAATGATATAATCTCTACACCTCAAGAAAAGAAAGAAAAAAAACCTTTTGAGTATACGATATCTATCGTTTTTCATCGCTAAAAACTTAAAAGAAATGGTAAATTCCTAAATTGTGAACTTGAGTTGGTTGAAAATGTTGTCATACAAGCTATGAAATCGTAAATTGTGAACTTGAATAGGTAATATGCAAGTGTGAATTTGTAGATTGGTTAATATGATAAACACATCGTTTATTGTCCAATATTAATGTTGGTCGCCCTCGTTGGACCTTGATTTGGACCCATTTACTCAAAAGTTGCGGAGTAACTTTCAAGTGACTTTATGATAATGAAACACACATATAACCGAATGTGTGATATTATTAAGCTAACGTAAATGTTTACAATACGAATAATATCAAATACAAACGATTACAAAGACTTTAGACCGTCGAAATCATTGTTGCGCCACTCTCTATAGGGTTGCGTAAAGTGAACTTTCTCTCTCTAGACGACTATATTTATGGCTGATAGTTGGGTATTTATAGTCCTCACCTAACATCAACTTTGTTACGCAACCGCAACATCCGGAGTGGGTGTTGCGCAACGCAACACAACAGTGGTGTTGCACAACTGTTGTGTTGTCTGCTCAACACACCTCCGTAACTGCCATAAACTACTCGAAACGCTTTACAGCTCGATCTATATACATGCTAGGCTTCACGACACGTTACTAAACTAAGTACAAACTACAAACAATGTCGAATATGCTTCAACAATTAATATACTTAATTATTCTCCGATATTCTTATGTCCAAACTTTAAATCGATTCGGTAATTAAAGAAGTTACGTGTAAAAACATATAGAGAAAAATATAAATAGTGTAACTAATAAATTATATTTCTAAAAAATAATAACTGAATATATTCAAGTTTGACATGACTCGGTTTGAATAAACAATCCAAACACATTGTTTCATGTACCCAAGGTGCAGGTACACTTTTTAAACGTTTTGGTTTCGAATAGTGAATTAAGTTACGATCTTGAAGACACGAATAAAAAAAATCTATCTATCCGAACCTACTCATGAACACCCGGGGTGGTTTCCGCAAAATACAATGAGAAAAAGGGATTTTATGGAAAAAAGATTAATTGAAATAGTATTTTTTTTTTCTTCTTCTTTTTGTTTCTAAACGTGCTTTTCATAGTTTATTACCATAATTACATTGATTTAGTTTCCTAATTATATTAAGTTTTTTTGTATATTTATACAAAACTTTTTGTAACCCTATACGAAAACGCAATAAGGCCAATAATAGCAACACCAAGGTCAAGATCAGTTTTTCGTCGACATCCATATTGCGGTGTAGACGGGGAGCGAGTTTATCGTCCCTTCCGCTTAATCGGAAAACAACCCCAAATATGTGGTTCTCGGGGCTTCGATCTACATTGTAGAAACAATAGTACAATGCTTATTAATCTCCCGAAATCTAATGAATTTGTAGTCAGAAAAATAAATTACCATTCCAAAACAATTCAAATTTACGACCCGTTAAATTGCCTTCCAGCACGTTTGTTAACTCTCGACCTCTCATGCAAAACTATACCCTCTTGACCTGACCAAAATAACCAACGTGAAAGTTTGTCTAGTAGTAATTTCGCAAACATTGGTTGCCTTAGCAATTCCAAGTTTTCTACTTTAGCCACTAATGCTTCAACGAGTATATGGTGAAGTCAATGCTTGGAGGTATTTATACATCTTGTGAGATCTCAGGCGTTTTAAAGGTCCCCGAACAACGTTCTGATGGCAAAGGGTCTTCATATTCATGGAACCCTAATAATAGTAAAGGATCCGGTATCGTGTTATTGATCTTAGTATTGTGTCTTTTGGTGATCATGCTATAAGTTAAAAACATTAGTATAGATAGTTTTATGTTATTTGGTTTGAATTAACTTGCTTGAATTATCTTTTGAATATGTATGCACGAGAGGGTTCAATCGAACTCATAAGTGAGAATTTTATAAATTTATAACTTTTTAGTATGATTTTAGCATTATTTGATGTATGCACTGATTTTGTATGCAAACCTAATTAGTTTTTTTTTTCTTTTCTTTTTCGCATGGGTAATTCTTTCTCGTTATGCACATTCATAAATCAGAATATGGATTTATTCGAGTGAGATTAAATATAAAAGCTTAACTTCTATGAACCATAAAAATTACGGTTAATATATTTAACTTAATCACATAACATTTAAATTATATACTATATGAATTAAAACAAAATTCAATAACCAAGAAGTCTTGTTATGTTCTAAAATGTTAACAAATTCATATATCTTTATGATAAAATGTTTTAAAATTTGAGAGTATGAAGTTCAGTCCAAAATAGTGTAGCGGTAAGACGTTAAGAGACAAAACTTGAACATATTTCTTGAAAAGGCTAAAAGGTAGTTATATATTTTAGAAGGGTCAATCTTATACTTTCGTGTAATTTTTATATCTAAAGCATGTCATTAAACCCTCTTTCGCTTCCATTAACATTTGTCCTTGAAGACGTCCCGGTGGTCTATTAAGAAACCCCTCTTCAACCCCCAACTAACATTTCGAGATGGTTAAGAAAAAGTTCAGAAAAAACTATAAAAATACCAATTAGACAACATACATCACAATAAAAAAGATTCGATCTCCTTAATAATATAAACATAGATTATTCTCCATTTACCATTACTCATGTATATCTATATGTATATAGTGCTACAATCAACTCCTCATTATCAAATTGAAACAATACCAAACTTTGCTCAAACCGAACTTAAACTTAAAGCTCAACCCAAACCTTCATATTCATACTAAAACTCGACTAATCAATTGGTACTCCAAGTAGCTCGTCGATCATATAGTACAAGCATATATACAAAACAAATAAAAACCATAAAAAACGCAACATTCAGATAAACCGACTTATCAAATAAAACCGTAAAATATCCCAAAACATACACAAAACTAAGACCTTGTTCCCCATGATTAATTGAAATACAGTAAGCACAAAGAAAGTAACAAAACACCCTTTTCATCTCCCCCTTATTAAATAAAAACCGCTACTTTTATTAAGCTTTCGATCTAAAACACACACTAAAACACACACACACACAAAACCCTAGATTCCATCATGTCTTTAGGCTATGCAGAAAAACTTTCTTACATAGAAGATGTGGGCAATGTTGGAATGACTGAAATTTTTGATCCACCAAATATCTTACAAGAAAAGGTTTAATCTTTTTTTTTTTTATGATAATTTTCTTGATTGATATTATGTGTTAATTTTAGGGTTTTTGTATGCTGTAAGTTAATTGTGATGTTAATTGTTGAAAAAGATTGAAACTTTAGTCTGCATTGAGGTTTTGAGGTTAATTTGAGTTAGGGTTATAGTAAAGGTTGTTGTTTGTGAGCTCTGCGTTGAGGTTTTCGTGAACGATGTTTACGGATTGCGGTTGGTTATGTTTTCTGTTTGTTTATTGGTTTAAGGTTAGCTGTATTTTTTAATATTGAACTGAATGTGAATTGAAATAGGGTTCGAAAAAGGTTTGATTTGTGTTGATTGGTGATTTCTAAGTTAGGGTTAGTAAAATTTGTTATTAGCGAGTTCTGCATTGATGATTTCGTGATCGAGATGGGATTTTTTTTAGGGATCATGGCTGTTTATGTTTTATACAGGTTTAATGATTCAGTATTTGATGTATCTCACAATATTGAACTCAATGCACTTACAACTAGGTTTCGAAAAACATGATTCGGTAGTATAATATTTTAAATAGACGGAATTGGGGTATTGTAGTAGACGAAAACTTGTTATGTATAAGTTATTGTTTCAGCTTCACATATTTGTTTTATTGTATTTGCAGATAGAACGGCTTACCAAGATGATTCGTAAGGTTTGTTACAGTAATACAGTTTCGTTTATGGTGTATAAGTTTTCTATCAGTCTCTCTTAAATAACTTTATGGGTTTATCCTCATTTTTGTTTTACTTGCAGAGTAAACATTTAGTTGTGTTTACTGGAGCTGGGATATCAACTTCTTGCGGTATTCCTGATTTTCGTGGTCCTTCAGGGATTTGGACACTTCAGGTATATCTCGTCAAATCTTACCCACCTTACTATGTTAGTTTGTCCCAATATAACTGTCCACTTTTAAAAATAAATAGATAGTTGATTAGTTTTCCGATAGTCACTCTAATAAAAAAATCTATAACAAAAAATAAACGAAAGTGTTTAGTAATTGGTAAAGGGGTATAACTGTCGTTTTACTAGGTCAAATTTTCAATAATTTATACTTATCTTAAACTGTGTGTTTCTCTTTTAATCTTTGCGTGTATTTTGATGTAGCGGGAAGGCAGTACTTTGCCAGAAGCATCACTCCCATTTCATCGTGCAATGCCAAGTATGACTCATATGGCTTTGGTTGAACTAGAGAGAGCTGACATTCTTAAATTCGTTATCAGTCAAGTATGTGGCAAATTCAACTTATTTACTTATAAATAGGTAGATTTAGTCTATGCGACTTTATGCATACTTTTTGTTAAATTACAGAACATTGATGGACTCCATCTTCGATCTGGTATACCAAGAGATAAACTGTCAGAATTACACGGGAATTCCTTCATGGAAAGATGCACGTCCTGTGGTGCCGAGTAAGACTTCATCCTAATATGCTAATACATTATTTTGTTGGTTTCCAATATTTTACAATTTTTGAAATAATACACCTCGAAGTGTTTTTTACTCAATTTCAAAAAGTTTCCTATTTTTATAAAATTTTCTGGAAACTGATATCTCAGAAAGCGTTTTATAATTTTGACCCAAAAAAGGTACTTTCGAGACTTTGAGGTTGAATCTGTTGGACTAAAGGAGACATCACGAAAGTGCTCCAATGCTGATTGTGATGTTAAACTTAAGGACACAGTTCTCGATTGGGAGGTATTATTTTTTATATATCATTCTTTTTCATTTTTTTGGGGTACCTGTGTATTGACTCCACATTGGCTCTGCCACTAATCCCCCATCGTTCTACTGAACTAGAACCTGACCGAGTGACTGAAACAATAGTTATTTTGTTCATATATGCTCAATAGTTGATCGTGGACAGCTATTGCATACTTTGGTTTAATCTCAAATGTATCTTCGGTTAATATGAATTTGATGCAAAAGTTATGTGTGTTCGCTTGTAGGATGCATTGCCCTTCGAAGAGATGAATCCAGCAGAGGCGCATTGTTCTAAGGCTGATGTTGTATTATGTTTGGGAACAAGGTAATCAATCAAATGGTCAAAATGGGCGGGTTGGGAGGATTGGGAAACGGGTCAAAAAAATTTCAAGTCGACAGTAAAATATATTTTATGAATCATAGTGCACACATATGAATCATATATGCATTTTTATGTAAATTGCCAAATGTCTTGTTTTCCCGCTTCTCGCTTTGGGAACATGGGTATATTGGTAATTTCTACTCTGTACAGTTTGCAGATTACTCCTGCATGCAATTTGCCTCTGAAGTGTCTCCGTAGCGGTGGCAAGGTTGTTATTGTGAATCTTCAGGTATTCCTTCATTCCACTTTTTAGTATGCAGAATTTATCTCGAGATTTTTTTTCTTCTCATTTTCATTGTCTATAATTTTCTTAAATTCTGCAGAAAACTCCAAAAGACAAGAAAGCAAGTCTGGTCATCCATGGATTTGTAGACAAGGTACCCGTATGGAAAGAAAAAAATCCCGTTAAGAATTCTTATTGTAATTCAATATTTTTTCGAATTTTTTTTTTAATTATGATATTCTATTACAGTGGTTGTTACTCATGAATATTAATCTGTGCAGGTGATTAGTGGAGTCATGGACCTTCTTAATATGCGTATCCGCCCATTTGTCAGAATAGATTTTCTTCAAACCATTTTCCATCAGGCATTGAGTTCAGGTTATTTTTTTTCATCAGTGATTACTTTTGACTTACATTCAACAAATCCGTCTGTTTTTTTCTTCTTATGTGCTGTTTACGTCGTATATAGTTTTTTTTTTTTAAATCGGGTATTTTGTTTTACAGATAACCGATTCATGAACTGGACGTTGCGAATTGCTAGTATACATGATAAGAAGGCTCTACTCCCATTCATTAAGTCTGTTGAGGTGAGCCAATCTTGAAATCTCTACATATTAATCGAATTTGGGTTATGTTTGATATGTAACGGGTCAAATGGGTCAAGTTAAAAAACTTTTACTGAAGAGGAAATGGGCAGAGCGGGTCAAAAGTCACTGCAATTGTTTTGAACCTCCTAAATTGTATTAAACGTTACAATTATTATCATCATAATAGGTTTTTTGTTCAAATTAAAAAAAGACAAATTATACAATGTATGACATCCTGTATCGCCATAATTAAAGCTTTAAATTATTATAGGAATAATATTTTTCTCATAATCATCACTAACACTTGCATCATTTATAAAAAAAATTGGACAAAAAGTGTTAGTGGGTCAAACCAACCCCAGCTAAAAATGCCCGGCTTCAACCAGAATCTGTTTTGACCCATAACCCAACCCACTCGACCTACCCATCATGCTACCTCTACTTTTTTGGCCTGTTGGGATTCTCGCTTTCTTCTATGATTCAGAGTCATTGGTCATTCTACATCAATGGCGGAATGTGATTTCTGATTGTGTTGCTTACATGTGTACATGAAATTGCATTTTAGGTATCATTTTCAGAGCAGGGGATGAAAGAGGTTGTTCTAGATAAACATCCGTTTCAGCTTAAAAGGTAACCTTTCAAACATTATGTATATTGTGCATAAAAACAGGCTCGAGTCTAGGTTTCATTCTTTTTACAATATGTATCGTCTTATGGGTCCCTCTAGAGGTGGCAAATACAACTAAATTACAGAATAATGAGTTGATTTGGGCTATATTGCATCTGTCATTGGCCATAAGAGTAATCATATATTCATACTAGTATTTTTATATACTTTTTACGCCTTAAATCACTATATTCAGAAAAGTTATGTTAGTATTTTAAGAACATAGTTTTCGTAATCATATTTAATACATTATTATTTATAAAATTCAAGAAAAAAGGGATTAAACTGCCTTGCAGGTCAACCCAACCTGATTCGTTTTAACCCGTATAAATAATTTCTGTTTTAACCCATTACCTAACCTACCAGACCCGCCCATTTTGCCACCTCTAGCTCCCGTCTTCTATTGTTGTACTATGTTTATGTTTAAGTTGTCAAATTTCAGGAGAACTGTTTGGAACATTGAACCGTTTGATGTTATCTTGAAAGTTAACTTCAGTGAGGGTTGTGGGTGTCCATGCAGCCGAATAAAGATTCCTATCGATTTTCATGTACGACTTTCTTTATTTAATTTACACGTATGCATGCTTAATTTCATTTATCATCCTCTTTGTCCCACGAAAACTGCGGCATTTGTCTTGGCACATAGATTTAGCAAATCATACGACTTGCATCAAGTATTTTATTGATAATGAAAGGGGCCGCACCCTGTACCCATTTTTGACATGTTACCTGACGTGAACATTTTTTTACACTCTGTTCATATGCAGACATCAAAAGACAGTTTGAAACGTGATGAAGAACACGTTTTGCGAAAACTGAAAACGAAAGCTATAAAAGATTCTTGTACCGGGCAAAATTCAGTTATCGAGAGAAAAATGATCGAAACACCAAAGGGTGAAGTGTTAATCCGTGCAATTGTGACCAATGTGAGATGGTATGATGAGATAACAGTCAAAACTCTTGGAGCTGGTTCTTTTGGAAAAAGCTCATTTAAACGGAAGAAAGAAGGTAAGAATGGAACCGAAGCAGCTCGTAAGCTCCCAAAAGGACAAAATGGTCATACACATAGATAATAAGTAAACGGTTCTTTGTTTCCACGTTGCACATACATAAATAGCTAAACACTCAGGTTTTCGTTTTCGGGGTAGAATCGTTATATAATGCAGCAAGCTAGTGAATTTGGTTAGGTCTTTCATTATTTGTAGCTAAACTGGTCAATTCAAGATATGTTTTCCATATGACCGGTGAAATAGGGCGAGTTAAGAGATTACAGTAGTTAACAAGGAAAAAAGTCAATGGGGCTGAAAAAAACCCAGAAGTTTACTTTCATGCGTATAGCTATTCATCGTTATTTATCATCCTGATCTTATTCGTTTTGACATGTTACTTAACATGTACCATCTATTCGTGTGTGACTGTAATATAGAGTTTTGTGAAATGTAAATTGTTGTAACGAATAAATATTATGTCACCCTCTTTAAAACTACACTTTCAAGTGCGAAATGCGGTATGTATAAAGTTGATAACAAAGGTCTATAAAATATTAAAATTAAAGGGTGTTAAACATTTCACAAATGATCAAACATTACTAAACTCTCGACATCCCAAGCTTTCTTTCAAATAGACGTATCAGAAGGTAGACTTGCAACACGCTTGCACCAACAAGAGCTGCTGATTCCACAAGCGCTTTGTGCATTGCTCTACTGCTCATCCCTTTGTTTACTGTAAATCAAACACATAGATGTCAGAACGGGTTCATGTTGAAATGGGCTGCAACAGGTCTTGGTGTCACGTAAACACTTTAATAAGTCAAGTCCAACTAAGAGAGTTTTAATAAGTCAAGAAACCGAAAGAAGGTCAATATTCATAAACGAAAACGTTGATCCCTATTATATTTGTAAAATCCCATTTTAATCGATTGATTGTGACTAATATAGGCAAAAGTTCAGTGATCAGTTTATCTATTTTGCCTTCTGTTAAAGAGTTAAGAAGTTATACTTAATGCTTGTCGGTCGGTTTCGGCCTCGAGCCAATGTTGTTCAAATTGAATATTGTATAAAGCATCCTCTAACTTTGATATTTGTTCCAGAATCGGTTTGAAATGATCTGCAAAATAAAACATCATTGAAAACATTAACTATTACGTCCCATAAAAACTAACCACTGTTCTAGTGAAAATGCCAACAAAAATTCTACTTTCCAAAAGTGAACGGTTTTGGACAAAATTGCAGAAATACAAATGTAAGAAAAGCCTGGCTGTTCTGTCACTTTTGAAATTTCTAGTTTTCAATTCATTTTCACAGGAACAGGTGTTTGTATATAAAATCAAGCAAGACGCGTCAATTATATTTAATCTCTAACGGGTTAAACAGGTTAAACAGGTAAAATTAAAAAATTAGCTAAAAAGAAAACGAGTCAATTAGATCTACCATGTTAATTGGATTAAAAAATAAGCTAAAAAAGAGAACGGGTCATTTTCAATAACTTTGATACCACAATCATAATTAACATGATAACTTTTTTTTTCTTCAAAAACTCGACAAAGAAGTGTGTGCAGGTCAACCCAATCCAGCCTAACCGGTTATGGCTCTAAAACAAAAAATTTATAGACTGAACCTGTTACCCAACCCACCTAGCCACCTTAAGTCAAATATTCAATATTACCCTTAGCAACATATGCAAATCATGTGAACGAGAACAATGGCCTAAGGGTAACTAACTGTAGGTGCATGACTATAAGATCCGTACAACCCCAACACTAACTACATAATTTTAACTAGTACATAACATCCAAGAATGAAAATTATCAGAAAAAAGAAAGCGAAAAGGCTCACCATCTTTTGCATGCTCAGCGTCGTTATAGAAATGGCTAGAATGGACATCAAAATCTATGGTTTCATGGTACGGGGATTTGTTAGAGAAACAAAATTGATAAAGTCCTTCATTATGTACCACGAAATCGGATTTGTCACTTGTTTTGTCACGGAAATCTTGAACTTGTTCACCTTTAGGTCCTTTCACCTAATAACCGCAAGTCCACAACTTGGTTACACAAATTCATTCGGTAAATAAAAACTAAAACCAACAGAGCATATAACATAGAACAAATCTAAAGGTAAAACAATCATTGCATAAGGCTTAAATATCAAACGCATAATGTGTCTGACAAAAAGTAATTTATTCAAATGTAGCACCTATTGTAGATGAAATTTGTCTAGTATCCATACGCTTAGGCCCGTTTTGCTCTATACGTTTGAACTTATTTTGTTTAGGTATCCTCGTATCATTGAAATGGATCTATAACAATAGAACACTTTTACTTCTCCTCTAAACATACTAATCATCAATGTAACGGGACTCTCAATACTTCAATGAAATATCAAATATATATTACATATTTCGAGTTTTAAAGTCAAAATCATGATCTCCCAAAATAAGAAAGCGGTATGGATCTTCTTACAAAACAAACTACCAAGTTTCTAACTTTTATTATTCATTTTCAAGTCTAACATAACTAAAGAAGATTTAACAAAAATAAGCCTATTTAACCTTAAAATCCAAACCACATCATTTTGTTACGAAACATAAAGAGTTAAAAAATCAGCTATTCAATTACTAAAATGCATCGTACTACCAAGTTCGAATCCTGTTGGGAACATTCTACCGGCTCAAAGAGTCATTACCCCCCATAAAACTTGTTCAAAACTAAAAGTAACCATCTTAAACACAAATCACACTATTTTGTATACCTCGAAAACCGACAACATGCATGTTATCAAAGATTACACCACCAAGTTCCAAACTTTATCATAAGATCCAAATTCTTAATCTACCCCAAAAGTCAAAATTGCTACTTTATAGATCCAAAATTCTAAAAAAAAAAAAAAAAAAAAAAAAAAAAAAAAATGATTACCACAAGATCAACACCATCTTCATTATAATGCCAAGCACCTTCAACCTTAATAACAACAAACGAAAAGCGAACAGTAGAACCATATTCAGCTTTATGCGAAAAACATTCTTCTCTGTCTATCACAAACCTTATCCCAAACACCCCACTTATGTTCGCCGTCATTATCAATAATACGGCCGCCGCCAACATTCTCATCTGAAAATCAAAACTCAAATTTCTCAGATTTGGAACAATTATTATAGATCAGATCAGTTTTAAGGATGATGTTTTTTTTACCTTTTTTATTTGGTGTGAATTTAGGTACACGATTTTAAGAAAGACGACCAAAATTGGAACACAAAGCAGGAACACAAAGTACAATTGGAGATTTAGGAGGTGTTTGTTTGGATTATATAACCTGTTTATGTTTATTCTTATTTCGTCTTATGTTTTATAAATCCAAAATTATCGTATAATTATTGTCTTATTACTGTTTATTATGTCATAACAAATAGTGATAAGTCCATAAACAGTTACATAAACAAAAAAAATTCAGATTTATAAAAGATACGTCGAAGTATCAATAAACCATATATACGCCCAAACAAACATTTTATTTTTATTTTTTATTTTCTTAATCTGGGGTCCAAACGTATCGGTCAATGGAATTGTTGAATGATTGTACCCAAAAATGGATTGAGATAATTAATTTTTTACATGGATTTTGATGACGATTATACGCTTTGTTTTGTTGTATACTACCGAAAATAGTGTAATATTTCCGGAATGACCAATTCACTAATGATGGTGCAACTATTTATGCATAGAATAACTTTTTGTTGATACTACTTGGGTATGGATGTGTTATATTTGGGACATTAGGTATGTCGGGTTGGTTTAATTGGGGTTAGGGTTTCTGGTTATCAATATTGATTATAGAGTTTACTAAATGTACTTCATACATACATGAATAAAAAAAATTCTCTTTCTTGCTCAAGTATGTTTGTCGATTATATTGATCGACTAAACCATGTACATTCTTCGTGTTCTTAGTTGTTTACTGCTTTATTTTCTCGTGTTTTTTGACAAATGAAAACCAACAATGGGAACGATTTTTAGGAATTTGACCTCGTTGAGGTTATTATGTTCACGCTTTTGTAAATTATACTTTCAAATGCGAATTTGATTGTATGTATATATAGTGTAATAACATCATATGTAACACAAAGTCTATCAAATTAAAGTTCTTGAACATTTTGTGATCGATTATGCTAACTTGATATCCCAAGCTTTCGTGCAAATAAACGTTGGAGAAGGTACACTTGCAATATACTTGCGCTGATCAAAGCGGCTGATTCTACTAAAGCTTTGTGCATAGCTCTCTTGCTCATTCTTTCGTTTACTGCAAATCAAACACATTCAATTAACAAAACAAAAATATCGTTCATTGACTAAACGAGAGTTTAGAGATTTTACTTATTGCGTGTTGATATCCTTCAGCCTCGAGCCAATGCTGTTCAAATTGAACCTTAGCTAGAACATCCTCTAATTTCGATATTTGTTCCATAATCGGTTTAACATGATCTGCAAAACAAAACATATTTCAAGATTTTAGATACCATTTCCTGTATAAAACAGCAAAACAATCGCCTTTTTAAACTATGTTATTGCTTTTTCGTTGCAAAGTAACGATCTTTGTAACAAATACACCAATCTTCAGTTGTTCTTTCACAAAATTTCAAGTGAAGTAAAAAACATATGCAAATCTTGAGAACAATAACGATCACTTGAGGGCAACTAGGTAATTTTAACTTGAGTGGAACGATTCATAGGAAACCAAGAAAAGCGAGTAAAGGTCTCACCGTCTTTTAAATGATCAACGTCTTTATAGAAAAAGCTAGAATGAACATCAAAGTCTACGGTCTCTTGGAACGGAGATTGGTTAGAGAAGCAAAATTGATAAAGGCCTTCCTTATATGCCACAAACTCGGACTTGTCACTTGTTTTGTCGCGAAAATCTTGAATTTGTTCACCGTCGGGTCCTTTTACCTAATAATCACATCAAAACCACAAAAAAGATTCGGTAATTGCATCAAACGAATCTAATAATCACTTTACGAAGCTAAAGACCACAATTTTCTTATGACTATATGGGTCGACCCTACTATTTTATACACGGGTTTAGAACTAGTACAGTTTCCAGAGGGAATTCATTATTTTACATCATATATGTCAAATTAGACAGTAATCTTTAATACTAACGGATTTTATAACGCGGAAATGGTTACTTTAAGAGACGAAGAGAAATGAATACCACAAGATCGGTGTTATATGCGTTTAGTTGCCAACCCTCGTAATCTTCAACGTTAATAACAACAAAAGAGAATCGAATAGTTGCACCATATTCGGCTTTATGTGATAAACACTCTCTTCTATTTATTGTAAACCGTATTCCAAACACTCCTATGTTAGCCGTTAAAAGCATTACTACCACCACTACTACTTTCGAAAACATTGACAACTAGAACAAACACAAACGAGCAAGTTCAAGGAACATATATCAATTGTAGACTCGAATTTAGGACCTTATACGAGAATAGAAATCGCAAAAAAGCTATATAAGTTAAAGGACAAGGCTTAACTTCGAGCAAGTTTCACCCAACTCGAACAAATGCTTTAAGCTGTTCTTATATTCGTAGTTTTAGATTAAGAAATAGTTTCGGGACTAAATTTGTAATTTACTCACGGTTTTTTTATGATCTAACTGAACCTTTATTTCATGAGTTTTGTTTTATAGACAAAACAATGAAACCTTAAAGATAATTAAAGTTAACTAAAAAAATAGTACATGTACACAAAGCGAGAGAGACCGATTTAAGAGTGACCAAGCTCGGAATCTTCCCTTTATCTTTACGAACAAAAAGAGCCGAGTACAATGGTATGTTGACCACCACCAATACAACACAAAGTACAATGTGAATCGCCATTGTCTCAAAGTATGCTCTTCGGGCACTTGTGCCCATCAACATCAACTTCGTGACAAATCCTAGAAAACATACCAAGTTGACCATTGATAACGTGGTCACAGTGGTCGTTAATGGTGATGATGCTCCAAATTCGATCATTTCTTTATTGTATCTTTCTTGAACGTCATTATCGGCCACTTTTGAGCTGATTATGAATGATAAATCGGAGCCTAAGATGGTGTCGAGTAATGCAAAAAGGTAGGAACTTGTTCGCTTGTAGAGCCAGATTCTTCGGTCGTTCCACCAACCTTTTGTGGTGCCACCACATCGGAGAAATTCAAGGTAGTCGAATAGGGAAATGAAGATTATGATGTACGCAAATGGGAGAAACCATCTGCTTGATACCTAAATATTGACAAAGTACGACAAGACCCTTTAGATCTTTTATGTAAGAAATGCATGGTTCATGTTATACAAAATTAACCGAAATAGACTAAGTACCTGAGGGAATAGCGAAAACCCATTAAGGAGACAAAGTGACGGAACAATGGAGTAATAGAGAGCTGGCACAGAGGAAGGGGAACATAAACCATAGATTAAGTAGCCCATAACATGACCAGGGCTAACCTTTCCTAGCCCGAACCAAGCAGGGCTATACTTTGAAATCAAGACCAATAAATCTCCCTCAGACCACCGTTTATACTGCATAAGGGTCTGGTCAAGCGTGGTTGCAGCAACGCCTAGAAATGCTTCTCTTTTCGGATTGTAATACACTGATTTCCATCCTTTACAGTGAATTGATAACCCGGTTATCACATCTTCAACTGGACACCCGTATTTCAACCCTATCTACAATACAAAAAACATACCGAGATGTCAACTTGTTTGAATTCTTATGATGAAATCGATCTAATAAAGAATAAACGATATAACAAAGCATATGATGGATTTATATTGTTGGAATTGTGAATATAATAAGAATCTGGATTAAATACTCTTCGCGCGTTTTAGACACTTTCAAATAGTAGTACTTCGACCCTTATAAAGAAAGAAACCTCTTTGCCCCACTCGGTATCAATTTCGAAGGTGCAACTTGCAAGATTTCTTATTACTTCGATCGTGCTGTCTGTTGTCTCAATGTGATTATTCTCCATTTTCCAATCGATTCTACTTTCCTCACTAAAACTTTTCCCTAACAGAATATCTCTTCGGTGAAAGCAGCCCGTTCCAATATACAAAGGCCCTCCAACGGAATCCAAACCATGAAAATCTACCTTCATTAATAAACAAAAACCAGTTAAACGCATAAGAAGGTTTTGATTAATCCCGTCATACCTATGATGGGTTTTCTAACTTGTGTCATAGATTACAGAGACTTTAGGGCTTTTAAAATGTAGTATTAGTTCTAATTAATGTGTAGTTATACACCTCACGAAATACTCGAAGAGAACCACCGTAAACTTCATTTTTCGTAACATTTTCAAAACGTTGTGGGTGCTGCACGAAAGCAATCTCGTGGCCTTTTTCTTCATCCATAAAGAAGCAAAGCGCGTCTTTTATACTATGACTGCTATTCGAGTACATATCACAGTCAACATTCAGAATTACTGGTCCATTGCTTATCATCGACGACACCCTTATCTGCATTATATAGTCGTTTTACATGAGACCACCAAAATGACAAATAAAACGAAAAATAAATTGTAAAATACTTACCAACGCGTTCATGGCTCCGGCTTTGAAGTTATGAAAATGGTCTGGTCTTTTTTCCCTAGCCATCTATACCAATTTTGGAAGGGTATGCCCCTCTGTATCTTGATTATGATCAAGTAAAACCGGCAAAAAAACAGAGTTAATGGGACTAATCTTATCACGGTAAATTAATGAAAAGTTAACATAGTTCGGTCATATATCTATCAGGCAAAAGGAGTAGTTTATGAGGCGTTTACTTGGTCCATGAATCCTTCGTGTTCTAAGCGTAATTCTTCAGGAACTCTTCCGATCTTTGTCACATTTTCAATTCGACTCTTTAAGTCTTCATACAATCTCTGCAATCCGGTATAAAATCCTTCATCAAAAGATTTTAGATAAGACATACTTCATCCGTCCCAAACTAAATGTCCATATATCTTAGTTTATCTACAATATATGTACGTACATTCCAAAAAATGTGTGTATTTAAAACTAAATTTCGCATTTAACTAATCATGACCTTAACGACTACGAAATCTTGAACTTGTTTTGTGTTTGAAGGCTGAGATGTTGATTTGAAATAGGCAGTCGGAGACCGTGGCTCCACTTTATAATTCCTGCAGTATGGCAACCAGTGCTTGGAGAAGTCAGCGGTCTGAGTAAGAGCGTAAAAGGTATGTTCAGAGCCACCGTCATCAGAGAGATAGACGGAGAGTTTCTCCGTCGGGTAATCATATGCCATGACCGATAAAACAGTGCTGATCACCATCATTGGTGGCTCGATTACAGGATCTGCCGTACAAACGAATATGTCCACCCTTGGCAACTTGTTCTCGAACCTAAACATTAGCTGAATTAGAATAATTAACTTTCATATTAAGTATTTATAAACAGGTTGGAGGGTTGTAATTGTGTTTGAAAATACAATCAACAACAAAAACCCGAGTAAGAAAAATATGAAAAATAGACAGCAAATACGAAAAAAGGCGAACATTAATACCAACATCATATTTGATATTTCATCGAGTCACATCTTGAGAAAAACTACAGAAACGAGAAAATAGTACAAATGAACAAAGCAAGAGAAACCGATTTAAGAGTGACCGAGCTTGGAATCTTCCCTTTATCTTTACGAACAAAAAGTGCCGAGTACAATGGAATGTTAATCACCACCAATACAACACAAAGTAAAATGTGAATCGACATTGTCTCAAAGTACGCTCGTCGGGCTCTTGTGTCCATCAACATTGATTTCATGACAAATCCTAGAAAGCATACCAAGTTGACCATCGATAGCGTGGCCACAGTGGTCGATAGTGGCGATGACACTCCAAATTCTATCATTTCTTTATTGTATCTTTCTTGAACCTCATTATCGACTACTTTTGAGCTGATTATGAATGATAAATCGGACCTTAAGATGGTGTCGAGTAATGCAAAGAGGTAGGAACTTGTTCGCTTGTAGAGCCATATTCTTCGGTCGTTCCACCACCCTTTTGTGGTCCCGTCGGATTGGAGAAATTCAAAGAAGTCGAATGCGGAAATGAAGATTATCATGTATGCGAATGGGAGAAACCATCCGCTTGAGACCTAAATATCAACAAAGTTGTAACTTTAAGTAATTTTGAACCGTTTGTAATGTGCACACAAGAAACAGTAAAGAGATCATGTACCTGAGGGAAAAGTGAAACCCCGTTAAGGAGACAAAGCGAAGGTACAATGGAGTAATAAAGAGTTGGCACGGAAGAAGGGGACCATAAACAATACATCAAATAGCCCATAACGAGCCTATGGTCAATCTTTCCAAGCCCGTACCAAGCCGGGCTATACTTTGATATCAAAATCAGTAGATCACCTTCCGACCACCTTTTATGTTGCACAAGGGTCTGGTCTAATGTGGTTGCTGCAACACCAAGAAACGCCTCTCGTTTTGGATTATAAAACACTGATTTCCACCCTTTGCAATGGATCGATAACCCTGTTATCACATCTTCTACGGGACACCCATATTTCAACCCAATCTACAATAGAAAACGGGATTCATACAAAATGAAATGATATATTATTGTTCAGTAAATTGACGGTTATACCTCTTTACCCCATTCGGTATCAACTTCAAAGGTGCAACTCGCAAGACTTCTTATTACTTCAACTGCGTTTTTTGTTATCTCTTTGTGACTATTCTCTGCTTTCCAATCGATTTTACTTTGGTCACCAAAGCTTTTCCCTAACAGAATATCTCTTCGGTGGAAACAGCCCGTTCCAACATACAAAGGCCCGCCAACACCATCCAAACCGTGGAAATCCACCTTCATTAACAACAAAATTTAAAAAAAAAACACGTTAAACTTCTCATAAAGATGGCTTTACAGCCCAACTTAGTAACAACATTTACAAACTTTTATATCGTTCACCTCACGAAGTACTCTAAGAGAACCACCATAAACTTCATTTTTTGTAACATTTTCAAAACACTGCGGGTACTGAACAAAAGCAATCTCGTGGCCTTTTACTTCGTCCATAAAGAAGCAAAGCGTGTCTCTTACAGTATCACTACTATTCGAGTACATATCACAGTCAACATTCAGAATTATCGGCCCATGGCTTATCATCGACGACACCCTTATCTGCGATATATCTTCGTTTTTCATGATACTCGCAAAATAAAGAAAAAAACCCGAAACTAAATAGTTTAATACTACTTACCAATGCATTCATAGCTCCAGCTTTGAAGTTATGGAAAAAGTCTGG
Organism: Senecio squalidus; assembly: GCA_910822075.1. Taxonomy (NCBI): domain Eukaryota; kingdom Viridiplantae; phylum Streptophyta; class Magnoliopsida; order Asterales; family Asteraceae; genus Senecio; species Senecio squalidus. The sequence continues at coordinate 63,949,888 of CAJVGC010000065.1, forward strand.
TCTTTTTTCCCTAGCCATGTATACCAATTTCGGTAGTCTATTTCCTTCGATATCTTGACTATTATCAAGTAAAACCTGTAAAAACCGGTAAACTTACAATATAATCTTGTAAGGCGTAATCCTAAACTGAATCAGATTTTTTGAAAATTTATTATTTCTTAGAGCGAAAAAACACTATGTTATGCTCATTCGGATAGAGTGAATGAGTGATGCGTAAATTTTGAAGTGTTTACTTGAACGATAGCACCATGATCACGTGGAGATGTAAACGAATCCCATTCCTTGAATCCTTCATGTTCTAAGCGTAACTCTTCGGGCACACTTCCAATCTTTGTCACATTCTCTATACGATTCTTCATTTCTTCAAACAATTTCTACAATTCGAAACAAAACACCTTCATAAAACTTATCTAAAACAATTTGTGTCCTAAAACGACAATTACCTTAACAACGGCAAAATCTTGATGATGTTTTGTGTTTGAAGGTTGAGTTGTTGACTTGAAATAGACAGACGGAGACCGTGGCTCCACCTTATAATTTCGACAGTATGGAAGCCAATGTTTTGAGAAAACAGCAGCCTGAGTGAGCGCGTAAAATGTAAGTTGTGACCCTCCATCGTCAGAGAGATAAACAGCTAACTTCTCCGATGGATAATCATATGCCATAACCGATAAAACCGTGCTAATCACCAACATTGGTGGTTCGATGACAGGGTCTGCCGTGCAAACGAATATGTCTACCCTTGGCAGCTCGTTTTCGAACCTGTTTGATCATACAAAGACTCATAATCATCTTTTGACCATGCGTAAAAATATTTAAGTACAAACTTTTGTAATATACCTTCATTTTACAAAACAAAAACAAATTATATTTTACAAAAGTAAAAGAGTTAATTACATAAAGCGTCCCTATGGTTTATCTTAAATTACAGATTTCGTCCCTAAGTTTAAAACGTTGCATAAATTGTCCAGCTTTGGAAACTAATTACGGTTTTCGTCCCTAATTTCTGACGAACATCCATTTTAAGGACGAAATGTGTAAATAGTTAGTGATAATTTTAACGGACATCAATTTTAGGGACGAAATCCGTAATTAGTTTCCAAAAGTGGACGATTTATGCAACGTTTTAAACTTAGGGACGAAATCCATAATTTTAAGAAAACCATAAGGACGATTTATGTAATTAACTCAAAGAAAAATAATATATGATCCTAGTTGTATATAATATAAGTTATATGTAAGTGTAACTTTCGACGTTAATGAGTCGATTCGAGTCGAATTTGACAAACCTCGAGCTCAGGACAAGTTTTAAAGTTTCATACATAATTTTTTTTTTTTTAATTATTTTCAAGTGAATAATTAGTTGTATACAAGTGGTTGCACCTATGATTACCTCTTTAACTAAAATGCATTATTTTTGTATAGAAACTTCTTAAAATAAGAATTAACATAATTAAATATTGATCATGGGCTCAATGATTAATATTTTATTGAATAATTATGAAGAAATGATGAAACAAGCGAACCTTTGGGTTAGCCGTTGCTTGAAGGTTCTCCGGTAAGTCGGGTTCCATCGAACTGATTGAGTTAATATCCAATACAAACCTAGCCATAGCTCGGCAACAAGCATACCAATCCATCTTAGTCTCCAACCACCGAAAACCGCGGTAAAAGGTGGCCGTTGTGTTGCTCTATAAACCCATATTGATATTATACTTACCAATATTGTTGATGCATATAACTTGTGTAGTATCCTTCCTTTTTTTCTATATGTTTCAAATAATGGACCTTTTTTCTCATCCATTTTTTCTCTAGATACACAATTCTCTCTCTCTCTCTCTCTCTCTATATATATATATATATATATATATATATACACATATATATATATATATATATATATATATATATATATAATATATATATATATATATATATATATATATATATATATATATATATATATATATATATATATATATATATATATATATATATATATATATATATGAAGAAAATTGGAGCGAAGTTAGAAAGTTTGACTTGGTCTACGACAAGTTGTGGCAGGTTGTTTGGGTTGGTAATGATCGACGTCAAACTATACCTAAAGAAATGTTGATATAAGGGGTCGTTTGTTTTTCATATTAAACTCTTAATGATATCTAAATGTATTATCCAATAAGTGAGATAGTAAATAAGAGGTTTTGAATTTTTTTTTGAATAAGATCTTAATATCCCTTTTTTTCCTCTTATTTGATAAGCTATATTTTATATCTTAATACCTCTTAATACCCCTAATTAAAATTTATATTATGGCACCACATCGTAATGTTAGATATTGGCTTGGAGACTTTCGTCGTCAACGTGCAATGAGCAAAAATGAAAAGTTCAATCATGCTCATGCAAAACTTAGAAATGTTCATTTACCGTACTTTGTCAGTATTATTGTTAGAGTGTTATTGGTGAAGACGTTGTCTTTTGATCTAAGAACCTTTTGAATGTTTTTCTTACATTTAGTTATTTGTTAATTTTATTTTTCGTGCAATTTAGCTATTCCAATAGCTTGAAAATATGATAAAAACAAGAAAAAAAAAGAAAAAAAAAGAATTAAGATATATATGAAAATATATTTTTCAAACAATCTTAATGATTATGCTTTCAGATTTCAGACACAACCTCTTATCATTCAGAACTGGTTTTCAGATTCAGACTTAAATATTCAGAAAAAACAAAAGACCCCGTCTAACTTATAAGTTATAAGTCTAATTATATAGCGGAAACGTTGATAAGTGGCACCGCTAATGGAATTACACGTTTTGTACTTAGTATAATATATGAGAAACAATGTTACATTTTACTTCAAACTAACTCAACTAATCGTTTAGAAGAGTGTCTTACTATATTAAAAAATATGATCGTTTAAATATTTTTAAACGATCTTTCCTTCAGCAACCAACCGAACTAAATATATAGATAAAGAGTAGTATAAGATTTATGCTAATGAGACAAAAGTAATCAAACAGTCAAACACCCTTTTTTAGGAACTAAACTATAGATTAACTCATAGCCATCGATACATGTTTTTTAAGGTATTTTGTTATCTTCAAACATGCTTTAGTAAAGTTACCTTTTATGGTCCATTACACCTTCTTATGCAATATCACTATACACCGATTATTTATCTGGACACGGTTATTATCTCTCGGCGATTATTATTTTGTTGTTACGTGATTGTAGGTATTTGAATAGTGTCAAATGAATATGTGACTGTAAATGTGTGAGACTACGGGAGCGCATACATCGACATTTAAACACGACTACAAGTTTAGAATACTTATTAAATATTACTTAATGTGTTAAGTGTAATGTTTATTAAATGGGAGGATGTATTATGTAAATAAGGATGTTTGCTTATTCTAATACAACTTGGAGAACAATACATCCTTGGCTATAAAAGGAACTCCAAATCCCTCATTCTAAACACCACAAAATCGATTAGGGATTAAGCTAGAATTCGATTTCTGCTTTGCCCTTTTTAGTCGATCGACTAACAAGCCCAAGGGGGTTTCGGTTTGTGTAGGTGATCGAGTTCAAGAGTTGTGAAGTTAAACGTGTACTAGCATACTAGTCGGTCGATAAAAGAAGGTGTCGCGTACGCAACCGTGTTAAAAACCTTACGTTAGGTTTTGGTTTATTTGCTTGCTCAATAAGGTATACAACTATATCCGATTTATTATTTACTATGTGATCCTTATTTTCCGTTGCGTATAATTGTTTGACAATCTGGAGCATCAACTATTTTGGCGAAACTGATGGGATCAGTCACACTAGGTAACTGAACAATTACGTTGGCGTAACTGTTTCATAAATGTAGTGATACTTTACAACTCGATCTAGATACATTCTAGTCTTCACGACACGTTCCGAAAACTAAATACAAACTACAAACAATGACGGTTATGCTCCAACAGCGACTGTACAAGACTTCTAATTTTCTAGGGCCTCAAGTTTTAAAAATCTTACTAAAACTAATAACTCCAAATGAAAAGAGATTAAATTAGAAAAGAGATTAATATTGTGGTTCAACGAGAAAAAATTTCATGTCAAATATAACATTATCAACGAACATGAGCCCGTAGTGTGTCTACTCACTACGACAGATTAGCGACTTAGAATAAGTCGGTAAAACCCAATCAACAACAAAAACTCGAGTAACGCGAATATGAAAATTAGAAAGCAAATACGAAAGAAGTGAAGATTAATACTAACATCGATACATTACATATCGTCGAGTAATCGTAGTAAGAAAACCTACACAAAAGAGAAAATAGTACAAATGAACAAAGCAAAAGAAACCGATTTAAATGTGACCGAGCTCGGAATCTTCCCTTTATCTTTACGAATAAAAAGCGCCGAGTACAATGGTATGTTAAGAACCACCAATATCACACAAAGTACAATGTGAATCGCCATTGTCTCAAAGTATGCTCTTCGTGTTCCAATGTCCATCAACATCAAGTTCATAACAAACCCTAGAATGCAAACCAAGTTGACCATCGCTATCGAGGCCACAGTGGTCAATAATGGCGATGACACTCCAAATTCGATCATTTCTTTATTGTATCTTTCTTGAGCGTCATTATCAGCTACTTTTGAGCTGATTATGAATGATAAATCGGAGCCTAAGATGGTGTCGAGTAATGCAAAGAGGTAGGAACTTGTTCGCTTGTAGAGCCAGATTCTTCGGTCGTTCCACCAACCTTTTGTAGTACCACCGGATGCGAGGAATTCAAAGTAATTGGATACGGAAATGAATATTATTATGTATCCAAATGGGAGAAACCACCCGCTTGATACCTAAATATCGACAAAGTTGTACATTTTAGTTGCGTGAAAATAAAAACTAATTTGTGGTGCACGCGGTTTAAAAGGTACAAAAAGAAGTTTAGTAAATTGATAAGTTGTTCTTAAAAGTGGACATTTTTTTTATACCGAAGAAGTATTGAGTATTCCTCAATAACAACCTAACAGACCGATTTTGTCAATGGGTCAAGGTCATAATATGACCCATTGACAAACTAGTTTGGGTAGTCATTCGAGCTAAATGTACAGGTAAAGTAAAGAGACTACATACCCGAGGGAAAAGCGAAACCCCGTTAAGGAGACAAAGGGAAGGGACTATGGAGTAATAGAGAGTTGGCAGAGAAGAAGGTGCCCATAAACAATATATCATATAGCCCATCACTAGACCATGACTAATCTTTCCGAGACCATACCAAGCCGGGCTATACTTGGACAGCAAAATTAGTAAATCACCCTCGGACCATCTTTTTTGTTGCACAAGAGTCTGGTCAAGTGTGGTTGTCGCAACGCCTAGAAACGCCTCTCTTTTAGGATTGTAATACACCGATTTCCAGCCTCGGTAGTGGATAGATAGGCCTGTCAACACATCCTCGACAGGACACCCGTATTTCACCCCGATCTACAAAATGAGAGTCCCACTTAATAAATTGATCTACAAAAGTCTCATACCAAACATATCCAGAAACGAGAAATAAACACTTAATAACCTCTTTGCCCCATTCGGTATCACTTTCAAAGGTGCAACTCGCAAGATTCTTTATTTGTTCAAACGTATTTTCTGTTTGTTCTTTGTGACCATTCCTCGTTATCCAACCGACTTTACTTCCGTCATAGAAGCGTTTCCCTCCCAGAATATCTCTTCGGTGAAAGCAGCCCGTCCCTATATATAAACTCCCGTCAAGTCCATCTAAACCGTGGAAGTCCACCTTCACACATTAACAAAACCTATTAAACTAAACGGTGTAACTTAATTTATTTAACCGTATATAGAAATTAATAATATCTTTCACCTCATTGATAATTCGAAGCGAACCACCATAAACATCATTTTTCGTAACATTTTCAAAACGTTGAGGGTACTGAACGAAAGCAATCTCGTGGCCTTTTTCTTCATCCATGAAGAAACAAAGTGAGTCTCTTACAGTCTCGCTACTATTCGAGTACATATCACAGTCAACATTAAGAATTATCGATCCATTGCTTATCATCGACGACACCCTTATCTGCATTGTATCATTTTTCAGGGTTACATTAATCACCATAGTGTAATGTACCTTTAATAAAAGTTTGTTTTGTGGTCGTAGGGGTGAACATGGATCGATTTTTGGCTAAAACCAAAACCAAACCATTATAACGGGTTCGGTTATTTCGAAAGTTAAATTTATTTTGTAGCTTGAAAAACATTTCTTAACATTCGTATATAATTCACTTGTTTCAAGTTGAGTTCTCTTATTTCGAAATTTAAAACAAACTTATATTTAATATATAATTAATAAACATGTTAATAGTGTATATAAATATTTAATTTTAAATGATATATTCATTCGGTTTGGTTTGGTTTTTTCGGTTTTGTTTTACATAAGAAACCGAAACCCAACCAAAACTTTTGGTTTTTTAAAAGTCCAAAACCGTATCATTGGTTTTTGAAGTGGTTCGGTTTTTTTAGGTCGATTTTTTTCGGTTTTTCCTGATTATAGTTCGGTTTTTCGGTTTTCTTCCTCACCCCTAGGTCATTGTACTCTTACATAACCAGATTTTAATGGTGATAGAAAGGTCTAGGTGGAATTGTGTAAATATGATTAAATTATTTGAGGGTTCGAAGATAATTGGGTTAAATGAATGCTAGTATAACAAACTTTGACCGTTTTACTAGTGTGTATTTGACTCTTAAAACTTCTATTGTGTGTATTTTAACTTTTATTTATTCACACATGATGCAAAAAAATCCGGTTCATTACATCATTTTAGAAAAACTGAATTTTGAATACACACAATAGATGTTCTTAAAGTTGAATACACCCAATAGCAAAACGGATAAAGTTTTTTATATTTTCGTTCACTTAACTCATAGTTATATTTGTCAATATGATTAAAACCTAATCGAAAAACATTTTTTTTTAACACGAACAAGTTATCAATTTCTAAAACGCACATTTTAAAAACATATTCAAAAAAATACATTACACAAAACGCACATTTTTAAATAGTACATTAAACTCCGGTGATTTTAATCTTTGCTGTTTATTACACTCGCAAAATAAATAAATAAAAAAAAACCCCAAAATAAATAGTTTAAAACTTACCAATGCATTCATAGCTCCAGCCTTGTAGTTATGGAAATGGTTTGGTCTCTTTTCTCTAGCCATATATACTAATTTTGGTAAGCTATGCCCCTCTGCATCTTGAATATTATCGAGCAAAACCTGGAGAAATAAAACTTTAATAGAAATTATCATACTTCCTATGATTTCATGAATTTGGTCTCGTGGGTTTGGTCTCTTTTTTCAATATTTTTTACGATCTGATTTCTACTTTAAATGTTTTATTACATGGTTGATCCATACTATGAATGTTAGATTAAAAGTTTAGATGAGAACCGGATCCTTAATGAAACATTAGAAATAGGTACAAAACCCGCGGAAAAAATTACATAAGGGTAATACAAGTAAACCGCATGGATCATTTGTGTAATCTACTCTAGCTTTTATTAGACAAGTAGCTTTACTAATATGAATAAAAATAGTAAATTATCAAAATAATCACCTATACACTTTACAAAAATAATCACCTAATTCGCGACGAATTTCTCGCGACATTTTTTTCGTCGCGAAAGTACTCATATTTTAATCAGACCAATAAAAATTCGACTCGTTGTCGCGACATTATTCATTTCTCGCGTCAATATTCATTTTCGCGACGACGTGTCTAATTTTTATTGATCTGATTTTGTTTTATGTACTTCTCGCGACGATAAAGTGTCGCGAGAAATTCGTCACGAATCAGGTGATTACTTTTATAAAGTGTAAGTGATAGGTGATTATTCTGATGATTAATTCAAATAAAAACCAGTTAAATATATCTTTTAATATGTGTAACCTCGAATTATTTTTATTTTTTTGAGAACTAATCTATATTTTAGAGTGAAAAAAATACTATGTTATGCTTATTTGGTTCCAATGATGCTTAATTTTCGAGGAGTTTACTTGAACGATAGCATCATGATCGCGTGAAGATGTAAACGAATCCCAATCTTTAAATCCTTGATGTTCTAGTCGTAACTCTTCGGGCACTCTTCCAATATGTGTCACATTATCTATACGATTCTTCATTTCTTCAAACAATTTCTACAATTCAAAACAAAACATTTTTAAAAACTTTTCTAGAACGTTTAATCTAGTAAAATGGTGATTACCTTAACAATGACAAAATCTTGAACATGTTTTGTGCTTGAAGGTTGAGTTGTTGATTTAAAATAGGTAGCCGGAGACCGTGGTTCCACCTTATAATTTCGACAGTATGGAAGCCAATGTTTGGAGAAAACGGAAGCCTGAGTGAGAGCGTAAAAGGTAAGTTGGGAACCACCATCATCCGAGAGATAAACGGCTAACTTCTCTGATGGGTAGTCATATGCCATAACTGATAAAACCGTATTAATCACCAGCATTGGTGGCTCGATTACGGGGTCAGCCGTGCAAACGAATATGTCCACCCGTGGCAACTCGTTTTCGAACCTGTGTGATAATACATTCATAATCCTCTTTAGATGGTTGATAGTAGAATAGCCTAACCAATATTTGTATGCTTATGAATTTATTTTGTTGCCTTATTTCTCATCACATTTTTTCGGTTTATTTTTAGTTTATGAGCTAAAATATATCCTTTGGAAAAGTTAGACGAACAAAACTACCTCATAAACCTAGAATTAAGCTTAAACATAGACCCCAAAATTTGTTTCACAAGTAAACTAAAGATAAACATGTAGAATTTAATAATTGGGATTTGTGGAAGAATTGTTATATTTCATCAACATAAAACGTTTACATTGTAGGCCTATTTATAGGAAAAATAAACCTAACAGGCCCAAGTCCACATACGGGCTTGGGCTTACATTCAAACTAAACGTTTATTTCTAACATTCCCCCTCAAGCTGAGTAGTGGGATTTCCAATGCTCAACTTGTCAAGACAGTGAGTGAAAATCTTTCCAGTAACCGCCTTTGTGAGAATATCTGCCAGTTGATCTTTTGACGAAACAAACGGAAGCTCGATAATCTCATTTTCAAGTTTTTCTTTGATGAAGTGTCTATCAACTTCAACGTGTTTGGTGCGATCATGTTGAACTGGATTTCCTGAGATCTGGATAGCCGCTTTGTTATCACACATGATCTTACTTGCTTCTTCTGAGGGATACCCAATTTCTGACATTAGTTTTCGCAGCCATAGGACTTCAGCTAATCCTCGTGCTATTCCTCGGAATTCAGCTTCAGCACTTGAGAGGGCGACAACTTTTTGCTTTTTACTCCTCCATGTAACAAGATTTCCACCCACTAGGGTAAAATACCCTGATGTAGACCTCCTATTACCTTTGTCGCCTGCCCAGTCAGCATCGGTATAAGCCTCAATCTTCAGGTGCCCATTTGCTTTGAATAGAACACCGTGTCCAGGAGTTCCCTTGAGATACCTGATAATCCGTAAAGCTGCTTCCATGTGCTGGACTTGAGGTTGGTGCATGAATTGACTTATAACCCCCACAGCGTATGCAATGTCTGGCCGAGTATGAGCTAAGTAAATAAGCTTTCCCACCGTTCTCTGATATCTTTCTTTATCTGCCAGTTCAACTTCATCTTCCATGAACAATTTTTGGTTGGCTATCATGGGAGTGTCTGCAGGTTTGCAATCTAGCATTCCCGTCTCTGCTAACAAATCAAGAACATATTTTTGCTGGCAAATGAAGATCCCTAATTTTGATCTTAGAACTTCAATTCCGAGAAAATATTTGAGTCTTCCCAGATCTTTCATTTCAAATTCTTTGAAAAGATTAGCTTTCAATTTTGTCATTTCCTCTGAGTCATCCCCTGTAATGATCATGTCATCAACGTAGATTATTAAACAGGTTATGAGTTTACCTCTCCGTTTCAAGAAGAGAGTGTGATCGGAATTGCTTTGGTTATAGCCATATTTCTTCATAACTGTGGTAAACCGACCAAACCATGCTCGTGGAGACTGCTTCAAACCATACAGAGATTTCTTTAGTCGGCAAACTTTCCTGGCCTCGGAACTATCATGAATTCCAGGTGGGGCTTCCATGTAGATTTCTTCTTTCAATTCTCCATGTAGGAAGGCATTCTTGACATCGAATTGGTGTAATGGCCAATCCTTGTTTGCTGCAATTGAGAATAGAACTCTAATAGTATCAATCTTGGCTACTGGAGAGAAAGTCTCACAGTAGTCAATCCCGTAAGTCTGAGTATACCCCTTTGCGACTAATCGAGCTTTATACCTTTCGATTGATCCATCGGGTTTATACTTGATAGTGAACACCCACCGACATTTAACGGGTTTCTTTCCTGGGGGCAATTCACATTCTTCCCATGTTTCACTTCTTCTCAGGGCTTCAAGTTCAGTTCCAATTGCTTCTTTCCATTCTTTATACTTGAGTGCTTCTTCAACACTAGTTGGTATTTTTTCAGAACAGATCGCGTTTGCGAAGGACTTGGCTTCCGGAACTAAATTCCTTCTTGCGATATTTGCAACTGGGTATCTCGACCCTCTTGAACTTCTTTCAGGTGAGTATCTGTTAGGCGGAATTCCCCTGGTTGATCTAGGTGGAAGATCATACCGAGCTGGTTCAGTCACACTCGGAGTTTCTGTCTCGACCTGTTGTTCATCATCACACATATCAGAGTTATTTGAAGTATCCGGAGTTTCAGAGCCACTTACCTCGGATATCAGTTGAGGAGGATCATTGTTGGTGGGAGTGGTACTGTCTTCGGGTTCTTCAGGACTATCAGTCTCCGGAGTGGATGTATCAGTAGAAGCACCATTCACAGGTGGTGCCCAACTTATCCATCTAGAAGCACCATTCACAGGTGGTGCCCAACTTATCCATCTTAATGCGTCATTTTCTTTTTCCCCCTGACCATGAAGATGGGTCTGGTAAAAGAACTCAGTTTCAAGGAAGTCACAGTTCATTGTTGTGAACATGTGACGCCGACTAGGGCTGTAACACCGATACCCGTGTTGATTGACACCATACCCCAGAAACACACATTTCTCTGCACAAGGATCAAGTTTTGAACGCTCTATTTTTGGTATATGGACAAAAACAGAACATCCAAATACTCGAGGTTCAAGAGTTAGATTTGAAGGCAATTTATGGAAGTGTGACAGTGTTTGGAGAGGAGTTTTGAGAGCTAAAGCTCGGGTTGGGAGACGATTAACCAAGTACGTGGCAGTGACAACTGCTTCTGGCCAAAAAGACTTGGGAACTTGTGATTCGATCATCATAGCACGAGTGATTTCCAATAAGAATCGATTTTTGCGTTCTGAAACCCCATTTTGTTCAGGGGTGTGAGCACACGAGGTTTGATGAATGATACCCCGCTCTTGACAAAAGTTTTTCATGGAAGTATTACAGAATTCTCCCCCATTATCGGATCGGAGAATCTGTATGTCCTGTTTGAATTGAGTTTTGACCATGTTACAAAACGATGTGAACTTAGTAAACACTTCAGACTTAGTTTTTAAAAGATAAGTCCATGTCATACGAGTACAATCATCAATAAATAACAGGAAATAACGAAAATTTTGTCCCCCTTCAATTTTTGCAGGACCCCAAACATCAGAATGAATTAACGAAAAAGGAAAATCAACTCGAGTATCATTAGGTTTAAACGTTTGTCTATGACTCTTAGCCAAAATACAAGTATCACAATGAAAAGTTTTATTATTAGGAAATAAGTGCGGAAATAATTGTCTCAAATAACCAGCAGATGGATGGCCTAATCTTCTGTGCCATAACCAAGCTTTCCTATCGTTGGACCCATGAGTAAGCAGAACAGAACCATGTTGCGTAACTTCATCAACGTAGTAGAGTCCTTGTCTTTCAGTACCACGCCCAATGATCTTCCCCGTTCTGATATCCTGCAAAAGGCAAAAAGTGGGGTGCATTAATACCACACAGTTTAATTCTTTCGTAACATGACTGACGGATAATAGCTTGTGTGATAGTGATGGTACATAAAGACATCTAGAGAGTCGTAATGATTTTGAAATTTCAATGGTTCCCCCTCCTTTAACTGGGAGTGTTTCCCCATTTGCTGTGTGAATTCTTGTTTTATCAACTCTAGATTTTGACGTGATATCAGTGATATCAAACGTCATCGTATCGGTGGCACCACAATCAAAGATCCAAGAAGTACACTTAGAATCTTTGGTTGCAACATGAGCTTTACCACATTTTTCCTTTTTTAAATCGTACTCATTTAACTTATCGAGTAAGTTTTTATTAAAGCGTTTTGGATTTAAAAAGGATTCATTACCCGGAGGGTTTGGTATAGAACAACCAAACCCTATACCTGGTTCTGGTGCGCCATCGGTACTCGTCTCTCCTCCGCCTCTAGTTGCACTGCTTCCTACAACAGCCGCAGCTTTTCCAGTCTTGGAGGTCTTGTGATTCTCATTCCACCAGTCTGGATAGCCGACAATTTTAAAACATTGCTCTTTGGTGTGTTTTGACATACCACACTCTTCACACTTGAGCTTGCTTTTATCGACCTTTGATTGGGGTCGGAATGCCGGTTTTTCTGATCGATAATTCTTAGAGACAAGCCCTGCTCCATCGCCGGTGGTATTAAGCCCAGCTGCCACACCCATATCCGCCTCATGGTTCCCGTCAATAATGGCTTGGTGAGCTTTTTCTTTTCTGACCATAGCATAAGCGGTTTCGGGAGATGGAAGCGGATCAGAACGGAGAATTTCCCGTTTAATTGGATCATACCTCCGGTCAAGTCCGTTCAGAAACTGGAACAACTTTGTTTCAGATCGAACTCGATTATATGTGGCTATGTCAGCTGTGCAAGTCATCGGGTTGGGGTCGCGACGATCAAGTTCTCCCCAAATTCCCTGCATCCCTATCCAAAACTCTTCCAACGGTAGCTGTTGTTGTTTGAACTCATTAGCTTTAACATGGAGATCGAAAGTTTGTAGCTTATCCTTCCCACTGCTGTAAGTAACTGCCAGGGCGTCCCATAGTGACTTTGCTGTGGGAAATTCAGTGAGGTTACTTGCGATGCTAGGTTCGATGTTCTGGATTAACCACGAGAAAACCACAAGGTCGGCTTGTTCCCACTCATCGTATTTTTCATCTGTGATGGCAGGAGGGTTTTCGGTAAGGTGGTTGAGATACACTTTTGATTTCCCCCCAATAGATACTCGAATCATACGAGCCCATAACGGGTAGTTATTGCTCGTCAATATTAAGCTAATTTTAAGTTGATCGGACGGGTTTGGTTTTGGGTTTTGAGACTGGTTTTGAGTTCCGTTACGAAGCATATTCATTAGTTGCAGTGCAAGGTTATTATTTTCGTTGTCAGCCATAGTTGGTTTAAATTGTTTAAATTGTTTAGATTGTGGTTTCGGGCCTAAATGTTGTTTATTGGGCTCTATCCGAATTTGGGCCTACACAATTCTATTGTTGGGGCTTGTTGCTGGTCGAATTAACACTATCCGAAAGAAAAAGAAACACAGTCGTGTCCTTATCTTTTCCACCAAAAAAAAAGAAAGACACACAGCACAACAAAAAACAAAACACAATCAAATTGGGATTCGAATTAGGATTCTTGGCTGATCGGATAATTCTAGTCGCCTATGTTGGAAATCTATTCGAATTAAACCATCCGTGTGTTATGAAGAACCAGTCGTGTGGGGACTTATGTAAAAAACCTAGAATCCGAAGCTGTTCGTGTGTGGATGGGTTTCAAATCGGATGGGTTTCAAATCGGATGGCTCAACTCCTCGATCTAACTCCCTAGTCGAATGGCCAGTCGAAGAAGTTGATTTCAAATCGGATGGTCGAACCTGCTTGTTCGTGTAAGTTGCTTTCTTGTTCGTCTAAGCTTGGTTTAAGTTTCTGGTCGCATGAGTTAATTTTCTATTCGAATTCCCTTAGTCGAATAGGTTGATTTCCTATCCGAATAGGCTAGTCGAATGATTTGTTTTTTTTCTGGTCGAATGGTTTAGTTTCTGGTAGAATGGTTTAGTCGAACAGGTACTTTCCAGTAACCTGCTCTGATACCATGTAGAATTTAATAATTGGGATTTGTGGAAGAATTGTTATATTTCATCAACATAAAACGTTTACATTGTAGGCCTATTTATAGGAAAAATAAACCTAACAGGCCCAAGTCCACATACGGGCTTGGGCTTACATTCAAACTAAACGTTTATTTCTAACAAAACACATACACACACCAAAGAATCAAAGATTATGTTAGTAACAAGTGGATTTACCAGTGCGTTTGGCGGGGCTACTCCAAACAAATAAAACTTTCAATAAAGTCATATCTTTAATATAATATAAAAGAGAGGCCTTAAATGCCACATGGCGAAGTAAGGACCCTTAGATGTGTTAACTTATTTGATTTCAACCGTTAGATCAAATTGATGATGTCATCAAACACTATTTTTATTTTAGTTGTCCCACATCGCTTCAGGTATAAAACTTTTTCATACTTCTAGCATATATATATCATATGCCTTTAGTTTTTCCTACTTTGTCCCACATCGCTTCATGTATGAAACTCTTTCAGACTTCTAGCTTATATATATCATATGCCTTTGAATTAAAATATAGTTCGACGGTAATTTTCGGGTCAATCGGGTCAAACCCGAAACCCGACAAACTGGAACTATTCTATCTGAAACCCGACCCTATTTATGAATCGGGTGTTGCCTTAAATGCCACATGCGAAGCAAAGACCCTTAGATGGGTTAACTTATTTGATTTCAACCGTTAGATCAAATTGATGATGTCATCAAACACTATTTTCATTTTACACCATTTTACAAAACATAATTACATTATCTCTTTAATTTCAATCTCTACTTAAATAAAAACAAAATTCCAATTTACTTAAAAAAATTCACTCAATTTGAACTATGATTTACATTATTTTTATTTAAAATCTCCTAATAAAAAATATTAAAACATGTATATAAACGTAAAAGTGTTTATGTTATTATAACTATAAACAACATGTGTATAAACGTAAAGGTATATATATGTTATTATACGTATAACATTGTCTTTTTATAATAACCTAAAATCTACATAAACATAAAGTTTACAATTCAATTTTTATTTTTTTCCGCGCTATCGCGGGACAATAATCTAGTTTTTAGATGTGTTAACTTATTTGATTTCAACCGTTAGATCAAATTGATGATGTCATCAAACACTATTTTTATTTTAGTTGTCCCACATCGCTTCAGGTATAAAACTTTTTCATACTTCTAGCATATATATATCATATGCCTTTAGTTTTTCCTACTTTGTCCCACATCGCTTCATGTATGAAACTCTTTCAGACTTCTAGCTTATATATATCACTAGATTATTGTCCCGCGATAGCGCGGAAAAAAATAAAAATTGAATTGTAAACTTTATGTTTATTTAGATTTTAGGTTATTATAAAAAGACAATGTTATACGTATAATAACATATATATACCTTTACGTTTATACACATGTTGTTTATAGTTATAATAACATAAACACTTTTACGTTTATATACATGTTTTAATATTTTTTATTAGGAGATTTTAAATAAAAATAATGTAAATCATAGTTCAAATTGAGTGAATTTTTTTTTTAAGTAAATTGGAATTTTGTTTTTATTTAAGTAGAGATTGAAATTAAAGAGATAATGTAATTATGTTTTGTAAAAGGGTGTAAAATGAAAATAATGTTTGATGACATCATCAATTTGATCTAACGGTTGAAATCAAATAAGTTAACCCATCTAAGGGTCTTTGCTTCGCCATGTGGCATTTAAGGCAACACCCGATTCATAAATAGGGTCGGGTTTCAAATAGAATAGTTCCAGTTTGTCGGGTTTCGGGTTTGACCCGATTGACCCGAAAATTACCGTCGAACTATATTTTAATCCAAAGGCATATGTTATATATAAGTTAGAAGTCTGAAAGAGTTTCATACATGAAGCGATGTTGGACAAAGTAGGAAAAACTAAAGGCATATGATATATATATGCTAGAAGTATGAAAAAGTTTCATACCTGGAGCGATGTGGGACAACTAAAATGAAAATAGTGTTTGATGACATCATCAATTTGATCTAACGGTTGAAATCAAATAAGTTAACCCATCTAAGGGTCCTTACTTCGCCATGTGGCATTTAAGGCCTCTCTTTTATATTATATTAAAGATATGCCTTTGAATTAAAATATAGTTCGACGGTAATTTTCGGGTCAATCGGGTCAAACCCGAAACCCGACAAACTGGAACTATTCTATCTGAAACCCGACCCTATTTATGAATCGGGTGTTGCCTTAAATGCCACACGCGAAGCAAAGACCCTTAGATGGGTTAACTTATTTGATTTCAACCGTTAGATCAAATTGATGATGTCATCAAACACTATTTTCATTTTACACCATTTTACAAAACATAATTACATTATCTCTTTAATTTCAATCTCTACTTAAATAAAAACAAAATTCCAATTTACTTAAAAAAATTCACTCAATTTGAACTATGATTTACATTATTTTTATTTAAAATCTCCTAATAAAAATATTAAAACATGTATATAAACGTAAAAGTGTTTATGTTATTATAACTATAAACAACATGTGTATAAACGTAAAGGTATATATATGTTATTATACGTATAACATTGTCTTTTTATAATAACCTAAAATCTACATAAACATAAAGTTTACAATTCAATTTTTATTTTTTTCCGCGCTATCGCGGGACAATAATCTAGTTTTTAGTATAATACAATATGTATAATAATAGTCTCAATAAGTTAAGAAACTCAATAAGTTAAGAAACAAAAGAAAAAAATATATTTTTTTATACATAGTCGTGTTTCGGCTCGAATCATAAGATTTTATTGTTTTATTTAATTATGTAATCTAAAAAGAAAAGGTAAAACTAAATATTTGAAAAGAAAAATAAAAATAAAATAAACCAAAAAAATTTAATCTGAAAATTAACACTCAATCAAAATGAAAATATAATAACCTTATTTTATTACATAACAAAAAAAAAAAAAATAACCATTGGGAGTAGGCTAAGTGTTTACTTTAATGTTTGTAATGTCGCTTCAAAGACTATGAAAAAATATATATATTTATAATATAATTAATATTTTGAAAATACATAATTTTTCTCATAACTAGTTTATTGACCCGTCTAATACGCGGATAATTATATTAAAAAATATATAATGTTAACAAAGAACATATAACTTATATAAAAAGATTAATAGAAAACTATTTGTCATGTAGACAAAATGATTATGTTAGCAAATGTTAAGTTAAATATAACATTTATCGTGTAATTCGGAAAAAACCTTATTAAAAATAAAATAATTATAATATATACAAAAACTAAAAATATTGCGTAAATAGGACGGAAAAAAAAAAACAGAAAATCTTTTTTTATGATATATTTTTCGTTTATATGCGAAACACTCGTAAAAAAATAAAATTATTTTATTTTATTTTTAGAATATATAAAAAAACTAAAAATATTGGGTAAATAAGACGAAAAAAAAAACAGAAGATTTTTTTTATATAATATGTTTTCCGTTTATATGCAAAACACTAGTAAAACAATAAAATAATTTTAGTTTCTTTTTATACAAAAAATGTGTATGTGTTTCAAGAAAAAATATGTTTTTTATTTTTTTAAAATTAATGTAAAATACAAGTGTTGGATTATTTAAAGTGGAAAGGTTAATTAGTTTTATTTAATTATTACTATTTAAAATAAGGGTTAAATTATTTATAATAAAGGGGTTAAAATGAAATTATTAGTGATGAAATCATCAAAATGATGTAATAGTTCAAATTAAAGTTGGATTTCAATCTAATGGTTACTACTTTAACAAGTGACATTTTAGGGCTCTATTTTATTATATATTAAGATAAGATAACGAAGTATTTTGACTTTTAAAAGCACCAGCAAAGCTACAATAATTATTTTTGGAAGAATATTAAATAATCATTACTCTATCTTTATCTTTAATATATAATAAAAGAGATGCCTTTAATACTGCATGGCAAATAAGGTCTGTTGGATGAGTTACATATTTTGATTTCAACCGTTAGATTATATCAATGATGTCATCAAATATTTTTTTTCATTTCCACCCTCATACAATACATAATTGCATTATTTCTTCAATTTCACACCACTACAATAAAAAAAATATTTGTCTATTATTGGACTATGATTTACCTTATTATTACTATTATAAAATCTGTTAATACAAAATATTAAAATATGTGTATAAACGTAAATGTATATATGTTATTATAACTATAAACAATGTGTATAAACATAAATATATATTTGTTATTATACGTGCCATATTAAATACTCATAAAAATTTAAACATAAAATTTACGATTTTATTTTTTATCTATATTTATCTGCACTATCGCGGAACAATAATTTAGTTAATATATATAGTTAATATATAATAGACATGTAGTAGCAAATTTTGATAAACTTTGACTTTACAACCAACAACAAGAGCCACATGTTCTTTGACAGATTAAATTTGTTTTTCTATAAAGAGTTAATTATATAAATCGTTTCTATAGTTTATTTTAAATTATAAATTTTATATCTAAATTTAAAATATTATATAAATGGTTCATTTTTTGAAACTAATTAGGCTTTTCATCCCTAATTTCTAACGGATATCCATTTTATGAACAAAAAAGGTAATTAGTTTCTAAAAATGGACGAATTATGCAACGTTTTAAACTTAGAGACGAAATTCATAATTTTAGATAAACCATAGGACGATTCATAGAGTTGGTGAAATATTCTTTTAGTTAATCGTACAAGTCGTATTATTACTTGTAATAACCATTTATAAATAGCATAATATTAATATGGCGATATACTAAACTCAAAAATAAATATGTATTAGAGTTTAAATATGTGACAACTCGTCTTTTCGAGTTATTATTCTTTACCAGCATTTATTCTTTTATTCGCAATGATTTGGACCCTTGCATTTCGCTTTATATTTTACTCACGTTTTATGCATTTGAGTCGGGTTTATGTGTTTTATCACTTTGTCTCTCGAGACGGAAGCTTTAGAATCACCTAAGTGCTTAATATCTAGTATACTCGCGTTATTAAAGTATTGCGTTTACGCCCTAATCGTCGGTTAAGAAAATCATAATTCGAAATTTCATTACAAAGTTAGTCCTCTAACTAATTCTATTACAAAGTTAGTCCTTTAACGGAGAACTAACGAAATCTGTTACAAATCTGATTCTTTAACCATGACTTAACATTTTCAGCCAAGAAAACCCTCGGTGCCCAGCACCTATGAGGGAGGTGCTAAGCACCTAGGCCAAAAATGGCTAAAATCCATTTCAGCTTTTTTAGTCAAATCCTTGAGATGCCAAACCTTTTAGCACGTGAAATCTTCTGCAAAATGCCCTATTTGGGTGTGTTTGATCCCATTGTGGATCTCTAAACATGTTTGGACACTCTCTCATTCCAAAACTTCCATTACACATCAAAACACTTTATCACCTTTTCTTTCATTCTCACTTCTATACTCTCTTGTTTCTCTCTCAACTTATTCCAGAGAAATAAGAGTTCATAACATCATCTTTGAAGTGAGAATCCAAGGAAGAAAGTAGTGAAGATCATTACCCTCAATCATACCACCATTCTACACTTTTCGGTAAGTTTCTTGATGGTCTTTCTTCCACTTTTCTCCTCTATTCCTTTCATTTAATTGGGACTTTCTAACTTATAATCACGTTCTTATTATCTTACCAAGTTTCCACATCCGTTGATACCCTTGAAGTGGTGGAGTTTCGGTGACTTTCCTTGGAAAAACGTTATAGAAAGTTTGGTAAGAAAACTCTCTAAATCTTTCTCTATTATTCTTTCCATGTGAAAACTTCTAATGCTCACTTTATTTTTGTGGTGAACGGAAGTCCTTGCTCCCTCATATCTACCACCATTCATGAAGTTGGCAAATTTCGGATAATAACCCTTTCTTGTAATTTGGTAAGTAAATCTTCCGAAAACCTTTCTTTTACTTCTCTTTGAGACTTCTTTTACTAATTGATGGTTGTTTTACATTTTGGAGTCATATACCTCCTCACCACCACCCTTGAAGTCTCCTCTTTCCGAGTCCTTGCAAGTCTCAAGTTGTAACTTTCTTGCGGGTGAAATCGGTAAAACATTCATAACCTCTTATATTTTTCATTTCATTTCCTTTGAATTCGGTTTAAAGCCTTGAAAACGGTTAGGTTAATATATTAGACCAACACTTATCGATCTCGGAAACTTTGGACTTAAAACGAGTAAAATATGTTAAGATATGTTATTTACCGAAATTAACGTGTTTATGTTATTACTATGAAAAAACTACACATTTATATATATAAAACACTTGGTAAATGTTAATTGAACCTAAACTAACATTTGATCAGTTTACACTTTCGCGCTAAAACGTCAAACGAATCAGATTTCGGCTAAAACGTAAATTTCATAAATCTGGAAAATGGCCCGGTGCTTAGCACCTACCCATAGGTGCGCAGCACCTAGGGGTCTGACCTCCAAAAAAATGTTTTCTTGTTTCTTTTCGACTTAGACTCGTAACGTGTTTTGACTATAAACTTATATCAGTAACATATCATGTATAAAAGTACTATATAAGCCAAATACCGTCTTTGGACTCAAAGACATTACCGCAATATTAAACATTATCGAAATAATGATACAAACGTTTTACTTATGTTTTACAACAAATCGTTTAAAACCGTTATAACTCATTTTTACTCTAAATAAAGGACTTTTTACTCTTAAGTTGTCAAGTTAACTTCCATTCTATAAATCGTTGACTTTGACCTTTATTCAAAATTGTTGACTTTTGACTAATCTAAATCAACATCTCTAATTTTGACTTTCATTCAAACGGTTGACTTTGACTTTGACCAAGTCAACATCTTTGACTTTGACCAAGTCAACATCTTCGACGTTGACTTTGGTCGATTTCAATAAACTTTGGTAACAGTATTCCTTTCAATCGATGTTCCTGTTAGTCAAGTTCGGCTCGGAATGTTATTCCTTTCTATTAGTCATTATGACGTGAAATAATCGATATTTTTCCTATCGTCTCTATCAGGCGCGGAACATCGTCACCTTGAACCGTCATCACGACTCGACTTGGAAATCGTGGGAATACTTTAATAAATCTTAAACACTAAAATTAACCGACAAGGCTAAACCGTACTATGTTAATGAGATACTTAGACTATGTTATATTGTTTTAGGGCACTTAGGCGGCGGATTGTTTGTTTCATTTTGATTATTACCCGATACTTGCCGAGCTTATCTTGTGAGTTATTCGTAGCCCCTTTTCTCTTACTATTTTTGGGCTGGAAAGCGTATTTTGAACTGTTTAAATGAATGTATATCTTGTATGCCTAGTGTATCAGTATCACCTCAGATTAGATGGTTCATAGGCTTGGTTAAGCCCCCCTTATGCACTTGTTAGCTTATTGCCCACGGTTACATATATATAGATCTATATGGGATCGGCCTACCCTCATTGCTCAATAGGACATCCCTATGAGTGGATGTTATGACCGTATGATTATTACCTTTGGTTTACCATCACCTTAGGACAGGGGATACAATGTGGTCAGGTTCAGTGTATGCTTAATCTAGGTATCTATACTCACACTTAGGTTATGATTTCAAGATATACTATTTGAAACTTACTATATTAATCAAATCTTTTATTGGGTCAACTTTTATTTACATATTGCGAATAATTCACCAACATTGTGTTGATGTCGTTTTTAACGCTTTTTCAGGAGTTTGAGGATTTATTTTGATCATGCCTTGCTTATTTTGGGATCATCTATCATTGTATTTGGAATTCATTATGTTGATGTAATTCATTTATGATCCACCTTATGACATTGATCTGTATTTGTATTTGACGTTTGGTCACTTTTGACTTTGTATTGTATTTGATAAATCTTTGGCATGATTAATATATTCCGATGTTTTGTTTATTGGTTGTAAATGTTGTAATCCTTGACTCTTGATATCTTTAACTGGAACACTCTGCGTTCCGCTTTTAGCGGGGTGTTACAAAATATCTATCAATAATGACCTAATCTACATCACTCATTTCACGATACGTTCTATGTTAGTATTCTATTATCATTACTCAACCATTGTAGTTTACACTAATTTAAAACAGTTGGTACGTAACTCATGCAACTAAATAGCATTTTATGGCATTGCTTTTATTTTAACTAAAATGCACTGTGATTTATATATAAAGACTTAGACTAAATTAGGTGAATGGATTCTTAGAAATTAGGTCAAACTTCTTTGAAACAAACATGTGATTCCTTAATCAAATAAAATGACAATATATCTTGTATCGGACTAATAACTAGAAAATAAGTATTTTAGTCATTTTAGTTTGTCCGTTGACCACAAACGTTACATTTTGGAGATGTTTAAGGTAACTTCATATAATTTACTTTAAACTTTATCAGGATAAGAAGAAACATTATGGGCTAAACGATTGATGGTCATCACACAAAAAAAGAAAATGATGGAACCCAAACCTTTGTGCTAGTCTTTGCTTGAAGGTTCGTCGGTAAGTTGGGTTCCAACGAACCGACTGAGTCACAATCCAATATAAACCCAACATTAGCTCGGCAACAAACATCCCCATCCATCTGATACTCCAACCACCCGAAACCGTCGTAAACAGTGGCAGTTCTTTTGCTCTATATACCCATATTGATATTATACTTACCAAGACTGTTGTTGCAAATAACCTATGTAGTTTCCTTCCTTTTTTTGTATATGTTTCAAATAGTGGACCATTTTTCTCATCCATTTTATCTATATGGATACACAACTCTCTCTAACCTCTATTCTATTATATGTTGTATGAATATGTATATATATGTATATGTATATGTTGAGAGAGATTTATCACCACAAATAGGTTTAGTTTGCGTATGTGAGTTAGTCCACCAACTTAGAGGTCGTGGATTCAAGTCTGAAACAAAAGTGTTCCTAATATTAATATACATGTGATTCTAAAAGAAAAAAATCTTTTAGATTTGTGTGTTTCAAATGGTTTCCACATGGATAAAATTTGTTAAAATTATTAAATCACGGAGATGATTTTTGCAGTTTACTCTAAATCATATATGACATTCAAAAACTCTTAGACGGTCTTGATTGTCTATCGGGTATGCATTGTTATTCAAATCTAATATTACACCCACAGAATTTAGTATAGAGTTTGATTGTTAAGTAGATCGAAAACAGTAAGTTAACATTCGTGTGTGTCATTTTCAAACGACCTTTGTTTTGTTTTATCAAACTATGTAAAGGCATCTCCAATCGTGCTCTATAAATCTTCTCTATCTCTAAATATAGAGATACATGATGAAAAATTGTGTTCTAACGGTTTATCTAAAAATAGAGTACTTTTTAATGGAAATTGAAATTCCTCTATACACTAATCATCCTCTAAAAACTTAATTTATCATTTTAACTCTGTAATCTATTTAATTTAACTTTTTTACTATACATACATTGATTTTATGGATATATACTTTTTATAAAGTTAAAAAAAAAAAAAAAAAGATTAAAGTTCTTTTAGTCAAAGTGAAAAATTTTGAAAAAATATTTTATAAAATACATAGTTAAATATGATTATAAAAGTCCAATCAAAACTCAAACGAACATTTATTTTATATAAAAATAAATTTATTGAAAAAATTTATAGGGTTAGGTTTTTAGAATAAATGGTTGAAGAAAAAACAATTTAAATAAGAAAAATGCTCAAAAAATGTTCCATTTTCTCTGAATATAAAGATATAGATAAATATATTGTTGAAGATGACCTAAGTACGTATAACAGAACTATTTTCGACCCCCATCACTCCACATCATCAACCCCCATCACCCACCACACCCCATAGCCTAAGAAGCCGGAAACATTAATATGTACATATAGCCCATTGGAATACTATTATATTATGTCAAGCCAAAACATCTTTTTACTAGGGTCACTCCACACTGCTTGTTATTGATTTGTGTTGTTTGTTATTGTTTGTCGTATTTAATAATGGAATAAGGGGATAAGGGTTACAAAGCATGCACAAAAAAAATGTCTAATATGAGTAAAGATTTGTTTTTTAAGCCGATAAAATATCATTAATAAAAATTTAACTGATGGGGAATCGAATTTGATATTTCTTATATTTAAAGAGTTTTAATCAATTTCGAATTACCATCGGACTAACTCTTAGATCCAGATTACTAAATTACCTTTTCATTTGTCTTGCTTTAGACATTGTATTTTCAGTTGATTTGTTTTGTATTTAAAAGTCAGTCCTGATTATAGTTTCCGACTGTTTTTTATTTTTATAGAAAAAAGTAGTATTTGGATGCTTATATCGCAATATAATTTCTTGTCATACCTTGTTGAAAGGAGGTATAAAAAAATATGTAAAAAAAAATAAAAATATATATATAAACCGTATTTTAAAAACGTTTTGATTAATTCGTTTCGACCTTAATTTCTCGGTTTCTTTAACAAAGTATGTATCATGTTGGCCAAATATAAACTAGTTAAATGGTAAGTATCGTGTGAAGATATAAACGTTGCAATACAACTTGTTTTTTAGAACGCCAAAAGTGTAATCATAAATTTCATAACTAATTTCCAAATGTTCAACAAATCAAATGAATATTTAGTGAAATACAATAGGTCCCTATGGTTATTGATTAACTAAACGGGTTCATGTTCGGATCTAGTAATTTCATCCCGCTAACATGACCCGGGTAAAAATGCGATCTCTAGATAAAAACAAATAAAACTTCATCATTGTAACGATTTAATCCTTTTTTTTTTGTGTCACGGTGGTTTACCCTTTAGCGTCCTCTGTTGTTAAAGGAGCGTTATGACATATTTATTTTGAATAACTACAAAAGATTATTAGAAAGAAACCGAAATCAATAGTACTTGCTATAATGACGCACACAAAAAAATTTGGAATTTACGTTAATACCACATATCGTATTATTATTTCATTGTTACGACATCCTTTTACATCGTTTAATAGTAGGATATAAGACGCCATACCAATTCCTTAAATATCGTGTTTGCAGACATAAAGAAACATAGTGACCACAAGATCACGATTTATATCGTTCTTTAATGCCTTCCAAGACGTTTTTCACAGAAACAGCTCGTTGAAGTGGAGGATGTGGATGACGTAAACAATCAATAAGTCGTCTTATGAAATTACGAAAACGATGACACCAAAAGCACAAGCCTATGTGGCCAATTACTCCGGTAAGAAAACCTAGGGTCGAATAGGGCTCCATATCACGGTTTCGAGTCACAAAAGTGGTATTTCGAGAACAATTTTTTATTTCCGGATCTTGTAAAATCGAGAAGTATTGATGTTTTGGATCATATTTGTAGGTTGTTTATGAAATGTTACATTCACAATTATACTAATCTCGAGTTGAAACATATTTGTATTAATTATTGAGAAAATATTCATTTCTCATGATATATTTAAGAAAACTGTTTCAATATTGTGACATAGATAAGTATTAAAAATGTTTATTTTATTAACTAAAAACTTTTCTTCTAACATACCTACAGGTTATGAAACACTCCAATAACCATTATAGAAGAAAGATTAAAACCGCTTTTTTTTTCAAACTGACGGTTTTACCGGTATTTTTTTAACCGGTCGGTTTTATTTTAACCGGGCGGTTTTATTTTAACCGAACCGGTTAAGGTTTTTTCAAATTTTTGGTTTTTTAACCGGTTTTTTTTGGAAGAAAAAAAAATTTGTCCGTTAGTGTCAGTTAGTGATAGTTAGTATCCGTTACCGTTAAGTGCCGTTATGAGCGTTTTTTTTTCTTCACTTTTTTGAGTTTTTGGCACCTCTAAGTTGCCTATAAATAGTTTTAACTAGTTTGTGTTGAAATCACACCAAAAACTCAAATATTCTTCTCAAAATCATTATAATCTCGCATTCTCAATATATATTCCTTTTTTTTCGAAAAAAACTCTAATTCTCAAAAGTACGAAATGTCAAAATACGAAGAAATAAAAACCCGAAAAAATAACCGATTAAAATCAGTTTAAAACCGAAAAAACCAATTCCGAATATTTTAAACCAGAAAAATGGTTTGAACCGAAACCGGTTTTAAAAAGAATCGGACTTTTAAAAAACCGAAAACCGATTAAAACCGGTTTCTTGCACCAATAATAACCATTGGAGTATTATTATTTGGGCCCACCATTCTAGATAAAGAAATATTAGCCCAACATTCTAGCTTTAAAGGTTCAAAACAAAATAGGCCCACATTTCATATATCATTGGCTTTATGAAAATGATGATGGGTGGGGGTGGGGGTGGGGGTGGGGGGGGGTGGGGTGGGGTGGGGTTTGGGGGTGTTTACTAATGTAATTGGATAAGATTTTTCTCAAGAAATTTATATGAGGTTTTTTATAATAGTGTCGTTAACGATAGTTTTCAGGATTGTGGTTAAAATCAGTGTTCTAAATAACCCGCCATGAAATTGCCATGTCTCGCCATTTCTCAAGGCTTGGAGTAGCCGCCATGTCTCGCCGTTTCTCAAGGCTTGGAGTAGCCGACACGAAATGATGGATAACTTCTTTGTAAAGCTTGGTTACTATATTTTACATTAGTTGTATATTGATATATGAAATTATTAACTTTTTATAATTTATTGGTGTTGATATAACTTAATAATAGTAAAAATATATATAAAAGTATATATAAAATTATAAAATATATTAATTTTTTGCCGCTTTTTCACGCCTTGAAAAACGACATGTCTCGCCATTTCTTGCAAAGTTTGAGGCTTACTCATGCCGCCACGCCACGCCTTACGTTATCTATAACTTGGTTAAAATACATCAAAAGTTTATATATTTACCACCAAAGGAGTGAAATTGTATATATATATATGAGTTAATTACATGGGTCGTCCCTATGGTTTGCACCATTTTCACCGGTCGTCCCTATAACTTTTTTATTACACCACTCGTCCCTAAGTTTAAATTTTGTTGCCTGCAGAGTCCCTATTTTGGATGTGACGTTAAATGTGCCGTTAAGTCTTATCATGTGAGAAACATGTGAGGGCAAAATAGTCTTTTTACCACCATCTTCCCTCTAAGAACCCTAATATCAGAAAAACCTTGATTTTTTCAATCCCAATTTCAAAACAATTCAATTAAAAATAGAAAACAGAGCATACATATCAAAGATTCCTAGATTATGATCCAAAATCTGCATATTTTTTCAGATATGTTTAATCAAACTAAGAAAACAGAGTAAACCCATGTCAATACCTATACATAAAGATGTCTCTGTTAATAATTGTCAAAACAACAATTCCTTTTTCCTTAATCTTCCATCCGATGATATTTTCAACAAAGCTTTCAAAGTAATTAATTCCCCACCTAATGTTTTAATTCATACTAATTAGTCTACATTCTTCGATTATTCGACTTATCAGATTCAACACTCAACCTTTTACCTAACAATTGTCGTCCTATTTTTGTGGTTTTTTACACAAAAAACAAGCATCCAAGAAATGAGGTTGTTGTTCTTCAAATCTCCTATGAAAAAACCTCCCAGATCTCGGTGAAGAAACGGACGAAAACGAAGAAAGATTCCTCAAACTTGCTTTTCTCGGTGAATAAAGTGGTCTTGAAATCAAATGATTTTCGGCATGATGGTTATCCTCCCCCGACGACGACGGCGACAATGATGAAATCCCAATTTCTAAATCGGAAATCGAAGCAAGCCCATTGTTTTCTTCATTGAAATAAGGCCTTCTTGTTGATTCCATTTTTTTTAAAACAGAGGATGTGGTGGTGGGATACGGTGGTAGACGGTGGCTGGAAGGAATGTAAAAGAGAGAAATGGGGTTTATAAAGAGAAGTTGGTGGGTAATGGTGTGGGGAATTGTTATGAATTTGGAATTAGAAAAATTAAGGTTTTGTGTATATTAGGGTTTTTAGGAATTTGGGGAGGGAAATGGGGAAGATGGTGGTAAAAAGACGATTTTGCCCTCACATGTTTATCACATGATAAGACTTAACGGCACATTTTAACGTCACATCCAAAATAGGGACTTTGTAGGCAACAAAATTTAAACTTAGGGACGAGTGGTGTAATAAAAAAGTTATAGGGACGACCAGTGAAAATGGTGCAAACCATAGGGACGAACCATGTAATTAACTCTATATATATATATATATATATATATATATATATATATATATATATATATATATATATATATATATATATGACAATTATCCATTAAAATATAAAGTCTGTCTAAAACTTTTATCGTGATTTTTAGAAACGTGAATATCATTTTCCTTTTCTATATCTATCTATCTATCTATCTATATATATATATACTAGATTATTGTCCCGCGATAGCGCGGAAAAAAATAAAAATTGAATCATAAATTTTATTTTTACGTTGATTTAATTTATTATGAGAAAAAAATGTAATACGTAATACATATATCTTTTTACGTTTATACAATGTGATTTATAATTATAATAACATATAACATATTTACTTTTATACACATGTTTGATATTTTGTATTAGGAGATTATAGAAAAATAATAAGGTAGATTTTAATTTATTATGAGAAAATAATGTTATACGTATAATACATATATATATTTACGTTTATACACATGAGATTTATAATTATAATAGCATATAACATATTTAGTTTTATACATATGTTTTGATTTTTGTATTAGGAGATTTTAAAATAATAATAAGGTAAATCATAGTCCAAATTAAACGATTCTATAAATAAATTATAATTATGTTTTTTTATTTTAGTAGAGATGGAATTAAAGAGAGAATGTAATTATGTACTGTAAAAGGGTATAAAATGAAAATAATATTTTTATGACATCATCAATCTGATCTAACGGCTGACATCAAAGAAGTTAACCCATCCAATGGACCTTACTTTGCCATGTGGCATTTAAGGCCTCTCTTTTATATTATATTAAATATATATATATATATATATATATATATATATATATATATATATATATATATATAGAATTAGGATATAATAAAAAGGGATTAAAAATAAAAAGGATAGGAAGGAAGGAGGTGTTGACACGTGGCAGAGGAAAAAAAAAACCCTTATTATATCATAAGGGGTATAATCGTCATTTAACACCACACTTAAATACCCCATTTTCTCTCATTTTTCATATTCATCATCTTCATTAAATCAAAACCCTAACCCTAGCCACCACTGCAGCCACCACTCCCGCCGCCACCACTGCAGCCACCACTCCCGCCGCCACTACTGCAGCCACCACTCCCGCCGCCACCACTGCAGCCACCACTCCCGCCGCCACCACTGCAGCCACCGCAGCTCCGACGAATCGAGTTGGCGCAGCCGTCACCACTGCCGCCACCTGCCGCTCCTCCGATCTGCTCCTCCACCGGAAAAATTAAGCCACCTTCATTTCCACCGATCTGCTCCTCCAGCGATTGTGGTGGTTCCGGCGATGGTGGCTGGTGGTTTCCGGCGACGATGAAGGTGGTGGCGCTTTGGCTGATGTGATCTTTGGTCGTTATAATCCAAGTAAGTTGTGACAACCTATTCACAGATCTAATAATTCAATAACACATATCCATTTTAAAAAATCAGTTAATTAGTTTTTTGGTTTAATGTTTTTGTTCCGTAATCAAGAAAGTTGTATTCTTTAAATTGAATCAATTCCTTTTGTTTTTTATAATCAAGATTCCTTCAATTAACTTTTCTTTTTACAGATTCTGTTTATGGATGAAGGAAATTTCCGGTGGATTTTCCGGTGACAGATGGTGATTTCCGGTGGATTTATGCACATGTGTTTGTTTCGGTGGATTGATACTTATGCACATTAATTTTTTATGCACATGTTTTGTTTATGTTGATTTCTTTATGCACATGTTTTTTTTTTATGCATATGTTTTGTTTGTTTTTGGTGGATTGATTGTTTTGTTTTGTTGGATTGATTTCCGGTGGATTTTCCGGCGGTGGATATGTTTTGTATAAAAAAACTTACATAAAATCAATACACACGTTATTTTGATAAAATCGATGCACAAGAAAATTGATGCACAAAGATTGAAATAGTTATGCACAAAGATTAAAAAAAAGGGTTAATGTTGTCAGTGTATAACTTACTTTCTCCAAATGTTCATTTTATATAATGAACTTTTTTTTTGTTTATTTGGGTACCTAAACTCTTTAAACCGGCTAATCAACTACCTAAACTTGTTTAAACCGGCTAAAAAACTAAGAAATTCAAACACCAAATTAGTTAAACAATTGAGTTAATTACATGGATCGTCATTTTTTTAATGGGTTAATGTTTGTCTTGTTTTCTTACATAATTCGTCCTTATATGTTAAATTTAACATTCTTCATGTTAAATATATTTCTCTATCTCTTTTGTCTTTCTCCTACCTGTTAGTCCTGTGTAAAAACCAAAATCCTTTTCATTAATTCCAAAATCAAGACTAACACAAAAAACAAACCAAGATTCATCATAAAATAAATTCTTCAAGAAAAAGAATCATATTTAATTATAAACATCCCAATGCCTCAACCAAACACCTCTAAGAAGGCGTCTTCTCCGGCAACCACCACACTACCATAAAATATTTGTTCTAAATGTACTTAAACTATGAAGCTTGATATTGATGGAAAAACATTCTAATTGATTGAATTTTAATATTATGAATTCCAAACCAGAAGAGGAATACTGCAATATTTTTCGCTTTCGTGATGATCGTGATGATGAGCCGAAAGTCTTTAAGAAAGTAAAATCACACAGATCTATAAATCTTCGAGAGTCACAAACACAAATCTAGAAAACCCAAACCATCCACCATTTTTCCGACAAGATAATGGCAGCAACAAACAACAATACCAAAACTTAACTGATAAAGGGGTGGTTTGCGACGATGGAGGATGCGACACCACCACCGGGATGAGAGGGGTGTGTGTGGTGGTTTCCGGCGCCGCCAAGGAGGAGAATATGGCCATCATAAGTGTTGTAGGTGATAGTTTCCAAGAAGAGATCGGAACATGGTGGTGAAGGTGATGGTTTCCGGCAGGGGAATGAAGAGGCAAACGGGTGAATATGGGTTTTATAAAACTGAAAACGGGTTATAAAACTGAAAACGGGTTATAAACTGAAAACGGGTCAAGTAACTTGGGTAACCGGAAGCCAACAAGTTGCCGGTCAAAATAAATCTGAAAATCATTATTAGAAAAAGTACGTTATTCATTTTAAAAGTTTCAAGGAGTTAAGGTACCTATTTAAACAAAAAAAAAGTATGTTATATAAAATAAACATTTGGCGAAAGTACGTTATGTTATGACACAATTAACCCTAAAAAAAATGAGTAATCTCGGAAAACGAAAAAGAAAAAAAAAAAAAAAAAAAAAAAAAAAACATATTTCTGCAAATTACCAAAAAGGGTATGAAAGTTGGAAAGTATTACGAAAATGCCACCGCGTTGACTTTTTTGAATTCCCTTTTTGTTGACTAAATGAGTGGTCCACATTCCTTCTTATCCTTTTTATTTTAAAAACTTTTTACAATAACTCACCCCTATATATATATATATATATATATATATATATATATATATATATATATATATATATATATAAAAAAAGTAGTGTGGGAAAAAGAACTTTAAACTATTTCATGAGAAAATAATTTAAAATTTCTTAACTTATTCTAATATTCTTTTGTATATTAACAAAGGAAATAATTGAAGAAAAACGTATATAATATTTGATTAAAAGTTAAAAATCAAATAAACACATAAAAAACATTTGATTGGTGGATCTCAAAACCAACATGTTGGATAAATAAAGACAATAATTCTTGTACCTTTTCATACAATTCAAGTACAATGAATTCAAGTTAAAATGCCATAGAATTCTGCAACCTACATCAATCTCAAAATTAAATCTAGCCATAGTACAAGTTAAAAAAAAAAATTGAGATATATTTTTATTTTTTGGTTATTCGGAAAACGCGACTTTTATAATTTTACCAGTATATCTATGAGTTCAAACCTAAAACTTTTTGTAAAAAAATATAATGTTTTACCACTTTGTAACGGTTCATTATTATATCATCTAAGTATATCGATTTCTTGCAAATTACAATATATTCATTTTCCGTAACTTCGACTAAATGATGCGGAAAAAAACTATAATAGTAATATTAGAAAAGGTATCTCATTTTCTCATATGCCATTTAATATGTTTTAAACTGACATCGAGGATGTAAATAACGTAATAAAAAGAGATAACACAAGAAAATTTGAACATTTACCTTAATCTTATATTAAGAGCTTTTTAAATTAATTGAAACATTAATATCTTTCAAATCTTAAATTATCAAAAATTATTTCTTTTTAAAATAAATGAAAAAGAAACCTAATAATTCTTATATTTTTATTTGAATTAATCACAAAATAATCACCTATCACTTACCCTTTATAAAAATAATCATCTGATTCGCGACGAATTTCTCGCGACATTTTATCGTCGCGAGAAGTACATAAAACAAAATCAGACCACTAAAAATCAGACACGTGGTCGCGAAAATGAATATTGATACGAGAAATGAATAGTGTCGCGATAACGTGTCGAATTTTAATTGCTCTGATTAAAGTATGTTTATATCCAACTTTTGGCCCCTATACTTTCTTCTTTTCAAAATATGGTACAAAGTAAAACAAAATGCACAAATATTATCTTTTTTTCTCAATACAACAGAATTAGCAACTGTTCTTCACATAGAGCAAATAAACATCAAATAAATACTATATGACAACAATTTCCGGGCCGAAAAAAAGGAAACATGAACAAAATTGAGCATTAAAAGAAATCAAATTCAAGATAATTATCAGAGCCTTTCTTCTCGGGTGTAGCCGCGGGTTTTTTCTCACTGGAATTTGTGATTGGGACTGATGGGATACGGTCAATCTCAACCGGTCTTGGAACATCCGGAGGGGTGGCGCACCGAATTAAAGCCCAATTAACACCTTCGAAAAAAGGATGTTGTTTAATCTCAGTTGCTCCCCTTTTATAAGCCAATCTGTTATGTGGTTCTTTAACCAACAAACCTCTGATTAAATCCCGAGCAGAAAAACTAACAACGGGCGAGTCAGGAAATCGTAATGGTTGACCAACAACATTCATCAAAGTTGCTCGGTTTCCTGACCCTTTAAAAGGCGTTTTCCCAAACAATAACTCGTACAAAAAAATCCCGAGAGTCCACCAATCTACCGCACTTCCATGCCCTTCGTTTTTAATAATTTCAGGGGCTAAATACTCGTGGGTCCCAACAAACGACATTGACCGGGCCCCAGTTGGTTCGGCCATGAGTTCTGGTAATGGCGTGACTTGATGTCTGATTTCCGGTTTGGTTTTTGTTTTTGATTTTGATTCTTTTTTGGATTTACTCATAAATAGTCGAGGCGAGAAACAGGATGTGGGTACCACACACGATGGTTGGATACAAGATGTTGGCTCAATGCATGACGGTTGAACGCAATAACCGGAGTTTCTTCGAAGTGGCTCGTTATCCAGAGATGCTGATTTTACAAGTGTGGGGCTCACAGAACAACGTAGAGAAAGGTCAAAGTCAGAGAGCATTATGTGACCATCTTCTCTCACGAGAACGTTTTCAGGTTTTAGGTCACGATAGATGATACCAAGCATGTGAAGGTATTCCATAGCCAGAAGTATTTCCGCAACATAAAACCTATAACATGGAAATATTAAGATTAAAGCAACCAAAAAAATTATAATATTATTGACAAAATAAATTTGCTGTCGGAAACAGATCCATAAAAAATACTGAAAATATAGACCACAAACGTAACAAAAAACTGAAAATAGGGATCAAAACCCGCAAAAGGTTTGCATGATAGACAAGAAACCCGTTATAACCATGGGACCAATTATGTAATTTACTCGAAAATTTGAAATCATATTGACAGAGTGTGACCATTTACAAAAAAAAAAACTGGACAAAAAGTGTTTCGAGACATTAAACAAATAAAAATCAAAAACTATAAATTAGGAATCTTACTTTACGGCTTGCTCACAAAAACGTTTTCCGGGTTGCCTTTGTCTAAGAGTATGCAAATCGCCACCGGGACAAAACTCCATCACCAAACACAAGAATTTATCCGTTTCAAAATGAGTATACAAAGTTGGAAGAAACGGGTGATCCAAAGATTGTAATATTTCCCTTTCCGTTTGAGCTCGTAACAACTTTTTACGACTTTCGAGTGACACTTTATCCATAACTTTCATGGCAAAACAAGATTTAGTACCAGTAAGTTCAGAAAGATACACACTACCAATATCACCACAACCCAATCTTTTCAACAATCGGAAATGACTTAAACCTAAATTCCCGTCTTTTGATCTAACGGCTTGGATTGCTTCCCATCTTGAATCATTTGATTTATGAGGTTTACTCACGTTAGTACTTACATTGCTGGAAATACTTTCATCACTTATATCAGTACCTGTGCTTCCTCTACACATACTACTTTTTCCACTCTCAACAAATTCGGTCTTTTCACTAATTTTTGTACTTCCGCTAGTTTTTGCAACGTCACTAAAAGAAACAGATGTTAAGCTGTCTTTAAAAGCTTCTCTCTGACCCGATAAATTTTTTTCTTGATCAAATTTATCTTCACTTGCGGTTGTCTTGTTGGCTAAAGATTTCTGATCTTGTTTTTGCTGAGATTTTTTGGACCCTGATTCAAGTTTTTCAGTTGATTTTGTGGGAGTTGTAGGCTCTAAATTACTAGTTTTCGATGCTCCCACTAATTGAATACCGATTGTTTTCGCACTAGATTTTGAATCCATTTTAGGAAACTGTAAATTTGCTTAGATCAATCAAAGCTACTGCAACATCTCCCAACTCTGATACAACGAGTAAATAAAAAATTAATTACTGAAAAATGCTAAATCTTTGAAAGTTACAAAATTTCAGATAAACAAAGAAATCCCAGTTACAAAATAAGAAACTATAAACGGAAATGAAAAAAATTACAAACTTTCAAACAGATCAAGAAACCGTGAATAGAAATAAAAAATAACCGAAAAGAGTAGTTTAGTCAGTATACAATAAAACTCCAAGAAATGTTAAATCCTCCTACTTTTATGCCTACTTATCTTCCTAATGATATAAGTATGACATTTGTCATGGTTTTGGTAAACCGTGTACTAAATCTTCTAAAACTAAATGACACCGGTCATTAAGATTAAGGCAAATGTCGTAGTCATATCAATAAGAAGATAGTTAGGCGTACCAATTAGGACGACTTAGCCGGTCTCCAGAAATATTTCGCACACAAAGATCACTATCAAAAAACAACTCAAGAAAGTTACGCTATCTCAAGCAGATCATGAAATTATCAATGGATCAAAGTATAGCTGAAAAAAAATTGCACTCGAAAATCACTATCAACAAAGTTATTATATCAAACAAATCAAGAAACTATCAACGGAAATCAAAATAACACGAGTTCAAATTAGGCCACATATCATAGAAATAATGTGCACAATCAAGAAAGTTACAAACTTGTAAACAAATCAATAAACTATCAACGGATATTAAAATAACTCGAGTATATATCAAAGAAATAATTTGCAATCACTATATAGAATAAGGAAATTAACATTTGTGTACAGATATTAAACTTATAACTAAATAAGAAGATACCCTTAAATTACAAATAAGGTAAACGTAAAAAACATAAAGATAAGTGTCTGCAAATGTATCAAACTTTATTCCGAAAATTAAAAAAGTCTATTATGTCTATGCAATATATGGAAATTGTTACCAAATATATCCAAATATAGGTGACATCCGTATAAGTTGCCATGTGAGTCACACATGTTCACAAGTTTTAACTGGTCAGATACATACAATAGACGCGTTTTAAGTTAGATACATATAATAAACTTCTTAAACACTGAAAAAGAACAGATCTTAAAACAAACCTGGGAATTCACAAAGATCAAAACTTTTATGAGTTTTTTGAGCCCTAATTCCAAAAAAAAAAATACCCAAACAAGAAAACAAAAAACCCACTTGGATAAACAATCAATTCAACATTTTTCAACAGTAAAAAGGTAAAAGTAAACCCTAGAAAAGTAGAAAATTGAACCTGGGTGTTGATAAAGATCAAAACTTTAGGGGTTTTTTGAACCCTAAATCAAGAAATTGGAATACCCAATTGAAGAAATGAAGAGAGTGAGCTCTGTGATGGAAAGTGCTGAGGAAAGTGGGAAGAAAAAAATGGAGTCTTTTTTTGGTGTTATGGAAGAAAGAGAATGAATGAGAGTATAAAAGTTAAATGAAGTTTGTGGTTTGCAATTAAGGATAAGGGGTGTTTGGGACATGGGATTTGGTTACTAAAGTACGATGGGCGTCATAGCACTCAGTATGATAATCGTGATTGTGTGATTTTTTGTTGACGTGACATCCAGAATGATGATTGTAAATTTTTTGATGGTGTAATAATGATGATTGTGGATGATTGTTAGAGCACTCGGTATTATAAGTTTTGATTATAGTTGTATTATTTGTTTGTAGCTTTGATCGAAATGGTTACGGAAGGGAAATAAATCTAAGTTATTTTGCGTTGAGTTCAAACAAGCTCGAGCTTATTTGAATCTCGTTTAACGAGTTTAGTGTTTAAAAAGATGAATGTATTAGACTTTACGAGCTTAAGTAAGCTACTTTTTTGTGTATTTAATTCGATAATGTTTATGATACCAAGTAATTATGTGATGGATTTTATTGTATGTAAATAGTTATATTAGAACTTTTGAAAATAATAATAATAATACACATGAGCCGATTTTGAGATTAACACTTACAAGAAATTTATGTAGAATATACAAGTCGAGTTTGATACGAATTTGTAAAATTACACATGACCCGATTACGGATTTAACACTTAAAATTAAAAATTAATCGAGCTATATCTCTCAAAACTAAGCCTGAATTTATCCGAGCTCGAGGTTTGACTCAATTAGTTAATAGCCTATTATAAATGATAATTATGAAGAACAAATAAATCAAAATAGAAAATAAAAAATTCAAAGTTGAAAAACGGTTATTTATATAAATCGTGTATGCCTGCACTACTTATAAATAACTTTAAAAAAAAAAAAAGAATTGTTCTTTTAATTAGTTTGGATAAACAATTTCCAATATTCACAAAACAACTTATTTGCTTCGGTTTAACTTTAATTCTGCTTCGTTTTACCTTTAATGTAAAGCATCAAGGTATATATATGATCATGATATATTAGAAAAATTTGTGGTTTGGATAATCGTATTTTATATATTTTTGTTTTAATGTCGTTTATAAGTCATTCGTGTGAAATTCTTTCTAAAACACAACCGTGAAATTATTGCTAGTGGGATTTCTTTGGTTCTTGATGAATGTTCCTTTTGTTTTTGAGTTTTGTTCATTGAATTCCTCGTGTTCAAAGAAGGTTGATGGTTATTCCGTCTCATCATGTTCATACCATCGTCAAAGTTTTAAAGTCACGTTTTATTATTCAAATGGTGTCAATTTTTTCTTGTACGTGGTTATATTAAGAACCCACAATATATATCTTGTTTAGGTTATGTTCATAATATTCGAATTAGACCAAACATATAGAATAAACCTATTCCTCAATTCATGGACGGTAATAGAATAGTTATGGAATAATTGTACCACTTATCATCGACGTTACTTGGACTTCACTTTTTTTCAAACTTGGTTTTCTTTCTTTTTACGAGTTTCGATCATGGGTCTAACACGATATCGACACGCTTGCTTATCAAAAATCTTTGTATATAAGAAGTTACCAATATGCTCTAACTTTGAAGTGACACAATTGAATAGGAATTGGTAACTTGTTATCATCACTAATTTATGAAAAACTTGCTATCATCACTAATTCACTTTTTTCCAAACTCAGTGTGTTCAACGTATACGGATTTTTTTGCCATCTCTAAACCCATCGTGTATATATGTATATATCGCTACTATTTGATTAAATTTTATATTCTTAATTTTATATTTTGGAATTGGAATTATATAATATTTAAAAGATTTGATCAAATAGAAATAAATGGCTGGAGGGAATCACGTGAAATTAAAAATCCCCCAAAAATCCAAAACATACTTTTACTACCTAAAAATATTTCGAACTCATTTTATTTATAGAATACGCGCTTATATATTATAAGTTGTTTATGGCTTTTAATTTATAAGTTTATAAGTTTTTTGGATTAGTTTATAAGCTTATTAGTTTATAAAAAGGTAAAAAACTTAGATGATCGAGACTATAAGCTACATAAAATAAGTTTATTAAAAACTTCTTACATAAACTCATAAGCCTAAGCTTATAAGCTAACCTTATAAAGGGTAAAAAACTTAGATGAGCGAGACTATAAGCTACATAAAATGAGCTTATAAAAAACCTATAACATAAGCTCATAAGCATAACAAACATTTTAAATGGACTTATTTATTTTATATAAACTAATAAGCTCACGAGTCTTTCTGGTAAACTAAAACAAACACTTCTTAATCTCGGGTCCAATGACGGACCTTAGCAATTTCAGTAGAACATCATTAAGGGTTTAATATATTTTTTCTCGATACGGACATTGAGTAAGTTATAAAAAAGAAAGTAAACTATATACAAATACTTATAAAATATGATGAAAAAAATATACACTACTAACCAAATATTATAAGAGGGCCGGGAACTTTTTCGGTCACTTCATAATATCCGCCCTAGCTTGCTCATGCCTATTTTTGTAGTAGTAGAATAATGTTTGATATATAGTAAAACTTTAATGATTTCATATGTAGTTAACGCCAAATGATATTTTTCATAAGACCACTCCCATCCGTAACACCAATAACACCATTTTTCGTCGCCACGTCACCATAACACCAACTTAACATAACACCACTACACACCCCCATCCATAACACCAAAAACTGGGACCCACCACCTTTTCTTTTTTCATTTTCTTTCTTTTTCTCATATTATTTTTAAAACATTATTAATAAAATAAACTTAGATTAATATTAAAAAAAAAACAATACATAGAAATAAACTTAACACGATTACATTAAAATTTTAAAAACCGAAATTAAAACATACATAAATTAAATAATACATAAATAATAGAAATCATTCTCTAAAGCGATAGTCATCAGGAAGCGTAGCAACGTGTTCAACGAGATCGCTTCGAAGAGCATGGTGTACATCACGATCTCGTATCTCTTTCATTACTCGGATTTGTAGTTCGCACCTTTCGTGACTACTTCGTTGATCTCGTGGTATTGGAGTATAGTATTCCTCGCAGTCACTGATATTAAATTCATTGTCCTCGATGATCATATTATGCAATATGATGCAAGTATACATGACTCGTTTTAGCTTGTTTACCTCGTAGTATCTTCCGGCATTTTTTAACACCCAAAATCGGCCTTGTAGCACGCCAAATGCCCTTTCAACATCCTTTCTTGCAGCTTCCTGAAATTTTTTGAACTTCTTTCGCTTTTCGTCTGGTGGATAAGAAAATGATTTCACAAATGTTGCCCACTCTGGATAGATTCCGTCTGCGAGGTAATAACCTTTTTCATACGGAGTGTTGTTTACGACGAAATGAGAAGGTGGAGCGGTGTCGTGGAGGAGTTCCGTAAATAGAGGCGAGGCATTCAAAACATTAATGTCGTTGTTAGAGCCCGCGACACCAAAATAAGCATGCCAAATCCACAAATCATACGAGGCAACCCCTTCAAGCATTACGGTTGGGTGGCCATGATCACCTCGTGTGTATTGGCCCTTCCATGCAATTGGACATTTCTCCCATGCCCAATGCATACAATCAATACTCCCAAGCATCCCAGGTAACCCATGTTTTTCTTCATGCTTGGCATAAATACGTTGAATGTCCTCTTGTGTTGGCTTTCTTAAGTAAACGTTAGTATATAAATCACAAACACATCTACAAAAATTATCTAAAGCCTCCATTGATGTACTTTCCGCCATGTGTAGATATTCATCAAATGCATCGGAAGTGATTCCGTATGCTAAAACACGCATGGCGGAAGAACATTTTTGTATAGCGGTAAAACTAGGTCGGCCCGCAGCATCAAGTCGGGACGTAAAATAGTTAAAGTGACTAGGAAGTGGAAGTTGAGGATAGTTAAGAATATCGTTTACTATACGAAGAAATAGCGGCTTACTCATCCGGTATCTTCGTCTGAATTGCTCCGGTGTGAAAACGCAACCTTCGTTGAAATAATCTGCCATAAGGCGTTCGTTTGCCCCAACTCGATTTCTTCTTATAAATCGTTTTTTAGCCCGAGGGTTTGAGGATTCGATGCGTTCCTCCGCTTCCTCTTGATAAGCCTTTCCGGCAATCTTCGCCATCATCATAATTGTTTCATCGTCGGAAGAGTCGGAATCGGTCAAATTCAATTTGAACGTTCTTGACGACGACATATTTGTGGATTAGAGAGAAAGAATATGATTTGGTGTGGGTAAAATGGTGTTATTGGTTAGGTATTTATAGGAAAAAAAAAAAAAAAATTAAATATTTTATTTAAAAAAAACTAGCCGTTGGTTTTGCAACGGTAGAAATTTTTTTTTTTTTTTTTATTAAATACCCATTTAACGGATAAAAAAAAAAAAAAAAAAAAAAAAAAAAGCAAATAACGCCGCGTCTCTCCGCTAACACCGCCACCGGAACGCCGGAACAACGGCGTTGAGCCAGCCGTGAACGGCGTTTCCGGTGGCCTTTAACGCCGTCTTCCTGCTCGGCTGCGAGCGGTCTAAGAGAAAAGTTATATTTTGCAAGTATAAGAAATAGACTAAATTTGTCTACCCGCTTCAAATGATTTAGAATCTTATTTAATGTTTTGAATTTTGTGTTTCGACTATCAAATGGTTTAAAATCTTATTTAATGTTCGAAATCGTTACGTTAATTCATACATGCGCACACATAATTTAATAAAACGATTGTGTATATATAAGCTATTGTGTTTTTTCAACGTTGGATTAATATTTTTTCCAGAATTAATATTATTGTTTTTTTATATTTTCCGTTTCGAAGTAATATCGATAAAAGGGTCCATGAAGACAAACTGACATGGGGTAAAAGAGCGATCATCTTTCAGTTTAAAATTTTACTTAAACGTTAGAGAAGGAATCGATTATCTATCGTTATATAAGAAGAAATGTTTGTTGTAAAATTTAGTTTTATATCGAAATAGTATTAGTTTAAAGTTATAAAAAAAAAACTTGGTAAATGCTCATAAGTCGTAAGCAGGTACATAAAAACTGAATACATTTATCCGAACAACGCACGAGTATAACACTAGTTTAGATGGTTGACTCAATTAATGTAACTTCAGTTAAATTTAGCAATAATAACATTTCATTTTTATAATTCAAACAATAAGAAGACAAAATTAACTATTAAATATTACATTTAGAAAATATTTTATCATGTTACTAGTTTCTTTTTCTTCATATTTTATATTTTATGAAATAACCGTCATTTACATATTGAATCGTAAAAACCAATCAGTTTGATATTTGTCCAGTTTCATTAAAAACTCGTCTAAAATTAAATCGATTGACCAACCGGGATACGGTTCAACAAATTAAACCGACCTATTTAAACCGGTTTTTAAAACATTTGGTCTTTCTATGAAGTCTATGCAATTACATATTTTTAGGCACAGTTGAACTAACCACCAAATTCACTGATTATCATAAATTTAATTGGTTGACTCAATTAATATAACTTCAACTAAAAGTGAAAAAGAAATAAAAATAAACTTTTTTCTTTTATTTAATTTTATTTAAGACAAGACATGAAAAAGAAATTTTATAAATTGCCTAAAAAGCTAAAAACATGATGTACAGGTTGGAAGCACATAAACCCCATATGTTTTCTTTCTTTTAAGATCATTATTTATATTATAATAAATTAATAATAATACCAATTTATTTATTTTAAAAATATAATAATAAGTGAATAATTTATACATTTTAATATAGCATCAAACTTTGATATAGTATTGCAAATTGCAAATTGTTGGTGGTTCTTGGTCGAAATGAAGTAACTAAACTTTTCTTTTTAAATATCTTATTATGTTTAGCATAAAAATATTATATTCGTTATTTTAATCATCGGTACATGGATCCATGACGGAGTAAAAAAAGTTTTCATATCGTCGTAAAATAAAAAATAGTTTTCAAATGGATAAATAGGGATGAAATCTTTAATATATTATAAAATAGGGGACTTAAATGACACATGACGAATTAAAGACGTTTAGATGAGTTAACTTTCTTAATATCAACCGTTTAATCAAATTGATGATTTCATCAAAATATATACATTACATAATATATACTCTCTCTTTAATTCCCATCTCCACTAAAATAAAAACAAAATTCTAATTTATTTATAAAATCATTCAACTTTGACTATGATTTATCTTATTATTAATTTTAAAATCTTCTAATAAAAAGTATCAAAAACATGTTTATAAACGTAAAGACGTATGTGTTATTATAACTTCAAACAACATGTGTATAAACATAAATGTATATATGTTATTATATGTATAACATTGTCTTTTCATAATAACTTAAAATCTACATAAACATAAAGTTTACGATTTAATATTTATCTTTATCCGTGCTATCGCGGAACAATAATCTAGTTATTTTTTATATTAAGATAAAATTAAAGTGGATAACTGTTTAATTTGTTCCAATCCTACCCTGTTGCTCTTACATGTACATTGATAACTAGTTACGTTGTAGAATACAATTATGTATATACATTACCTGAATGTACCGATGGTTGTACAAATTTTTTATGTATATTCGATTATTCTCTAACTTATTAAAATTCCGTCAAAACTTTTGTATAGTTTTTAACACATAAAGTAGGTTGCAAAAATATGAATACTTGTAGTATGCAATGTAATACTTTTTTTAGAAACAAACAAACATGTAAATATATCATTTTCCAATATTCATAGGTCCCGAAAACATATTTTAAGTCATTTTAGTCAAAGTATCATCAATGTTATGTTTTGGAAATTTCTATGAAAATGTTAGATTATTTATGTAGTATCTAAAATATAAGTTGATAGTTTATTAAATATTTTTCTAAACCAAATAAAAATGAGTAAAAAAAAAGCACTTAATTTTTTTTGTCGGTTTACTTGGTCGAAGTACCATCGACATTATATGTCGATTACTACGTTCTTTTAACTAGTAAAATGACTAAAATACTATTTTTTGAACAGATTTACAGTATTCTGTACTAAGGACTGTTTGATTGCACAACAGACCACGAGCTCGGTATGTGGTCTGCATGTTTGATAAGTTCATGAAAAACTCGGACTCGGTCCAGACATCGGACCCAAATCTCAGACTCGGTCCCGTGGGAATATACGCAGACCCAAATCTCAGACTCGGTCCCTTATGAATATACGCAGTCTGAGCCATAATCAAACACAACAAACTCATTCAACACTTAAATCAGTTTGAGCTCCAACGCAGTTTAAACTAACTCAGTCCGCAACTATTAAAATAATACCAATTTATAAAACCTATTGA
This sequence comes from Senecio squalidus, assembly GCA_910822075.1. NCBI lineage: Eukaryota > Viridiplantae > Streptophyta > Magnoliopsida > Asterales > Asteraceae > Senecio > Senecio squalidus. Next base: position 63,993,854 of record CAJVGC010000065.1, read on the forward strand.
AAGAACGTGGCAAACCTTTAACTTTACCCTCGATTCCTGAAACTCACATTTCTCTCTCTTCCATTACACAAACAAACCCAACTCATTTTCTTCATCCACACCACAAATCTTTAGCTCACTTTCATCTTCTTGGAAACCCTAATTTCTTCATTTTAGGGTTCATATTAACCCTAAAGTTTCAATCTTTAATCACACCCAGGTATTCTTTTTTACTGGTTAATTATGTTAATTTAACTGTTAATGCAACTGGGTTTTGGGTTTCTTGGATTTTTACTTCATTTTTTTTTTTAATTCAAGATCTGATTTTTTTAATACCCTTTATTTTAATTTGTGTTTTGATTAATGGGTATTTTTTATTTTGTTGAAAAATTTGATTTTTATATGTAAAGATGTTAAATTTCAGATTTTTTAGGTATTATTTCTATTTTTAGTTGATTAAAGAAATTAAATCTTGATCCCAAGTTTGTGATTTTTTTGCCTAATTTGTAGTGACCTATTTTGTAATTATTTTTTATGATTTTTTTGCTTAATTGTTTGTGGACTTATTTTGATTTCCATTTTTGGTTGTTTTTCTTGATTTGTAGCTGAATAATGATTTCTGTTTATAGATCGGTTTCGTGATTTGTGCGAAAAATTTGGTATTTTTCGATAGCGATTTGGTTGTGCAAGTTATTTGTATGATATATATTTTGATCTCCATTGATAGTTTCTTGAACTAGTAAACAAAGTTTCTTGACTTTTTCGATATTTTCTTGTTTCAGAGTTGACGATGTTGCAGTAGCTCGAGTTGATCTAAAGAAATTTGCGGTGTCATCAATGGATTCGAAATCTGGTAGTAAAGGAATTGGTAGTCAATCGAAGGGAGAATCGAAAAGTAGTAATTTAGAGCCTACAACTCCCACAAAATCGTTTGAAAAAATCGAATTAGAGTCTAAGAAGTCTCAACAGAAACAAGATTCGAAAGCTTTAGCTAATAAAAAAGACTCGAATGAAGATACGTTTGATCAAGAAAAAACTTTATCGGGTAAAAACGAATCCTTTAAAGGCAGCTCGGCATCTGCTTCTATAAGCGATGGAATTAGCAGTATCGCAAAAACTAGTGAAAAAACCGAACTTGTTGAAAGTGGAAAAAGTAGTATGTGTAGGGGAAGTACGAGTACTGATGTAAGTGATGAAAGTATCTGCAGCAGTTTAAGTAGTAACATGAGTAAACCTCATAAATCAAACGATTCAAGATGGGAAGCAATCCAAGCCGTTAGAGCGAAAGATGGGAATTTAGGTTTAAGTCATTTTCGATTGTTGAAAAGATTGGGATGCGGTGATATCGGGAGTGTGTATCTTTCTGAACTTAGTGGTACTAAATCTTATTTTGCCATGAAAGTTATGGATAAAGTGTCACTAGAGAGTCGTAAAAAGTTGTTACGTGCTCAAACAGAACGGGAAATATTACAATCTTTGGATCACCCATTTCTTCCAACTTTGTATACACATTTTGAAACGGATAAATTCTCGTGCTTGGTGATGGAGTTTTGTCCAGGTGGCGATTTGCATACTCTTAGACAAAGGCAACCCGGGAAGCGGTTCTGTGAACAAGCTGTAAAGTATGGTCTTTAATCCTTACTCTTATCTGCTTTCATCATATTAAATTCTAAACGGAGTAATTTTGGTTATGTTTTATTCTACTATAACTATTAAAATAGTCCGTAAAATAACTTTTAAAGTTGGAATTACTAAAACAGTCAGAGTACGGAGTTTATGACATTTGCCCGTCATTTATTCAAATCATTTTATTATAATGAAGATAATTAAAAAGAGTTGGAATCATCTTGACACACTAATTATTTATCGAGAATATGTATCCTACTTTTCTAATGCTTCATTGCGGGTTGGTCCCTACTGCCATTGTTTCATTATGTGGACGGAGGACCAGATCCGTAACAACAAGTTATTGAAAGGAGACCAAAGCCGCAAAAGGTTTGCATAATGAACTAGATCTGTTAATGTTAAACCACCGGGACCATTTACGTAATTTACTCCAGAATTATTTTTTTGGTCAGTTAAAATTCAAAATTATTTAACTAATTGCTTTATACTTAATATTTCCATATTATAGGTTTTATGTTGCGGAAATACTCCTTGCTATGGAATACCTTCACATGCTCGGGATCATATACCGTGACCTAAAGCCCGAAAACGTTCTTGTGAGAGAAGATGGTCACATAATGCTCTCTGACTTTGACCTTTCTCTCCGTTGTTCTGTAAGCCCTACGCTTGTAAAATCCGCCTCTCTAGATAATGAACCACTTCGAAGAAGCTCTGGTTATTGTGTTCAACCGTCATGCATTGAGCCAACTTCTTGTATCCAACCTTCGTGTGTGGTCCCCACATCCTGTTTCTCGCCCCGACTTTTTATGAGTAAATCGAAAAAAGAATCAAAGTCAAAATCAAAGACCAAACAGGAGATCAGACACCAAGTCACCCCGTTACCAGAGCTCATGGCTGAGCCAACCGGCGCCCGTTCAATGTCATTTGTTGGGACCCATGAGTATTTAGCTCCTGAGATTATTAAAAACGAAGGGCATGGAAGTGCGGTTGATTGGTGGACTCTCGGGATTTTTTTGTATGAGTTATTGTTTGGGAAAACACCTTTTAAGGGTTCAGGAAACCGAGCCACTCTGATGAATGTGGTTGGTCAACCATTGAGATTTCCTGACTCACCCGTGGTTAGTTTTTCTGCTCGGGATTTGATCAGAGGTTTACTAGTGAAAGAACCACAACACAGATTAGCGTATAAAAGGGGAGCTACCGAGATCAAACAACACCCGTTTTTTGAAGGTGTTAATTGGGCTTTGATTCGTTGCGCTAGCCCACCGGAAGTTCCAAGACCGGTTGAGATTGATCGTATTCCAACTGTTCCAATTACAAATTCCAGCGAGAAAAAACCTGATGTTGTCACAGTTGCACCAGAGAAAAAGGGGTCGGATAATTATCTTGAATTTGATTTCTTTTAATGCTTGTTTTTCGTTCTTGATTTGTTTGGGCTCGATTGTTGTCGTATAGTATTTGTTTGATCTTTATTCGCTATATGTGAATTGTGAAGAACAGTTGCAAAAGTCTGTTGTATTGAAAATGAAGTTATTTATGTGCGTATAATGTATTGGCCGAAATATGACTGTTCGTTACATTTATCCGAACAAAATGACAATTTATCTGGTACGGATACTGTTTTCTTTATCGTATACCCCATTCAAATACGCACAAAATTACAGGGGCCAAAAGTTTCATATATACGTGACAAGATCGAAGATAAATATGTATGTAACATAATGTAGGCGACTTGTGACAAGATGAAAGATAAATATGTTATATGTATGTAACTAGGCTACTTGTAACATTTTTGTTCTCGACCACACTGAAATGACTAAAATGCCCTTGGGGTCAATGGAATGTAAGAGAAAAAAGATAAGGGTAAAACAGTCATTTTTAAAATTACGCGATACTTATAATACTAAAAAACCATAAGCACAACAAATTATCTTCCAAAATATGTAATTACACAGTAACTTACAAACATACATAAATACAAATAAATCGAAAACAATTTCAAAAAATGAATATAAACTTTTTACCCTAACAAAATCACTCCAATAACACCATGTTTTTTAAAGGGTGTCATGAATCAAATCAAATGAACAATCTGTTTCTGCTAATAATATACAAGTACAAGAATACTCGGTTACTTGTAGGGACATTTTAGTCTTTATCTTTTTCCGGTTCATCCAAAACAAACTCTACATACAAATTCTTGAGAGCTATTACAACTGTTGTGATTAACGGTCCCATAACCGCTCCCTGTAACAAGATAGTAAATGGTTAGAAAAGAGATTTGTTTTCGTTTATACCAAATGCAACAAGAAACGTGTTTGATGACGCAAATAATCTTAATATTGGGTGTCCTTTTATACAATATCTAGCATGTTAATTCTCGGTTTTTTTTACCAGGTTTTCCCCTTTTACGGAAACAAGATTTTTTTATATTAGGCTCTCAACTCGTATACACATAGCCGCATAGGAGACCAGAAGGTCATAGGTTCAAGTTAAAACAGAGAATTTCAACCCATTTACTAAAAAATGGGTCAATGAGCAATTTTCAAGTTTTAACTTTTAAGTCACGATTAAGCTCATAGGCCATAAAATAAAGCGAAAAAATTGGCATATGAACATTAACCCAAAAAAAGCTAAAACAAAAACCGCCTAAAAAATTGACTATCATAGTTTATGTAATCATATAGAGTATATTATCTATGAAATCGAATAAAATGATCAGTTACATTTTGTTTAGTAGTTAATGAACCGACTCCTTTTGCCAACTTTAGTATATTACGAGAAGTATACTAAACAAAAGTAAGAAAGTGAGGGATATATACGTAAATTTACCTCAACTGCAGATGGGAATAACGCGACACCACCAATAATACTAAGTCCAGTAAGATACGCACTATTACCCGGAATATCTTCTAGAATGTAACTCGTACCGTATTCAATAAGCAAAACATGAATAAGCGACAAACAAACCGCAACGATATATTGACCTTCAAGGGCCAATTCCAACGCTACCATAGCCGTTGTAATAAAATATGGTATAATCGGGAAAAACGGACTAATGATAGCAAGAAGCGTTGACATATACAAAAATTGAATATCAAATAACCTAAACAAAAGCCACGTAAGACACCCTTGAAAAAACGAAATCTCAACCGTAGCTAAAAGAACACTCGAAATCGCTTTATCTAGAACTTCAACACAACGGTTTCTAGCTGGTTTTGAGACTGGGATCATAGACATAATTTGTTCCGTTACGCCACCCGACTCCGATGTTATAAGACAATATAAAACCCATATGAATACAGTTAACTGAGAAACGAAATTTAAAACACCCGCAGCTCCAGAGACAATCAATTCTAAAATGACAAAAACGAATTTAGTACCACTCGCAAACACGTTTTGTAGCACGTATTTCCCTTGAAACGTTATTGCTTTTGCTTTCTCGGTTATATCTTCCCTACTAATTACAACTTCTTTGAATAGAATATTAAGTTCTGGATAAATCGCGGTCCATTCTCGATTAATAACCCGATTACGCAAATTAAGGATTTTGTCAGCGTACGGGTTCGGTTTAGCCAACACGGTAAAACGGGTCGACGTGTTCGTAAACCGCGGCGAAACAATGTTTTTAATTTCCTCAACAAATTCCGTCATATTATACTGCAACGCTAAACTATCGATCTGCTCATAAGCCGTTTCATAAAACTGCGTCGTATACCGATTCACCATTTCCGACACATCATTCTCCTCCATCCATTGTTTCAACCCAATTTTCTCCGCGTAGTTACTTTCTTCAACATGAGACTTAAGCGAAAGAACAGCGTCTTTTCCTTCTACCCCAATATTATACGAAAAAAACAAAACCATAATAACAGACCCGACAATCATTCCAACAATCAACCCAATAGCAACAACCGTTTCCAACCGTTTCAAAACCTGTTTAGTAAAAATAGCTGAATACGGGCTACGTTTAAAGCTCTGACTCCGAAAAGACGACACATAAGACATAGTAGAATCAACACTACTAGAAGTAAACATAAACCCTAACCCTAACAAACAAACAGCCCCAAACCCCCCAAAATTCTCATAAACCATAACAAAAACCCAAAAAGACAATAACCATCTTAATAGAACCGAAAACCGGGACCGTTTTCGCTTCATTACATCTAGCTTCTTTTTCTTAAAACCAATCATTTTAAAGGAAATCTCTCTAAATTCAACTAAGGCACCAATAAAAACCCTAAACATAGAAACAGGGATAGCTAATATAGTTTCGGTTAGCCCGAGTTTTAACGGTTCGGACCAAAACGAAACTAGGGTTTGTTGAATACCTCTAAGAGGGATTGAACAAAGTACTGCCCAAATAAGTGGTCTTAAATATTGTTCTAGTAATTTATACACACCAAAAAATGTAAAGATTGCGAAAGCAAACCCGGCGTGCGCTGTAGCTATGTACAGTGCTAAGCGCACTTGTGGGTCGGCAGTGGTGGGTGCCACATCCACCAATGAAGTAGGTTTTGTGGCATCCACCACTGCCACTTCCGTCACGGCCTGTACTGGTACAGGCCGTGATGGTAAAGTAAGTTTTGTGTCACCCTCTTCTGTCCTGGCCTGTGGGACAGGCCGAGACGGGGAAGTGGGTTTGTTGGCAGAAGCTGATTGAAACATTTCTTGCCATGGTGGTGAGATTGAATTATTGGGTTTCATTTTTTTTCAAGATTTTGAATCTTTTTTTTTTTAAACTTGTTGATTATGTATGATGAGATTGAATTATTGTGGGTGGGCACTAAAAAGATTCAAACTTTACATCTTTACAGGCAACTTTGAATTTTTAAACAATTAAAAAACATAAGTAATTGCATTATTTGATTTGAACGTGGGACATACATATAGTCATATAGATAAAACAACCAAAAAGAACATGTTAGTGTCTTTGAGTTTGGACCATTTATGTATGGTTTTGGACATATGGGTCAATAAGATTGTGAGTAAGTCAAAGATACAAATGATCTTTCTTTGGTGGACTTGTAGCGGCGGATCCGATATCGAAATTGAGGGTATTCGAAACAATAATTTTTTATATGTCATATTAAATAAATATATTTAAAAGATCTTTAAACTTTTTATTAAACAAAAGCAAGACATTCGGATAGTTGAACTATGGTCCACCGGTGCTTGTAGAGACCAAGAAGAGTAGATAAGGGATTATTTGACATTTAATTTCAGATAAAGTAGTTGGAGTTCAAACTGAAATCAGATGTATAAGGTTATGTTGCAGGTAGAGCCGGAGATATTATATTCAACCTGACTTTTTCGTACAAATATTGATAATTGACAATGTTGATCGGCTTACATGTCTCGTTATTAGGTGTTAGGATAATATGTGGAAGACAATCACGATTTTGCCCAGTGACCTACTCATAAATTTACATATCAAACACGCTAAATACTATTTTTTTTCCAAAACTTTTGGATACTTCCCTAAAACAAATTAATCTAACAACTTTTATACATGTTCTAGAAAATTACATGTTCCTATAGAATTGAATTACCAATTTCTTCTTTCGGTTATAATGAAAACGCATTTTCAATCCCTAGCTTTTCGAAAGTTCATCATCCTTATAAGAAGCTTTCGAGTTCATTTTTGTGTCTACTCAAAGTGAAATGACTAAAACACCCTTGTCATTTCCGTCCTACTTAAGGGTTTGTTAGTTATTTCACTTTAAGTATAGACGAAATTAAACTTTAAAGTTTTTCATTGTAGATAGTGATAGCACTTTCGAAATGTTATGAACCGAAATTTAAACATGTAATTTCAATATATGCATTACTATCAAGTAAACTAAATCGAATTCACTCAGTTTCAAGTATACGATAAACGAGTGGAAACTCTAACGTCTAACTAAAAAGGTAATCATTACGAATCAAAAAACGTAAGATATTAACAACTTTAGCCACTTGAATAAAACCTTTCTATTACGTGAAGGACTAATTCAGTAACATAACTCATACTTCAACCTATATATACACCCCAAAACAAAATTATCCAAATTTCCCCAAATTGAAACCCTAGGGTTTGTTCATTCATCAGCAAATCAAATTTTCAAAATTGGATCAATGAAATCTCAATTAAAGATGGATCATCACAATTCAGGCGATATTGGATCTGCTGGGTTAGTTTTCCCCAATTTTTATGATTGTTTTGTTTTTAATTTTATGTGAAAATTTGTTGTTTTTTGAAAAATTTGTGATTTTTGGGTGGAATTGCAGGAAAATATTCATTGGGGGTTTGCCGAAAGATACCCGAGATGGTGAGATTTGTGTCATTTCTGTGTATTTGTTGTTGTGTTTGTGTATTGATTGAATGATTTGGGGGTGTTGTTTATTTGTATTATAAGTGATAATGTATGCGGAAACGATTAAAGTTTTTGACTTTTTCGTTGGAGCATACTGAATGATCACATGCATCAGACCACATTTCAAACTTTTCGCTGTAAATAACACTAAAATCTAGGGCCCGCTGTGGCAATCTGGTTCTGCCTGGATGGTAAGAGGTTTTTCTGATGAAAAAGAGATCTCGGCTGAGGGTTTCCTCTTGTGAGGGTGTGTAGGTTGCATACTGCCCAATTGGATGTCCATGTTGCCGAGAACCACTATACTTGCCTTTCAAACAAAAAAAAAGGACCCATTGTGTGATCACCCCTTCGTTCGTGGAGGGTGATCTTAAGGTTCAATATCCGTACTTTTTTTAAATGTGCCGAATGACGAAAATGCCCTTAATATTTTGGAACGTATAACGTGTTAGTGTTGTTAATGTTGTGTTTTTAAAGAGCTATTTTCGCCTTTTCGTATTTTTACTAAAAGTCTGCTATTTGTTTCAAAACTCGTTTATATGTGTCAAATGACGAAACTACCCTTGACTTTCTAAAAGTATGTTGACAAGTCATGTAAAGATATTATTGTGTATTGAAAAAGTTATTTTCGTTTCCGTGCTTTTGGTAGAAGTTAGTTATTAGTATAAATGAAACCAGATACAATTTGGTTGACTTATAAATGAGTCTTAATGAAAATAATGTCGAATACTTACGTGGCTTAAACGTACATTATCCTTTTTATATGATTCGTCTTATTAGCTATTTGCTCGAATAAAAAACAGTGATATTATTCCATATATCTTAATAATTATTGCAGATTGTGAACTCATTAGCAAACTCATAATTTTCATCTCCGTAGGACTTGATTAGTGTGTTCTGTTTGTCTGCTGAACATGCAACCGTTTTTTACTTTTTTTGCTATTTAATGTCGCATTGATGTGTATTCCTCTTAACATGATACATTTGCTATAAATCTGTAGATGAACTCAATAGGCACTTTGGGAAGTATGGAGACATAACTGATTCTGTGATAATGAAAGACCGTTCCACTGGACAACCTAGACGATTTGGATTTATAACATATGATGATCCTTCTGTTGTGGACAGGGTTTTAGAGGACACTCATATCTTTAACGGAAAACAGGTAAAACTCAGTTACAAAAGTAGTTACGAACTTGCTATTAGCAGTTATTCATTGTTATGTCTTATGGAAACAAGTATTATTTGTTTTTCACATTTTTTTGTTATCGTTTTTTCCTTTAGGTCGAGATTAAGAGAACCACTCCAAAAGCTTCTTCTCATTCAAAGGACTTTAAAACAAAAAAGTTATATGTTGGAGGTTTTCCGTCCTCTCTTGATGACGGTACACAACTAATTTCTTGAGCGATGACATTGAATAGAGTTATGTACATAAACATGATATTTAATTATATGATCATGCTAACTTTTTCAGATGAGCTTAAAAGTTTCTTTTCGAAGTATGGGAAGGTGGTGGAGCACCAGATTGTACGTGACTATGAGACCAACCGTTCTCGGAGATTTGGGTTTGTTATTTTCGATAGTGAGGAAGTTGTTGAAGAATTGGTAGCTAGTGGAAAAACTATCGATATGAATGGTACTCAGGTGCGCGCATTAGTATTTTTCGGCTGAGGTTGTTACAGGTATAAGTCATGGTTGTTTAGTTAATTACGTTATTTTCTTATAGGTCGAGGTCAAGAAAGCCGAATCAAAGAAACCTCTAAACCAACCCCCTCCTTCTCGTGTTAGCAAATCTAGGCCACGTTCTTTCCCAGATGAATCTGGTCGTAATGGTAAAGGTGGACCCTACGATTCTTTTGATGGCGGATATGGTGCGGGTCCGTATAGGCCACCTGGAAGAGTTGATGAATACAGTGGGTATGATCGTTATAGAGATTCTGGTGGTTATGGGGACTATGGTAACATTGGTGGAGGTTACCGTGGTGAATCTTCTCTTGGTTATAATAGTCGTTATGGAAGCTATGGTGAAGGCAGGTATAATGGTTATAGTCGAGGTGAAGGGTATGGATATGGTGGTCCAGGTTTTGGTCGGGGGTATGACCCTTATCCAGGCTCCGATCCAGGTTTTAGTTATGATGGCTCTATGGGTAGGGAAGGCGGCTATAGTGGTGGTAGTCGGTATCCAGGTTCCGTTCCGGGTTTTAGTTATGATAGCTCTATTGGTAGGGGAGGCGGCTATAGTGGGGGTAGTCGGTATCCAGGTTCCGATCCGGTTTTAAGTTATGATGGGTCTATCGGTAGGGGAGGAGGCTATAGTGGCGGTAGTCGGTATCATCCTTATTCAAGGTAGAAAAATATGTCGTTGAAATCTCGTTGGCTCTAGGAGTTTCTCTCATGGTATCTTTACATGTAGCGTAAGGCTTCCCCCAACTTTCGCAACTGAAGATGCTTCAAGAGATCCGGGTGTTGGGGTGTTTTTTTTTATTAAGCTTTTAGTAGATAAACCGAATAGAGTAATTTACCTAGGTAGTTGCGTTTGGTGTTTGCTTATATGGTAAATGCTAGATTGTTTTCGTATAATTATAAGTTAATATAGGCGGTGTTAAGCTTCTTAGATTTGAACCCTATAAGATGTAATTTCGGATGTTTGTTCAATTGTAAATAGGCTTTTTCGTAATGTTTAACTTGTTAACGCTCTTTAGAAGTTCAATGGATCGTAAATCTCTTTGGTTTCATAAACATAATCAATGTCTTATACTCCAAAGTTGATAGAATTCGGGAGATTGATAAGGATTTTACTTTGATTTCCACAATGTAGATCGGAACCACAAGAACCACATCTTTTGGGTTGTTGTCCAACTATCCGGAAGGGAAGCATAACACTCCTCGGGTAATGTCCACCGTAGTGAACAGGAGGAAACAACAGAAAGAGTCAACTAAAGCTTGACAATTCCGCTTGACTGATTTATATCGACTTGAAATAATTGAAAAAGAAAAACAGCCATATAAACAAAGCAAAATGTACACCATTCCAATTTCCGAGTACAATTTTCGCAAGTGTTTCAAGAAAACGACAGACTCTTACAAATTCAGATACATCAAACATTATACAATCATAGCAAGTAATCCGGGATTCGGTTTCCTGTTACAAATTTCCGACCTATGAAACTCAGTTTACTTCATGTATTTATGAAGAAATTTACGATGAAAGTCACTACGAATAGTGTCATTGATGAAACGCTTTGGAGCCTTGGATTCCCCACGAGCCTGGTTCTTAAAAACAACATCATCGTCCCATCTGAAACATAGTAAATGTTCAATATAACTGAGAAGTGGAGTCAAATAACAAAGATTTATTACATGCAGAAAGATAGATCAACTAGCTAACCTGCGGGTTACATTGAAGGATGATGGTGCGTTATTGATCAAAGGGTTTCCTCGTATTGCTTCTGCCTCTTTGAGTTGAAACTCCTCTTCCCGTTCTTCACGTTCCTGTACAAAAAAAAAAACAAATATGTGTCAGAAAACCACATTCAGGTTATATTTTACATCCATCCCCAAGCCATCGAGTCATTGACTTCATAAAATATGTTAAACATGTAAAAGATCACAGAATCTAACTCACTTTCCGCAGTTTCTCCTCGGCTCTTTCATTCCTTATTAATGCAAGCTCGGCCAAAAGTGCCTCTTCATCATCCTCATCATCATTATCTTCATCACTAACAAAACAGGAAAAATACGTCGGCCATATTGAAAATAGTAGTGTAAATGGAACATTTGGTTAAGATTTAACTTAGTTTGGCTTAAACATGTCTACATTGCCAAATTCGACTCTTTTACTTATAAATCCTCGTAATTCTTGAATCATTTACTTAATATATATGATTATTATTGAAATAGTGAAAATTTTGTACTTGATTTTTATGATTATTATTGAAATAGTAAAAAAATTGTAATCATTTTTGACACATTCATTATCTATGAGTCCACCCGAAGACTGATCCGGCCCATTCTAAAAACTAGCGTTCGTTAAACAATCTGACCTTTTTATTTCTAGTTCATCCACTAGCAATCAATTAATGCATTATGTCATTATAACAATAAAATATTCCAAATATTACCACAGAAGCAAAGTAATACCTATCGTCATCACTTTCAGCATCCCCATCAACATCATCCGCATCTAAACTGCGCGGAGTGATGCGATCCTCCAGTTCTCTCCTTGACCCTATAACAAATAACAACTTTGGTAGATTAAAATTTTGCAAATATAAACTGTGTCATCGGTGAAAGAAATAAAAGCAATAATGAAAGTCAAGTTATTAGGAGCAATATAACCTTCTAGGAGATGATGACCACTCTTTCTATGATCTCTGTCTGCAAGAATAAAACAATCACAAGTCAGTTAATTGAAGCGTATACCAAATATACAAATTAGAAGTAAAACATAAGTAATGTAAAATTACCGTTATATCCCTTGTCTTTAGATGAGAAGTGCCTCCGCTCACGTTCCTCTAACTCCTCTTTGAGGTCTCTTCTTTCTATCTCTTCCTGAGTGTCTTGACCCTCCCTTCTGTAAAGTATTGATACAGCAATAAAAGAGAAGACGTTAGAATGATGAAAAAAGAAACTTCATGAATACGATCAAGTAATGTCATGGGAAGCATGTATTAGAATAAAGACGATAGAGGTTTTCAAAAAGTAAGGTTCGAAAATCTCTATTCTGGACCCAACAAGAATGAAAATATTTCTATTAAAATCCAGCCAAACCATATATATAAAGGCTGTCTAGGAGTACTTGTTCGGAAGGTAACTCGAAAAAATTAGATAAATCTCACAACTTAAAGTATGAAGATAATTTAAAATTGCCTAATTGATCATAGGCATATACTCCCAAGTCTTATCTAGAGAACTGAGCCTATTTATTCACAATAACAAGCAACGTACTACAACGTGAGAGGAAGAAGAAAACCCATAAAGTGAACAAAGACTCCTTATGCTGTCACAAATTCTTTAAAAAGGTTCGCTTAGAAGGTATTCTGTAAAAAAAACAAGTAATTTCCATATTGGACTAGAGTAGACTGGAAACATATGCACCAGCTTCGTTAACCTTGTATTACGATAGGATAGCATATAAGGTTGCATGAAAAAAAGGAGCTCTCTATTCTTTATTGTTCTCCGTTTTCATATCTAGAATTTCTTACATGTTAAAAATCGTAGAGTTACTGTCTTTATTAAAAATATACATGTGATACTATGTTCCCACGGCTTAAGATCCACAGATTATTTATCTGATGAATAAGTTACAGTCGTAAAGAAAATGATGATTAAATTCAGCGTGAGGAACTGTCATAGACAAATATTACCCAAAACGTTTAATGTTCATACGTTAAAAGCTGACTCGTTATAGACCTACCATCCTTGAGCACATTCCATGATATATTACTACTAAAATTAAAAACTCAGAGCAAAAGTAACCTTGGCTTGAGAGTTGTGTGAGAAGCAATATCCCTCGACGAATACTTCTGTGACGGACCAAAAATACGCGTCCCGCCTTGTTCGTTACCTCCTTTAGCTGGTGCCCATGTCGGTCTAGCAGCCGTCGTCATTTTCTACACACAATCCTTTCTCAAACAATCAAACCTATCAATTCAATTCTAAAACACACAATCAATTAATAACAACAAACCTTATATCATACAAACCCTAACTAATTAATTAACCCTAATTCCCCAATTTTCACCTAACAAAAAATTAATTAAATTAAATTAAATTAAATCAAACTTAAATTACTTTAATTTAATAACACAATCGATTAATAACGCTGTATTCTTCGAGATCGTCTATATATATATATATAAAAATAAAAAAAATTAGGGTTAGGGTTTCACCTTTTTTTGAGATGATGATAAATAATGATTTGAGATTTTTTTTTTTTTTTTTTTTTTTTTTTTTTGTTGTTTATTTATTGGGGGTATATTTTGGAGTTTATGTTTTTAACCTTTTGGTTTGATGAAGTGTGATTAATAGGTCCTTGTTGTTTTGATAATTGTGTTTTATTGCCATAAGGTTTTAGGTTTTATAAAATGACCATGAGATTTTAGGTGCAAGAAACCGGTTTAATCAGTTTTCGGTTTTTAAAAACACGGTTTAAAAAACCGGTTTTTTCGCATTCAGTTTTTTTTTGTTTAAAATGTTCGGAATTGATTTTTTCGGTTTTGAACCGGTTTTAATCGGTTAGTTTTTTTGGGTTTTTTTTTTATTCGAATTTGGAAAAAATATAAAATATAAACATAACTTTTATTTCAATTTTAAATAATAAAATTACAACTAAAATTATAAAACACAAACATAACTTTTATTACAATTTAATACAATCGTGTAGTAAAGTATATTTAGCTTCGGCATTGCCATCACCCGAATACACTTAATTAGTCTTCTTCTTCTTCTTCCTCGGATTTTACGTCAAATTCTTAAATTCACCTTCATCTACTTCGGTAGTTGTAGGTGATATCCTCATTTCGATTTCTTCTTGCTCGATAACATCTTCAACGTCTTGTAATAGTGGGCCTTCTAAAGTTGTTACATTTTGTATCCTTTCGACTTCGTCCAAGTAATCTTTCAAGCATACACATATTTCCACGGCTTGAGGGGTTAGTCTTGACCTTCTTTCCAATATTATTCTACCGCTAACGGAAAAGGCCGATTCGGAAGCTACCGTCGTAGCTTGGACGGATAATAAATCCCGACCATAGCGGCTAAAATGGGAAATTGTACTTCTCTTTCTTTCCACCAAGCCAAAATGTCAAAATTGTGAAACCCCTCAATACCCCTCAATACCCCAAAGTGACAAAGAAATTTGTAGCCTTATATTATCCCAATTCGCTTGTTAGAGCCGATATTCTTTGACGCTTTATAGCGTCTTGAAGTAAAACATTAAAAAGGCATCGTTTCAAAAACCCTCAATTATTTCATTTCTAGATTTTTCTCAATATTTAAAGGCATCGTTTCTAAGGGTAGTACGACTTACTTGTTTGTATCGCGGTTGTAGCATTTCTTTGATAATTTTCGTAAGTCCTGGGTTGTCGAAGTGGTTGAATGGAAGCCCCTCTTGAATGACAAACTTCATAAATGCTTCTCGAAACGCATCATTATCGTATATAAATACGTTCCCATTCTCACCAAGTTCTGATTGTGATGCTTCTTGACTAATCGCTTTACAAGACCCGTTTTTGTGAGTTTTTAGTGTTGTGTTTGAATTAGAGCTTAAAAACTTCCCACGCCTCTTGCAACGTGCTTTTTCCATCCCGTCATTCATTACGCACAAATTGAATTAACCCAAATTTCCTTGTTACGGGAAATTTGTATAATTTGCGCTATATCTTTATTTGTGTAAACTTTGACGTTTCGAGCATTGCTACTAACGGAAGCGGACGCTTGTGATTGCGTGTTTTCCATTTCGTAATTTGACGTTTCTTACTTTTGAGAATTATAGTTTTTTTTGGAAAAAAGTATATATATATATATAGCGAGAATGCGAGATTATAGTGATTTTGAGAAAAGAAGAGTTGAGTTTTTGGTGTGGTTTCAACCCAAACTAGTTAAAACTATTTATAGACAACTTAGAGATGCCAAAAAACTCAAAAATATAAAATAAAAAAAACGCTTCTAACGGCTCTTAACGGTAACTAACGGACAATAACTGACACTTAACGGTACTTAACTGACATATTTTTTTTTTCAAAAAAAATCGGTTTTAACCGGTTAAAAACCGAAATTTTGGAAAATATTTAGTCGATCTTAACCGGTTCTGTTAAAACAAACCGGTTACGGTTTTTTTTTTTCGATTTTGAAAAAAACCGATTTTTGATTTGCATCTATACATGAGATAAGGGTTGTAGTTTGGTAGGATTTATGTGGGGCTTGGATAAAACTTGTGGCCCAAAATATTATGGTTTTTGAAGAGATTTTCAAAAATAAGAAAAGGAAAACATAAATTGTAGAATTTAAACTTTTGATAACAACTATTTATAAATATAGTTGGAAAAAAAAACTTATATTATTTAGTTATACATTATCAATAACGTGTTTTGCATTAGAGTATCACTTCTGAAATTTAATAAAATACAAATTTATGATGTATGTCTTGATTTATAAACCACATCTTATAGGGTCGTGGATCAACACTCTAAAATTTATGGGTTTGAAAAATGTTCTAAAAATTAGTGTGGTGAGTGGTTCGGTTGACTAGACGGTATGTTGATGAAAGACCTACATATTCGGTTCAATTCGTTGAGGTCAACTGATATTTTGCTGGAAAAATGAAGGAAGGTTTGAATGTGCGAAGTTTTTCTATGTTTTAATATTTTTTATGTGTTTCAGACGAATTTGTCTTATGTTATCAGAATTTATCATGGGATTTATTTTAGGGTTAATAACATTTTAATTACAAAAGTTTAATTTTTTTTAATCATTTTAACCATAAAACTTGTTTTTATAACGTTTCTACTCTAAAGTTTCATTGGATTGTTAAAAAATTCACAAAACTTCCTTTGATTTAATAGAAAAACCAATTTATACTTGAGTGTTGGTGATATTATCACCACTAACCAAACAAAGAGTTATAGGAATTAGAGTAGTGTTGTAATAATTACTTTTTGCAATTATAATTAACGCATTCATTTTTCATAAGAAAAGATAGACAAAATCGTATTAGCGTGTCGATCCGTTTTAACTTGTAACGACTTGAATCATGTTGGTATTATCACAAGTACCCAACAAAGAGTTATAAAAGCACTCAGGGACCCACAACAAATTCATTAATCACATTTTTAATAGATGATACATCGTTCAACTTCTATTTATAGAGATAATGGCAAGATCATCACCAATAGTCAAGTTTAAAGGGGCTTTTACATTAAGTCAAAGCAAGATTTGTGTTTTTTTCAAAAAGTCAACGAACTTTAGCCTAAAAACATTACAAAAAAAGAAGTTTTTTTGGTTAAAAAGATTAAAGGATTAAAGTTTTGTGATTTGTTCAACAAATCAACGAAACTTTAGAATAAAAAAACATTACAATTTTTTTTATGATCAAACGATAAAATGATGAAAGTTTTGTGATTAAAACGTTATTAGTCCTTTATTTTTGATATATTACACCACATTAGTTTATATTTTTCCCTATCCTCACAATTCGTTATTAAATTCATTAATAAATTTGTATGTTTTCTTTGGGTTTTTTCCTATTTGATTTTTTTTCTTTTCTTTTATTCAAATGGTCAAGTTTTAAATTGGTGTTTATTATATTTTTGTTTATAAAATAATTTAGTATTTTTGTTGTTCAAAGTTCTGTAGAACGATTTCTTTTGTTTTAAACGAGACACTGCTGTAACGAACAAATATCCACACTCAATATATTTTGATTGAAATCAAAACAACTAAATAGGTAAAATTTTCAAGTCCACACGCGAATTCAAAATAGTTGTTTATATACATTACACATCTAAAATTGAACTTATGTTCCAAACTCTATAAACACAAACTTTTAAAAAGCCATTTATGTTGATTTTCACGTGTTAGTGCACGTGATAAGTGAGACTAGTGTCATTTGAAGAATTCAAATTCAATCAATTCAAACCGAAATAAAATAAGGCATATCTTTTTTCAAATTGTACTGTTTTCTTGTCATCCAAAATTAATAATAAAAAAACAACCGATATATATTTATTTCATAATATAATTTTGTCTCAGATTCGGTACGTTTAGAAAAACCGTAAACTAAGAACAAGGCAAAATAATGGCTCGGTCCATGGTCTGAGCTTTTCATTAACTTATCAAACGGTCGGACCACGAACCGAGTCCGAGTCTGAATCCATAATCCGAATCCAAGTTTGATACGTACAACACGCCCTTACAAAAAATACTTTCGCACATAAACTTGGTCTAGAGATCATACTATAAAAACTAAAAAAATATTTAATAGAACCTTTCAAACACAAACATCAATTCGTTATTAAATATTAATCCAACTACCTTAGTCGTCAAATTATTATGTACTTGTGTCTCTTATTTGACTTTAAAATTAAAATAAAAAGAAATCATTTCCATATCAAACTTTTACACCTCATAAATTCTATCAAAATCAATATCTCATTACTTTAAACTATTTTTTGTTCGAGTCTTCGAACTATAATATATTAGCAGAAATTTGCACGATGTGGGATAAATTTTTTTATGTTCGATATAGTTATACTAAAATTTATCATATTTTTTTAGATATGATATTAACGGTATATGTAACAAAATGACTCTTAAAAAGAAAGACAGAAACTTGGCAATAAGTGTTTTATGGTTTAAATCAATTTTTAATATAACTTTTAATTAACGTATTTTTTAAAAATGTTATATTTATAAAGGAAATATATATTTGACAATTAATGATATTTTAAATAAGTTATCAAATTCAAAATTATATTTGAATAACAAATTATGTGTAATTTAGTAATTTTATTCTTAAAATTCAACTTTAAGATTAATAGGCCAAATTCTTTATAAGTAGTATATATATAAATACAATAGTTGTCCGCTTTAAACTTTTTTAAAATTTGTAAAAGTTTCATATATTTTTTAATAGCACAAAAATTTCTTGAATCGACAAACCGTAACATCAATGATAAATATACAAATTAAAATAACTAAAATACCCGAAAGGTATTTTACTTACTTTACTCAGTCTACATACCATCAATATTATGTTATGTAGACTATAAAAAATATTAAATATAATTTTAAAGATTTAGACACTATAAATGAAATTTGGATACAACTACAGACATTATTATAATAAATTTAGTTTAAAGGGGTGTTTGTTTGGGTTTATATAAGGAGCTTATGGCTTATTAACATTTCGGCTTATGTTTCATAAGCACGGATTTTTCGGCTTATGTAACTATTTATGGGCTTATTACTGTTTATTATGTCATATACAAAATAATAAGCCCATAAACGATTATATAAGCCGCTTATATAACCCCAACCAAAATTCCTTAAAACTTTTTAAAATAGTTATTCCATTGTGTCTCTTATTTGACTTACATCAATAAATTTTTCAAAAACAAATGATATGCAGCGATACACAATAGACTTGCTAAAAAAGAGTCACAGGACTCTTACTACTTGTATTATTCAGAAAACTACAGCTTCATCTTATATAATCCCCCAATTCCATTCCCTCTCAAACACACACTCAAAAACACACACAAACTCTTTTTCAGATTCAATGACTACCATCGATCTCAAGTCCAGGTTTCTCGATGTTTACAATACGCTTAAATCGGAACTAATTAACGATCCTGCCTTTGAATTTGATGATGATTCGCGTCAATGGATTGAAAAGGTCAAATCTCAATCTATTTTTATGCATTTTATATATATATATATATAATATAATTAACAGGTTTATATAGTAGATCGAGTGATGAACTTGATTAATGTGTTACTATTATAGATTCAGTAACTATTTACGAAGATAAGTGCTTGGAAATGTATCTAACTTTACTTCGAAGTCTATACGTATGTATTCAACTTGAAACGTGTTTATTGTTTGTATCTAACTTTCAAATATTGTTATTGTGTATCTGACTAATTAAATATACGTGGCATGGCCACGTATATGTAAATATATACAATAACAATATTAAAAAGTTAGATACATACAATAGACGCGTTTTAAGTTGAATACATATATATAGACTTCAAAGTAAAGTTAGATACATTTCCAAACACTTATGCTGCGTGTTTTATTACAATTAAGATTTAAAAACTACATTAACAGTTAATTACCTCATAATTTGATATGTGGATTAGTGATAATTGTTATAAGTTTATAAACATATGGATATTTGAAATGAATAATCGTATTGGTATTGTTAAAGGTGGAAGTATTATCATCACAATTTTGAAACGGAGAATTAAACGATGATAAGATTTTAGTTATAAGAAGGTCAAAACTAAGAATTATCCCAAAGTTGTGTGAGTTGTTTGGTGTTTAGCAAAAAGGTCTATAGGTATAAATATTGAAGTGATATGTGAATCGTAACAATCGTTTTATTTAAACCGTTTTAAATAGCAACTTAAAAGATACAATGTTCTACTTACAATCGAATCGTTAAGCTTAGTCAACTTTTTGTGGTATTCCATTGTCGTCAATGAAACTTTGGTGTCAATTTTCTAGTATCATGTCTTAAAAAAATGTCGAATCGAATCATGTTCCGAGAAAGGAACTACTAATAATATCCAGAGATTTGATTCTGTTTGTTTGCTTACTTTTGCAGATGCTTGATTACAACGTACCTGGAGGTAAAAATAGTTTCTCTTTTTCGTTTCTATTTTTGATTGAAATTTATTAATTTTTGTATTAACATCTAAATTGAAATGTGAATCTTGTAGGAAAGCTGAATCGAGGTCTCTCTGTTGTTGACAGCTACCAGTTACTTAAAGGCGGAGAATTAACCGATGATGAAGTTTTTCTTTCATCCGCCCTTGGTTGGTGTGTTGAATGGGTAATTACAATATACTCGCATCTATCATTACACTTTTTTTATACACACTTTAGAAAAGTGTGTAATTTCCTTTACAACGTTCAAGATGCTTACATTTCTAAATTGTCTTTTTTTAATCGTATCAGTTTTCACACTTATAGTTATAAGTAAGAACAAATATTAAAAGGTTCGCCCTTAAAAAATATGCACTTTTAGAATCGAATAAAAAAAGAGTATAAACATGACATTTTATTGATAGTGTAAGTAACTGTTGCCAGTAGTTTCGTGCATTACATGATATGCTTAAATCTTTTTTGTCATTGAATTTGCAGCTTCAAGCATACTTCCTTGTGCTTGATGATATCATGGATGAATCTCATACACGTAGAGGTCAACCATGTTGGTTCAGATTACCTAAGGTAGGAATTTTTCGATCATAAGCTATTATTTCATATAGTTGCTAATTGATTATGTGTATAATAGTCTCTGAAAATTTGATTATAGGTTGGTATGATTGCTGCAAATGATGGAATAATTCTTCGCAACCATGTACCAAGAATTCTCAAAAAGCATTTCCGAGGCAAGCCTTATTACGTGGATCTAGTGGACCTGTTCAATGAGGTTCGATTTCTTCATATTTTCAATGGGTTAATGGGTCACGTTATAGATGGAACATAACTCAAAAATCGACCCATTCATAAGTAAATGGGTTAAAATTGCTACCTTTACTTATAGAGTAGTGTTTACCCTGTATTTACGTAGGTAGAATTCCAAACCGCCTCTGGACAAATGATTGATTTGATCACTACACTTGTTGGAGAGAAAGATCTTTCAAAGTATTCATTATCTATGTAAGTGACCACTTTGATTTTTCTCAGTTTTTATTATGTCTATTTGTTACAATTTTTTGAAATACCTCGATTTGTGCTATCTTGCAGTCACCGCCGTATTGTTCAATACAAAACCGCTTACTACTCATTTTACCTTCCGGTACGTAAATTCCTGCATTCATATTTTGCATAAGAAAATCTGGTGCCTGCGTTATTTTACACGATTTACTTTGTTGTTTTCTTTTCTGATTAACGCTTCATGTCTGCACTTCTATATGTTAGCGAATTATGAAATTTACCATATGGTTATTTTGCATTACTTTTTACTTAAAGGTTGCGTGTGCACTCCTTATGTTCGGAGAGGATTTGGAAAACCATGTTGAAGTGAAGAACGTACTTGTTGAAATGGGTACCTACTTCCAAGTGCAGGTATGCGATTATCACTAGTAGTTATTTATATTTTTTCAAGGTTCTATTTTATTCCACTTTATTCAATCTTCTTGGTAAGCATTTAGGTGTTTTTGTTTTTGAAAGAGGATTCGTGTCTGAATTTGAATTCCACATCAGAATAAGCACAAGTGGTCTTGAAGTCTAAAGTCTGATTCTGGGTCATATTTAGTTTTGTTTTTATTTTTAATTTTTTATAAAACCTTTGAATCTGATGCATTTCTCAAAGCTCATAAAACGTCTGTTATGTTCAGACATAATATGTTTTCGTATCCTTTTAACAAAAGCAAACGTCAAAAACTATTGCAGGACGACTATCTAGACTGTTTTGGGGCTCCCGAAGTGATTGGAAAGGTAAGTCTAGCAATATTTCCAATATTTTATTTAGTTTGTGAATAAACTTATGAATTGAAACTCACGGTGTATAATCAACCTTACTGTGACAGATTGGAACAGATATTGAAGACTTTAAGTGCTCGTGGTTAGTTGTCAAAGCATTGGAACTTGCCGATGAGGAACAAAAGAAATTCCTTCATGTAAGCAACAATAACCACTTGTTTTATCTATGGGGCAATTTACTTTTAAGTCGGTAAATTCGGGTTTATGTTCTAGGCTATGCTAACATGTTAAGGGCTATCAAATATTTAAATAAACTCAAATTTCCTAGAGTAATATAGAATCTGCATTTAATACTCATTTATCAAGTCTAACTTTTACATTTATTTAAACACATTTATATAATTTTTGTAGGAAGTTTTGGGTAAAAGTGGGTCAAATGGGTGGAAAGCCACCCGAAGCATATTTCTAATGCATAAAACCTCCTAGGTCATCTTATGGATTATTAGAATAGAATGTGCAAAATTACCCGTTTTTCTTGCTTATCATCTTAAAACATAACCAGCAAAATAAAGATAATATTAAATTTTTTCTCCAGGAGAACTATGGGAGGAAGGATCCCGCTTCCGTTGCAAAAGTGAAGGAACTATACCATACTCTCAATCTTCAGGTTTGCACTTCATTGGATTTTTATCGTAATAATATATAGTTTGGTAATCATTTTTCAAATGGAACTTGTATATGCAATAAACCTTACCTATCCTTAGGTTCGGTAAGAACAAATTTTAAGGAGAGGGGGTATCGTATATATATGTCAAAAAGTTAAAGGGCTAAAAAGAGAATATCGTTGTTGTTCTTGTCTCACCTAAAGCTAGGTGTAGATTGCTCCACATATGATCGCCCCAGTATTTAATGCCTTGAATATTTATAACTTGTTTTGAAAAATCACAGAAAACGTGTTTCAAGCCAAACCCGACCCACCTACCCACTCATTTCAATCGTTTTAGTACCCATTTTGACCCGTTACCCAACCTGTCCGACCCCCCATTTTCCCACCTTTGGAGTTCAATAGCATATGTTCTAAGCCAAAATTTTTGGGTATATATAGGCTGTATTTGAGGAATACGAGGCCACGAGTTACAAGAAGCTAATAACGTCAATTGAAGGTCACCCAAGCAAAGAAGTACAAGCGGTACTGAAATCTTTCTTGGGAAAGATTTACAAAAGGCAAAAGTAGGTATAATACTCTACTAATTGATTACTGATTTTGATTCTCGAATGAGAAATCATTTTCGTTCTCGTTCTCTTAGATAAGAGACGATGTTGTTTGTATCTTTTGCCATTGTATTCTTGCATTCTTCCTTGTATTCCTAGTATTCACATGGTTTAGCGCGGCCATATTGTGTGTTTTTTTAGTGTTTGTAATAAGACATCTATATTGTTTGTAGGAACCATTTCCGAGTTCTTGATTTATTCTTTGTTTAGTTTTGGTATTTCAAACTTAATGCGATTCAACGACTAATTCTTGTTTTAGCCATTTGTTACTGTGCATGTAATTGTCATAGAAAGAACCAAAAGAAAACTATTGCTTGCTCGATAATCTTGATAAAATATACCTATTAACTATATGTATGTATATAGTATGTAGTGTTCAAGATTTGTTCGTTTTATAGTTGAAATTTATGTGGATGTTCGTTAGTTTTAGACGTTAACTTATGTCATATTGCTTGCATAAAGTTAATCCTAAAACTAAGGCCATCCAACTAAAAAATGGATATTGTTATACGTGTTGAAATAACCGGCGACCCGTATTTAAAAGACGAAATATTTTTATTTCGATGAAACATGACGATCTATGTAATTTACACTTAACGATACCTTTCTTCTTTTTATCAATATTTATGTTTGTTTTTTTTTCATATAAACTAGCTTATTTACCGGCTAATATGCGGAGAATTATATCAAAAATATATATAATGTTAACAAAGATTAATAGAAAACTATTAGCTATGTAGACAAAATGATTATGTTAAATACGAAGTTAAATAACATATTTACTGTGTAATTCGGAAAAAACCTTATTAAAAATAAAATAATCATAATATATAAAGAAAACTAAAAATATTGTGTAAATTGGACGAAAAAGAAAATAAAAGATTTTTTATATGATATGTTTTTCGTTTATATGCAAAACACTCGTAAAACAATAAAATAATTTTATTTTCTTTTTATAATACATAAAAAAAACTAAAAATATTGGGTAAATAGGACGGAAAAAAACAAAATTTTTTTTTATATAAAAGACGAAATATTTTTATTTCGATGAAACATATAGACGATCTATGTAATTTACACTTAACGATACCTTTTTTCTTTTTATCAATATTTATGTTTGTTTTTTTCATATAAATATGATAATGACACCACAACTATTCTCTATAAATTAATTGAATGTCCTATATTCACTCAAAATCTAACAATATATAAATAATTAATGCCACCAAACTATATAAAATAAGTAGATTTGAAAACAACATAAACATTTTAAACGAAAAACTTATGTCATCATTGACCTTGATTTTCATTATTATTCTTTATTCTTATATGAACAAAAATACATATTAACAATTTATTTCATTATAAACGAGTTAAACACAAGATATGTAACCTAACATAATGTGGAAAGTAAATTAGAATAATCGAAGAGTAATTGTGTTTTAAGGTGAAAAAGATAGTAGTTAGGAACTTATCAGTTCGATTTTAAATCGATATGGTTTTCTAGTTTTGCGTATTAAGATCGGTTCTAGAAAGGTTGTCAAGATCGGGATCTTACTATAGATCGTTTTTGTTTTTGCAAAATCGTGATTGTAAGATCGGTAAAAGATCGTATAAAAAATCATATTCAGTATCATGTGTTGTAATTCATATAAAAGTTTAATTATATGACAAATTCATAATAAAATATTAATTTAAATACAAAATCAACAAAATTAATGTAATTTAAATGCATTTAGATTACTAAATTTATTACTTTACATTTAGGTTGTAAAATATTGAACTATTAGAGTGAATATTTAAAGAGATATATATTTTTAGAGGTTATCCAATTATTATTTTCATAAAAAACTACCACATTTGTGGTTTTTAACTCGGTGATTCAGGTCAAACAATATCGACTCAGATCGAGATATTAAGATTTTATTAGGAAGATCGAGATTCTACGTAGATCCTACGATATAGAGATCCCAAGTTAGATCGAACATGTTTTCAGTAACTACAATCGTAAAGTTGTAATTTTTTAAGATCTAGATCGTAAGATCGACAACCTTGGATTAAAGTATTTAGTTATATCTTAAACTTTTCTTTAGGTTACACTATCTCGACTCAACAATCAATATTTTATGGTCAACTTATATTTTTTATAAGTTAAAACCCCAACCATCGGTTATTGCTTTTATTTATATTTTCAGTTGTGTTTAAATTTTTTCCGCTTACCTCTACATCTAATTTGTCTTTAAAGAAAAAAATATAAGTGATGTTAACTATACTAATATTATTCTTATAATACTCCCAAATTCAAAACAACAAACGAAGGACCACAATAAAAGTTTTATTTTTAAACCACCAAAATTAAAAATAACCATAATCGAAGAAACAAAATCATCAAAATACTTCTCTTATACGTTAATATTAAAAAATAATCATCAAATTTACGAAATATTTTCGAACCATTTTTTTCAACCCCAATATTAAATGTTTCTCACGCTACGTTCTTGTATCGAAAATGAATGTTTTAAAATGTGTCATGTTCTAGGACAACTTTATCATCATATTTAATTTTCGCGCCGAAAAAAGTATCGTAAAAAGTTTTCCTAAATTTAGTAATTATTTTCGAGATATGGTTATTTTAAAGAGGTATTTTGGTAATTTTCTCATAATTAAAAATGTCTAATATGAATAAACTTGTTGATTATTTGAACACGGATAAAACTCTGATAAAACATGAGAGATAATAAAATTTTCTATCGTTTATCGAATGAATAAATTAATTCATCATAAACTAAAAGGACCAAATAAGCCAATTAAAGTTATTTCAGGGGCCAAAAGAACTGAAAAAAAAAACATAAGAAACAAAACAAGTAGTAAATGACCAAAATACCCTTCCTGGTAAATTATAGATATAGATATAGATACAATATATACATACATATATACACCCTATCAGCATCACTGTCCATGTTATATTTCTGATTTTTTCAATAATTCTAAATTATTCATTTCAATTCACTAAAAATTTTCAATTTTCAATTTACAATTTTCATCTGCAAATACTCAAGTTTTTGATCTGTAAGTGTGTTTATAATCAGTTAATTGTTCAAATTTTGTTATAATTTGTTGAATTATTGGAATTGAATTATGTTTTGATGTTATTGATATGTGAATTTGTGTAATTTGAATATTTGATATATGTATTTTTAGTTGAATTTGTGTATTGAGATCTGAGATAATGTATTTAACTTTACTCCGAACTCAATTGTATGTATTCAACTTAAAACGCATCTGTTGTATGTATCTAACTTTTAAATATTGTTGGTTTATGTATCCGGATATACGAGGCATCCATATAATATGGATGCAACGTGTAACTGGTCAGATACACACATTAACAATATTTGAAAGTTAGATACATACAATAGACGCGTTTTAAGTTCAATACATACAATTGAGTTCGGAGTAAAGTTAAATACATTTCCCTTGTTTTTAGTTGAAACGGATATATGTTTTTATTTAACTTAACTATGCACGAGTAAATTGTTGTATTGATGTTAACAGTTGGACCTAGATTAGTATGTTTTAACTGAATTCAGCCTGTAAATGATTCATGTGGTTTACTAAGTACGTAACGAGATCTTACTGTAAGTTCTAGACGGTATCTTGAATTGGTTTAACTTGAACTTTGATTGAAGTACATACCGAGAGTACATTTTTATAAGTTATCAGATTCATACAATTTGCATGATTAGTTGGCTAAATTTTTAAGCTACTCTAATTACGTTATGATCCCGCTTTTTGTTGACAAAAGTTCATGTTTTTATCCGAAAAACAAACCTAGCTTTCAACTGAATTACACCTTTTACCAGTATGTGCCTTATTTGTGTCGAAAGTAATCGTTTGTAGCGATCGCAACATTTGTGCCGAAAACAGAATATGAACTTAAAATTGGTGTGTTTTCTTCTAATTATGGAATATGCCTGCTTAGTATAGAAAAAACATATCTTTTTTATTTAAGAAATATTTTCTATTTATTTTATTTTATTTTTCCTATATTCCAGCATAATATATATATTTTTTATATTTATCCCTATAAATATTATATAATTAGGTTATCTTTTTAATCCAGTTTATTTATATAAATTTATATAGCCGTTTAGGGTTTTTAAGGGTTTTGTGACTCAATTCACAACCTCTGTTTTTTTCATTCTGATTACTTCAAAGGTAAGTTTTTCGCGCGTTTTTCGTGCGTTTTTCGTTACTAGGAAAGTATGTTCTAGACATATTCATTCTTTGATGATTTCCGTGTTTAGTTGCTTAAGTTTTTACTTACTTATGTGTATGAAGTAATTTTTTATGTTGATGGTATACTTTATGCGTACCTAGTAATATTTTCCGTGCACGAATCAGTTCCATGAATTTTTTTTTATAGAGTATAGAGAGATTTGAAAGAGAGGTTAGTGAACGCCTACCAGCTTACAGTCAAAATCTGTATTACCAACCGGTGACTTTTGTGTAACTTGTTATCTACCGTTAACCCCCTTATTTCCCACTAATGCTTCTCACCTACTAGTTACTTACATAAACCGGTAGGTGAAGAGACAACAACTATTAATTACCATATGGGGCGAAGTGAGGATTTTGGGGCGGGTTGGGTAGGAGAGTCATATCAAGTAATTTTATAGGGTGGTTAGAACGAGTTGACGCACTAGTGTACTAGGATTTGCCTTGTTTTATAAATAATGTCGTTTTCTTCATAGTTAAGTTTATAAGTTTTTACTGTTCGGCCGATAGCATAAAAAAGTAAATCCCAAATGAACCCAAATTTGTGCTTCACTGTTCCTTTAAACACGTGACCCTGTTTTGGACATGAATAATCTTTACTCTGATATAAACGCGCCACGATGACCAATGGGCATTTTTTTAAGAATAGTCGAACCCCACGACCTTGCAGAACACTTGCATATGATATGATAGTATAATTGAGTGTCACAGATAAATATGTAAGTGGGTAACTCTCGTCGATATTATACATGTCATCCTTCATAATTAAAAAATATCAGTATGTTTTATATGATAAATCATGTGGCCATATTTGTCTATTCCATTCATGTGACGTTTAATTCATGCAGCACTCATTTGTTCTATATCGGCCATGACTCTTGTGATTAAAACAGATTTAGTATGTTTTACATGATAATCATGTGACGTTTATCTCTAAACCAAATTCATGCAAAAACCATTTATTTATATAGGCCATCGTTCATATGATTAAAGAAGATTTAGTATGTTTTACATGATAATCATGTGCCGTTTATCTTCAAACCAATTCATGCAATACACATTTTTTTTTCTGTACTTGAGTGATTAAAACAGATTTAGTATGTTTTACATGATAAATCATGTGATATCTGTTTCCAAAGTCCAAACCAATTATATATACTAACTTAAACATTCTTATTCATAAACAGATTTGAATTAAATCAACATATCTTTGCTGAAAAAGCTCTTGTTTAAGTACTTGACGATATTTTCATATTTACTTCTTTAAATTCTTGAATATATTTTTGTACCGATGTTTTCTGATGTAATATTATTTCACGTGTAACAGATATAATTCGATTGCTCTTCTCATCAAGTTATTCGTAAACTTTAAATTAAAGCAGCAACAGGAAATGGTCAAAAGGTTATTTCTATCCTTTCACAACCCGCTACTTTTTGTTTTCTTCTAATTATTCTATTTATTGACGGGTTTTTTTTCAGAAGCAAGTATGGATTATTTTGACACGCAAAAAGTACCATGTCTCAGTGCTTAGAGGGGATCAAGCATTTATTTGCTTCCCTGCTAAACTGCTTCGATCTTGAATTCAAACAATCAAGAGGCCTCGAAGATCCCGAAATTTTAGCTAGAGAGACAGTGTGTATGCAACTAATCTGAATATTTCATTTCATTTTTTGATCTTTCGTTTAAAATTATAATTAACGATTAAACCACAAATTATATTAAACGAAACCTAGTTTTCTATTTTCTTTTTCGGTAGCTGTCATAAAGCCACCTAAAATTGAAAAAAAAAACGTTTTAGGCCGCCCAAGTATGAATTTATATCATTTACGCCGATTGTGGCAAAAAAACTTGCCGGAAAATTGTAAAATGAAAGATCTCTTTTTGATAAAAGAAGCTGTAATTATACTAAAAGGTTATTATTTGCTTAATGCAGTTAGTGTAAGTGAAATTGAGGCACTATATGAGTTATTTAAGAAGATTAGCAGCGCAGTTATTGACGATGGGTTAATTAATAAGGTCCGTAATAACTTATTTTGCATCTTATTTCATGATTATTAAAAATCCAACTTTGATGTTTATTCTATACCTTGATACATATTTGCAGGAAGAGTTCCAGTTGGCGTTATTTAAGACGAATAAAAAGGAAAGCTTGTTTGCTGATCGGGTATGTCTCTTTAATAACCAAATATTTTCAGTGGTCACTTAGTTTCCATTTTCTCATATTATACACTAGATATAACTTATTGTTAAAAATCTAACGAATGAATAAATATGAAAATGGTTAAAAAAATATAAACGCAGGGATTTACAACTAATTTTCCTTCGGTTTTTCGTCTTATAATTGTTTCCTTAATCTAAATATCGAAAACTTTCAATTCAATGTTTTGGTTTATTAAACTAGGCAGATTACAAACTGAGAAAACTAGCAATATGAATAGGTTTTCGATTTATAATAGATTTTATAAGACGAAAATGTATAATGTCATGGTATTGAAAAACATTACTTGAATTCTTTTGATTATAAGACGTTTGTTTAAGCCCTCTTACTATTGGTCAACTCCAGGTGTTTGACTTGTTTGACACAAAACATAACGGAATCCTGGGCTTCGAGGAGTTTGCTCGTGCACTCTCCGTATTTCATCCTAATGCCCCTATTGATGATAAGATTGAATGTAAGTTGAAATAATATTTCCTGTTAATATTATAATCTATCATATGAAAGCTGCAAACGATTTTCATATTGAATTCCTGTATTGCAATATTATCCTTTTTAGGCGATCTTTTAGGCCAAAACTAGAAACTTGCTAGCAAATCATCATATGAAAGTTAGATTTACTTTATTTTGAAAACTAAAACGTTGGTTTCATACTGTTCCTCTGTAGATTGTCACAGTGGAAGGTATTCTAAACATTTTCCGACTGTTTAACACGTGCATTTAAGTCTCGTATCTTTTTCTTTTCTATTTGCAGTTTCCTTTCAGCTTTACGATCTAAAGCAGCAAGGTTTCATAGAAAGGCAAGAGGTAATTTTTTTTTCTTTCACATTCTTACTCCGCTCTGAAGTTGTTTATTTAACAATTTATTTTGCCTAAAAGAAGGATTACGTTTTAAAGTTTTTCATTAGGATAATTTGATAGTCATAAAATACCCTTGTTTAAACGATTAAGATTAATTTTATGCTGTTGATATTGGAGTTCAATTGTCAATTCAACACGTTTAGTTATGGTCATAGCTGAGTAATAGTCAACATACTGAATAACTGATCGTATTCTGTCATTTTGCCAACATGTAGGTTAAACAAATGGTGGTAGCTACCCTTGCTGAATCTGGCATGAATCTTTCGGACGACGTTATTGAGAGCATCATTGACAAGGTATTTTATCTGATACTGCTTTTAGTAGAGGTGCCAAATAAGTGGGTTGGTTAACGGGTCAAAAAGAGTAGTTTATTCGTAGGGTTTAAATGGGACTACACGGTGTTAGAATAATGTGTGGGTCCGTTTGCCTAAAAATGTAATCATAGTTAATTATCAACATAATGATCCGACATTTTTTTTTAATAAAAAATATTTAATAGGTTTTGCACTCGTGTCCTTAAAGTTAATCTTTTAACTCTTCCCAGTTGACCCGTTAGCAATAAAATACAACCCAATATGACACATGATGAAACTGCTACAACCCAATATGACACATTATTACATAGCGGGATGAAATTGTGACCTGTTAGGTATCAAAAACCATTTTAACGAATCTTGTCCATTGAACGTTTTAGAAATTTCCATTTCCCACAATATATATTGCACAAAAAATAACCATCACTTACTTTGTTTAGACTTTTGAAATAGAAATTTCCATTTTTGAGAATGTTGCACATAATAACCAATCGTTTATTACTTTGTGTAGACGTTTGAGGAAGCTGATACAAAACACGACGGGAAGATTGACAAGGAAGAATGGAGGAGTCTTGTCCTCCGGCATCCATCCCTCTTGAAGAATATGACGCTTCAGTATCTCAAGTAAGTTCCATTTCTTATTAAAGGGTATTTTCGACATTTTATTAAGCACCTCACTAAATTATGTCCCTTTTAAAGCGTTACCAGTTTTTGCCGTCAATTAATTTCATTAATCACACTAACAGGGATATCACAACAACGTTTCCAAGCTTTGTTTTTCACTCAAGAGTAGAGGATACTTAAATTCCGGGACATGTGCTTAAAGTTGGACATTTGTGTTTTTGGTGTGGTGTTGATTGTTGCGGTAAGAATGTGCACGAAGAAAGACCTCAGAAGAATGTACTTAGATTGTTTTATGTTTTTTTTTTGTCACAAGCAGAGTCGAGTTTGTTGATAGACTTTGTTTTTTTTATGATTTGATTATTATTATTATATTTATGAATCGAAACCGTCAGTTATCTGTTTATAGACTCATTTATTAGACAATGATTATGGAATAAGAAATTTCTTGGCTCCATATACTTGTATCCGGTGTTTTTATTACTACGGTATCGACTACTCTGATAAAAACTTCCGTAACAATATGTTACAGTATAAGTTTGATCGATTTGTTGCTTGTCCATGAGGTTCCGGAGAAGCTACTCTCTTCTTAACGTGACAAACAAGACTGTCGTTAACAAGGATCAAAGGAGTGTGCAACGGTCCAAAACCAAAAAGTAAAAAAAATTATGAACTCCGAACTTGATCAAATAGCACTAGTGTAATTCTTTGTCGTAACAACTTTGTTCCCTTAAAATTAAAGAAATACATCCGGTTTTGGAGCGAACCAGAACCGAACAGAGATGGATCAAATCGGTCCTAAAATAACTGGTCTCGGTATGGTCTGTTCCAGTGACTGTTTGTTCTTAAAAAGTTTCTTCTATTTGTTTCGAACTTTCATTTTGTTGCTATTATATATATATCGGGTAACACTTAAAACCCGAGAATTACAACTCAGGGATTAAATTTGTGAAACAATATTCCGAAATACCAAAAATGAAATACAAACGTTAGTAAAAGGATCATTTATATACTAACAGATATAAACTTTGAACACATTTATGACTCTTATCCTTTGCTAGCAAATTCTCTATCTTTGGAGCTATGGAATCTATTCAATTCCACAACTTAATCAATTCCCAAAGGTAATATTATTATCGGTTTGTCTCGGGAGTTGGTCTGGTGACGAATTTAAAATTGGATTAAACTTAACGTATGGTTATTGAAACTTTATGACGACCATTTTACCTTTTAAAAATTTCCGCTTTTGACCTTAAAGTTTGTAATTAAGGACAAACAGCGTGGTAAAATGGTCATTTACAAATGTTCGGGTTATCATGTATGCATAAGTTCCAATGACATTCATGCGTATGATTCGAATAACCACGTTGAATTATGTTATTTCATGACATTGAAACTTAGCCATCATTGTGTCAAGAACACAGTTTTCCGAGACCTATTCAATCCAAGAACTACGCGGTCCAAAACTCAAGCGGACAATCTCCATCAAGCAAAATGATTCCAAGAAGGCTTGTTTTTCACTCATTTGGATTCATACCCATTTTGTTAAATGCTTCACCTGTTGCTCAAGCCCTCGAGATGAGCGAACCTGAGGTTCTTCGGTATGTGTTGTCTGAAGTGTTTTTCTGTTATACTTTTAAATGCATAGTAAAATATTTCCCTTATTTATACGTAATTTTTATTTGAACCGGAAGCATTCAGGTCCCTGAAGCTTGATAGTGGAGTGCGAATACAAGGTTATTTTGGTCCATTTGCTTTGGTTCAGTTGTATTGCTTCTATGAATTTATACATTGCATTCTTTTTCCCTTTATAGATATCGTTGATGGAGAAGGTCCAGAGGCTCGTGAAGGGGATTTGGTTGAACTCAATTATGTTTGTCGTCGGGCTAATGGATATTTTGTTCATAGGTAGGTATGAAAAAGTTAACGCTCTCACGTATTAATAACATCTTTTACAGTTGGTCATCAGACTTAAGATTTTAATCATTTGTTTAAATTTGTAGTACTGTGGATCAGTTTAGCGGAGAGAGTTCCCCGGTTATACTTCCTCTGAATGAGAAGGAGGTTAGTATCGTTTTAGTATCAACATGAATTCTTTTTATTTTTCAACCCGTCTTAAGTAGAGATGGCAATTTTGATTTTTTGGCGCTTTTGTTTTGACCATCACCTTATGAATGGTTGATTTGGGTTGTGTTTTATCTCAAACGGGTCAAATGGGTCTCAAGAATTCATCTTAAGGGAAACACATCAAACGGGTCAAAAGTCACCCAACCCGTTTTTCCCTGTATTAAAAATTGACCCATTCAATACAAACCCGTTTTGCCATGTACTAAAATTGGCCCATTTGAACCCAAACCTGTTTTGACCGTTACCCAACCCACGCATCTTGCCACCCTATTTTCTAGTAGTAATAAAGATGCATCAACTCGATATAATGCTATCCTTAGAATTAGATATGTTTGCATAACTAATATAAGCTAGTTGTTTAAATTGACAGATTATCAAGGGTTTGAAAGAAGTCATAATTGGAATGAAAGCCGGAGGTACGTGCAGTACATTTATTCACTCGTTTAAGTAGAACCGACAACAGTCTCTCGTTTAAAGTTAGGTTTGAAAATGAAAACATAACTATTTCATTAACATCCCCCCGTCCCCTACCCCCGAAAAAGTAAAAAAATAATCATATCAAAGGTGCATTAAATTTAGTTTTTAACAGTCTCTCGGTTTTTATTATACCTAGCAATGCCACATTTTTCAGGGAAAAGAAGGGCATTGATACCTCCTTCCGTAGGATATGTTAACGAAAACTTGGGACCAATTCCAAATGAGGTTTGGTCTAATTCCGTTATATATAACAAATGTTTACGGGCAAAAGCTGTAATGTTACATTTATTATAAACAAAGTTTTTGTATATCGATTGTGAATTACTTTGTTTGTTGCAGTTTGGTCCTCGGCGCAGCCTTATGTCTCATGTTAACGAGCCCTTGATATTTGAGGTGCAACTCTTGAAGGTTCTATAAATGTTGTTTTAAGAAAGTTTGTAAGTATTTTGATGTAACTATAATGTTTATCAAGTCACACAACTCGATGTTCTCGACTTACAATGATAGTGAACTTGAATCTAACTCGGTATCAATAACACAAAATGCCTTAAAGGCGTCTACCGTCTACCTTATTAATTAATCTTAAATAAAACGTTCCCGCGTTTTGATAGGTGGGAAATTACAATGCTATTAACGGGTCGAAACTTTTAATATGATCTTTCTTGATCGCGTTGTGGGGGTACACCTACGGCCTAATTGAAAATGAATCGAATTATTAATTGTATCGTAAAAGCCCTCGTGCTCGTGTCTAAGGGAGAAACCTAGTTTTGTGACAAATCTGATATGATGAACTGTTTTTCTAGTAAATAGTATTAGTGAGATATATAACATGACATTTTGCTATATAGTCACTATAATACAACAAGAACAACGACATCCAATCCCGTCGAAAACGGGATATAGGAAGGTAGGGTGTAGACAATTATACTCATATCCGAGGTAGAGATATTATTTTCATAAAAACCTTCGACAATTTATTGCCACTAAAATAAATTGTTATTGTGTTTATATTAACACATTTTATATATTTTTTTACTTTTAAATTAGAAACAAAAGTTCGTCACACCACATAAATATTCACATTTTTCTCTCTTCCAAAACCTATAATCTTTATGTTAAACTTACAACCTTTAGATTAATGGCGCATTAATTTACCGTCAAGGTAGAAACTATGGATTAATTGACAACTTAACCAAGTTGACATATAAATGTTATTTATGTTCTTTCATAACTTTTATTTGAATTTAAAACACATATTAAAATGTACGTGCTAATGTCAATTAAAATATATTTTCATTTAAGTTGCTCACCAACTTCATCAATGAAATTAATATAACCATATTAACTCACCAATATATAATTAAGTGGTTATCCTAACCACTTTATAGACCACCCTATATTTCAGGCCTTCGACCAATGAGCGAGATAAGTGTCCACAAAGGTATGATGTGGTTCGAACCTTAGATCTCCCGTTAAGAAGACCCAAGTCTTACCATCCAAACCACACCCCATAAAAATCTAATACATTAACAAATACAATGTAAATACAATTCATATTTGTTTTTTAAATTGTATTTTAAATATTGTGGGTGGATCCTTTCTCTCATGTGTATCTATATCTATATCTATATCTATATTTTTTTTGAAACGGCAATTCTTCTACGGGCCAGTAATGGAGTATCATCGTCCCCATGCTCACCTAAGAGGAAACCCTCTGGAGAGGTCTCCGACCTCTCCTTCACCAGGAAAACCCCTTACCAATCAGGCAGAACCTGATTGGCATCTATATCTATATATCTATATCTATATATATTAATATTAATGAGTTGTGGAGTGAAAGACCCCTATATTAGGGATGGATTAAGACATAATTTTGTCATTAGGGAACATTGATGTTGACTTGATCACATCATTTTATTTATAAAATTGCTAATTATATAAGGTGTTAGACATGGATGGCCACATCTTAAAGTTATTTTACACTTATAAGAAACATAATTTGTCGTTTTAGTTTGTATAACATTAAGTTTATATTTTCAACGAATTTATTTCGTATATTTTAACTTCTTTCTAGATTGTTTAACGGAAGCCTTTTTCGCTATTTAAAATTTGAAATACAAATTTGCTTGATTATTTAGATTGTTTAACATATGTCATATATACTGAAAAGATGAATCGGGTCCGAATTTAAACACATAGACCATTTTAAGAAAATAGAAGTATTACAAAGCGGTTTTCTTAACCATGATACTTGTTTCATTACATGGTCAATAAGTGATTATTTAACCTATTTAAACAAAAAGTTAGCATTAGATTAACTCGAAAGAAGTAATTATCGCCGACTCCTCTTACTACAGGACGCTTACCTAGCCGACTGTAACGGGGCGCACATTCTGCTCGGAACGACCTCCCCGATGCCCAGAATATTCTAGAAGCTTCCGCAGAACTCTAGGTTAACCCTAGAGTATTCCAGATTTTCCCTAAGATATTTCTAGTATTAATCTAGATCAGGTCCTAGATAAATCTAGTCCTTTTGTAATATCTAGAATAGACAAATCTAGAATGGTTAGGAAATATCCAAGATCTAGAAGTTTCTCTAGATCTCTATAAATATGTATTCCTAAGACCATTGTAATCAATCAGAATTTCCTTGAATGAAATAGATATCAAAGCTTACAACCCTCCTTGCAAGTGTTCTCGTTAATCATTTCCAAGCCTTTTTAGCTTACTTAGTCGTTTGAGATCATCGATCTAAGTGCTACACGGGATCAAGAATCCAACCCCGTGACAAGTGGTATCAGAGCGAGGCTCGAATCTATTCAATTACTTGGAACGAAACACGATGGCAGGAGTAGATCAAGCGTTGAATATAGAATCCGGAGGCAGGGGACGAAATCCAGAGAAGCAGCCCCATGGGAAGAAGAGTCGAAGCAGATCGCGACCTCCCATTATCAGTACCACCGGAGAGGGCACGAGTGATCCAGAAACTCGAATCACCAATCTGGAGTCTCTAGTTGCTGGGTTGAAAACTCAGATTGAAGATGTTAATATGGGACTCGATATGTTCGTCCAGGAAAGCATGGAAGTCACCAAGGTGGCGAAAGAAATGATTGAAGAATTCAAGAGAGAAATCAAAGAAGATATGCATTCCCTATCTCAAAACATTATGGGAACGCAGAAGTTCGTCGAAGAGGAGATCAAGTCCATTCGCGAAGAGATGGAGACACTGAAACAGGAGTTGAAAAATGCTAGACGTATCAATAACTCCAACTCTAGCGGAGAGAGCAGCAGGTCGTCGTGGCCTAACCTCAAAGTACCGAAACCTGACATGTATAATGGTACTCGTAGCGCGACCCTTGTCGAGAATTTTCTCTTTGCTCTAGATCAATACTTCGATGCAATGGGTGTTGTGGAGGATGCTGCAAAGATAAGCCATGCCCCAACATTCCTTCGGGAATCCGCTCAGTTATGGTGGAGACGAAAATACTCGGAGCGTGAGAGAGGCGTTTGCACCATCCAAACTTGGGATGATTTCAAAACCGAGTTGAAGAAACATTTCCTACCTCGGAATGCCGACCTGGAAGTACGGGCCAAACTAAGGAGATTAAACCAAAAAGGTACGATTTCTGACTATATCAAAGAGTTTACTACGACAATGCTAGAAATCGAAGACCTGTCCGAAAGAGATGCCCTCTTTTATTTCAAAGACGGACTACAAGAATGGGCGCATGTCGAGCTTGACCGAAGAAATGTGCGCACCCTTGACAACGCCATCGCTGCGGCCGAGTCACTTATAGATCTCTCTCCGAAATTGCGAGAAAACATGTTCGGGATAAACGGATAAGAAGAAGAATTCTCGGGACAAGCTGAGGTAAGTCATCGAAGCCCATCCCCTAAACGAAATTCTTCCTTGAGGCAAGGAAAACCCAAACCTTCCTTGCCATGCTTCATATGTGATGAAGCTCATTGGACCAGCGAGTGTCCAAAACGAAAAACAATAAATGCTATATTAGCAGAAAAAGAAAAAGAAAGAAAAATCAACGAAGAACCCGAAGCCCAAATGGGCACAATGAGGCATCTCGGAGCCTTGGTGCAATCTGCTCCGAGCAACAAGACAAAAGACAACGGACTATTGTTCG
This sequence comes from Senecio squalidus, assembly GCA_910822075.1. Lineage (NCBI taxonomy): Eukaryota > Viridiplantae > Streptophyta > Magnoliopsida > Asterales > Asteraceae > Senecio > Senecio squalidus. The sequence continues at coordinate 64,032,275 of CAJVGC010000065.1, forward strand.
TTAACATAAAAATCAATAACAAAGAGACCAAGGCGTTGATCGACACGGGCGCCACCCACAACTTCGTCGATGTCCGAGAAGCAAAAAGGCTGGGCATGTGGTACCGACGAAGCAACGACACAATCAAGACTGTAAATTCAAAAGAAAGAAAGATCATAGGGACGGCCAAGGCAAAATCAAGCATCAAAGGATGGCGAGACAATCTGAAGTTCACAGTCACCACAATGGACGACTTCAAAGTTGTTTTGGGATTAGATTTCCTTCGCCAAGCTGAAGCCTTCCCGGTACCCTCAAAGAACTCCCTGGTACTTCAACATAAAAATCGAGTCTATGTAACCAGGTTATCGGAAGAAAAGATTATCTCCTTAAGAGGAGTCGTGACGAGGACGCCACGAAAACAAGTGGGGGAGGGTGTAACGGGGCGCACATTCTGCTCGGAACGACCTCCCCGATGCCCAGAATATTCTAGAAGCTTCCGCAGAACTCTAGGTTAACCCTAGAGTATTCCAGATTTTCCCTAAGATATTTCTAGTATTAATCTAGATCAGGTCCTAGATAAATCTAGTCCTTTTGTAATATCTAGAATAGACAAATCTAGAATAGACAAATCTAGAATGGTTACGAAATATCCAAGATCTAGAAGTTTCTCTAGATCTCTATAAATATGTATTCCTAAGACCATTGTAATCAATCAGAATTTCCTTGAATGAAATAGATATCAAAGCTTACAACCCTCCTTGCAAGTGTTCTCGTTAATCATTTCCAAGCCTTTTTAGCTTACTTAGTCGTTTGAGATCATCGATCTAAGTGCTACACGGGATCAAGAATCCAACCCCGTGACACGACGCTTAGATCCATGTTACACGTAACTTTTTTATAAAAAGGTAAAAGAAAGAAAGAAATATAATAAAGTTAAAAATAGCAAACAAACAAATATGGCTTTTTCTTTCCATGAAAACCAGGAGAATACTTTTATAAAGCTAATTATTCTTCTAGAGCTAGAATTACTTAATCCTAAAAACATGTTCAGTATTAACTTGTACATTATGTTTTAAAATATGTATAATAATATAAGTTTGATGTTTTAGGTCTGGAATTAACAATTGGGCCATTTGCCACCTTTCTTAATCCATCATGACATTGGGCCCAAAACTGCCCGTCCAAAAAGTGGAATTTAGTGAGCCTTCAACATTTTGGGCCTACCAATTTAAATATAATATATTATGATAAAAATAATGCTGCCTAAGATAATTGACTAGGTCGGATAACGAGTCAAAATATATTACGAGGAATGAAGCGCGTAACTTGAATTATTTTTTTTTATTTCTTTTGGGGTTTTGTTTACTTTATTTTTAACATCGTTACACAAATTAGAATACTTATTATCGAATGCTTTAGCAAAAGAGCAACCATCTTACGTATTGCACTGTTCATGAAATAATGTTCTATTCGCTCAGAAATGGATAAAAATGCTTTGCATAATTATATATATTGAATTTCATTTGAAAAAAAGAAACAAAGAAACAGGATTTGTTTATCTCTTCTTTTGATGGTATTTGATATATATATATATATATATATATATATATATATATATATATATATATATATATATATATATATATATATATATATATATATATATATATATATATATATATATATATATATATATATATATATATATATATATATATATATATATATATAGTGAATGGTTCATGCGAGAACTCTTTTTTTTGCGAGAACTGCGAGAACTCTCACAAAAAGTGTTAAATCTCGTTTCACTTTGTTCATTCACATGCAAACTCCTTTGGAGATCAATAATCAAGTAAATATAAACTTAAAAAACTAAAAAAAAAAATCATATAAAATGACGTAAAAAGTTTTCGTTCATATATGAACTCATTTTTTGAAAAAAAACGTTCATATGTGAACAATTTGTAAATACGCGTGATTTCATACAATTTTTTTAATTTTTCATTTATATTTTTACTAGATTTTTAACATTCAATAGGTTTTACATGTCAATAGACATAATTACATGTTAGTTGACACTTTTTTTAAGAGTTCTCGCAGTTCTCGCAGAAATTAGAGTTCTCGCATGAATCAGTCCCTATATATATATATATATATATATATATATATATATATATATATATATATATATATATATATATAATTTTTGATGTTACCATCTTCTCTCTTCCTCATCCGCTATTACTTTCTTTCTTCTATCTTTTCAGTTTTTTTTTTCCTTTTTCCTTTTCAATGCTATTTTTGTATGTGGCTTTAGAACCAAGTAGGCCCCATTTAGTCAAATATACTCACATATGAACCACATGTAGACAGTTTACTCAATTAGAGCTGCTCATTCTATATGAATTAATCATGATAATCACTTATTATTTATACTTTATAAAAATAATCAATTGATTCGTGACAAATTTTTTGCGATATTTTATTGTCAGATACATAAAACAAAATCAGACCAATAAAATCAAACACGTCGTCGCGAAAATGAATATTGTCGCGAGAAATGAATAGCGTCGCGACAACGTGTCGAATTTTTATTGGTGTGATTAAAATATGTGTACTTTCGTGACGAAAAAAAATGTCACGAGAAATCCGTCACGAATTAGGTGATTATTTTTATAAAGTGTAAATGATAGATGATTATTTTGGTAATTTGCTCAATTATCTTATCGATCATTTGTGCGATTAAGAAGGTTACAGATTAAATTTCTTTAAACTTTATTATTTTCACTAGATGTGATACATATTATCTAGTATTCTAAATGGAACAATTTGTTTTATAATTTTAGAGTAAATTAAGTCTATTGTCTTTGTGATTGAATTCGAATTTTTAGTATACTTTTCCTTAAAAAACTTATGTCAAACTTTTATCAAGTCTCTAAAATGTCCCGTTAAGATTAAGAAATAAAATAAGTAAAATATCATTTTTTGAATCAAGTGAACTGACTGAGAACATACAATATATTTTGTTAACGAGTTTTTTTCAACCTGCACGCTGCAGCGAAATTTAAAGTTACACCCTAAAATGTTACGAGTAATTATTAAACTATAACGATTTGATTTTTAATATTAAAATTCGAATACTTTTATATATTTATAATGTTGAAATAAAGTTTATAAACCTACAACATTAAAATTATATATAAGTATTAATTTAGAAAGAAAAAAAATAATATCTAGTTTTTAGTTATATAAAAGATATTTTACATTCCTAGTTAATTTTTAGAGTTAATTACATAAATCGTCCATATGGTTTATTTGAAATTACGAATTATTGGTCTCATAGCCGAGTGAATGGAAAAATATCCTCGCTTTTAATATTCTCCGCCTCATATTGGTCTCATAGCCGAGTGAATTCTTTTCCGCCAACTCCAAATGGATCTTAACTTATCAATTATATGTGAAATTTGGATATAATTATATAACCATAGCTTTTAATCTTTGATAGTCCAAAAATTAGTTAAACAAGATAAAACTCATTAGAAATACTTCAAGTATGTACAACTTCTTGGTCTAAACTACAAAAACCTTTTAACACCTATTTTAAAATAATGCTAATCTTTTTAATAAATAAAAATTGATGCTTAGTTGCATAACAATACACTCAAAGATTTATTCCACTAAAAATCAAATACCATTATTATAGAAAAATATATAAATATAAAGTCACATGGGCCCTTTGAAGACTTGAATACTATTTTCAAACAATCTTTTACTTTCCAATTAACCATCTATAATAAGGAGCCCATGAGTATTTATATCATTGATAGGAGATTGTTCTTTTTTTAAAAAGGTCTCGGGTTTGAGCCTTCTTCTGATGTTTTTCCTTAGATAAATATTAGGTGATAACTAACTCTGTGTAAGGTTTGTAGGTCGCATACTGCCCAATTAAATATTATTGTGGCCCCGAATCACTAAAATTTCCGTTCAAAAAACAAAAAACACCCATGGAAAACTATACTAAACATGAATCATGGATTACCATACATATATGGTCAACAAAAGGCTTGATTTAATCATAGTCTTAAAATTATAACTCAAAATTATACTGTTAATCAAAATATTATCATATAAATACTAAAGTTTATTTGCACAAATGAGAGGAATTCTAAATGGGATGCTTTATTAATTTTTATGGTTGGTGGTAGTCAAAGATTTGAATCCAAAATACAAATTTGGCTTAAAGATCCTTAATGAGGTATGACTAGACATAACAAGTTTAATTATATTAATTGATTCATTATTTGAACTAGTCATAACCAATAAACTAATTTAAAATCAAAGTTTCATACTTTGATAGTGTCAAAATTATACCTAATATTCATAATGTTTATTAATCGTGAGATTAGCGATCAAAATGGTAATTTAGTCATTTTATTTGTCCAATAACCACAAACATTATGTTGTTTACATAATTTTCAAAAACTTTGGGACTATGTTTGAAATGCTTTATGTTAACCATTTGTGTCATTTACTTTTACTCTGGCATAACTATATAATCACGGGTCACCAACATAGTTTCTTAATTATTAACGTGGATCTTGAATATGTTAGTGTAATTTTAACATATTATAATTATAATATTTAAACAAAGTATACAATTTTGTTTCTTAAATTGTGACAATTTTGTAATTGGATAAAATTTCCATCTAAAATAAAATATACCAACTTCGAATCACCATGTTGAAAAAGTTTTAACGGTTCAAAAAGTCATTAGCTAAAAGAAAAATATGTAGGTACTCATGATATGTAGGTTTGATCATTTTGAGAATATATTTAATTTAGACTAATCTAGTCTTTCTGAAAATATTAAATATTCTTATAATCGTCTATAATTATTTTTAACTGTTATAACTGTCAAAAACTTTCATTAAATAATAAAATTCTAAACATATATTACTTGACCCGTATTATATTATAACGGGTCAAGATATATTTTCGAAAAATTGTGATACATACATGATTAAGAGACATATTTAGTTACTAGAATCATGCTACATTACTACTAAGTCAATTGCAATATGCTAACCTCAAATCTAACATTATTTTTAAAGTTGATATTAGTTCCTGACCTAAGAATGCTCCACGAGGGGTGGCAGAGATCGATCTAATTCTTATTTTTATTTGGAAAATAAATAAATTGTAATTAAAGTATTTGATACAACATGTTCTATACACTTTGATGTCATTTTATTCTCACAACAAAAAATCCCCCGACAAGATTTAGATTTTATTAATTTAAACAAAAGACTTTTAATTAGTTTAATAAAAATTAAATCTATGATGTCTTAATGACATAATTATCAAAATTACCATATATTTTTTTTCTTTTCCGGATACAGGTTTTATATTTCAAAAGAAATACGTATCAAATAGATCGAAAACTAAAGTCTATCTAGATAACATTCCAATTTTATTTTGGGGTTTTCCAACATACTTAGTTAGGGAAGGGATCTAATAAAATCAAAATTTAAGTAAGAGTCGTAAGAACTATTTATAATCACTCATTTTTTATGAATAAATGGAAGATTTGATGAAAGAATGATTTTTGTCCACTTATTTAATTGGAGTTTGAATTATGATGCATAAATTTTAAATTGTGCATCATGAATGAATGACTACAAATTAGTTATTACAGTTCTTACCAGATCTTGGTTCTTATTTGATCCAGTATCTACTTAATTATATAACAACATGAAATTGTCATGACTTATGATTTCTTTCAAACTTATTATATAGTTAAAGCTAAAGCGATGGTCGGCTCAACCATAAGGTTAGTAAAGCATATGTTTTACACCTCAAAAAATTTTGAACCCAAAATTTTGAGCACATCGTACATGAGTTTTTTATTTTCTTGATACTCCAGTCGATACTTTAATATTGTATTTAAGGTTAAATTGAATCAGTATACAATGAAACAGAGAAAATTTATATCAACAAAAAGTAAAAACGTAAATTTTGTATCTAAGGACTCATATCAAAGTTTTCTTTAGATCACGCGACACCTTAAACAACTCATCAATAAACTTTTATAAATACAACTTGTTTTGATCCGTTATCTAATAAACATAACGAGATTTACCAACTCTAAAAGTTGTTATAAATTTGTCTTGAAAAGATTAATAATAATAAAGGAATCATTGTGAGTGTGTGACATGCATGTGTTACACAATAGCACAAATGAGATTTGCAATCCAGATTTCTAAATTAAACTTATTTTAGATCTAATCTAATCTTATCAATAAACAATATTACATTTCCATACCTCTTTCTTAATATATATATTTTTTTATTTTAATTCTGATTTCTGATGTGAAATATATATTTAGTCTTCGGGATTCGAGTTAATTCCTTGGCATTTTTATGACCTTTTTAACAGAATATGACGAAAATAACCTCAATGGATATGGGTCTAACATTCTATATTTACCGAATGCATTCATTTCAAGAACATTTACCGACTAAAAACATAGTCATTTATTCAAAATGTTTCAAAAAATGTTCCGCAAGTATAACTGAACTCGGATACATACTTAGGCTTGGTTGACTTTAATGGAAAATCTTGAAATCGGGTACTATTGCTCAAAAAAGATTAGCGGCGCAACTTGTTGTTTGCTTATCTTCTAACACTTTGTAAATTCTTATGATCCAATATTTAAAATTGTTAATAGTTATTTCCCAACACCATCCAATTTCACCTCAAAATCCAACTTTGTACTTGTAAATGATTGAGTTAGAAACTCATAGATGTCAAAGGTATAAATGTATTGCCATTGCTTTTTTGCTTTATAGTTGGATTTAGTAAAAAGAAAGTGTTTTGTAACATAACTTGTGACCAAAAACATCTAGGTTGTCTTTGTCTCTTGGTTCAACTCCAAATCCCATTACTTGTCAATGAATACTATAAGCCTAAAATATAGTAACATGGGGATGACCCCATACACTTTCTTTTTTGAGTAGTGACCACCCTAATAACCTATATTATGGTTATTGGACCACCATCCCTTTGGCTTATTTATGTTATCATAAGTTTTATTTACAAACAAAACACCATATAACATCTACTATATGGACCATTTTGCATATGGTATCGTCATGGATTATCTTATATTATCTCGGTTTTAAGATATTATGATGTCAACCCGTGTATGACTCGGTTAGGATTAAGTTATATAGACTATAGAGGTTTTTCGACTTGCGTTTTGAAAAAAATTACGTGATATGAAACATAAGAATAGGCTTCTCTCAGAGATTAAGATATATAATTAAACCGTAAATAATTAGATAATCATAATCATATTACTCTATCACAAGTCTTTATGGTGTATCGGGTATACAACTAGAAAGACCTCCCACAGATAGTTAACATGTTATAACCATTTGGACAATCCCTAGTAGTCGTGTAACAATCAATAGATGAGATAAAAAATAGAATTAGTGGATTATACGTCTCGTTATTTTATGGTTTCAGAAGAATTTATCATTTTTTTATAAATGAAAAGAATATAGGAAAATGGGCATATTAAAGTAAAAACATAGGTGGTGTCATTGAACAACATGTCTATATTGGTGACAATTACTTCCCAATGACAACTATAACTCAAAACATGTAAAAAAGGTACCAATCCCCAATATTAACATTTACAAAGCTAACTGACAAACCAACTTTAATTTATATAACAGAAAAGCAAAAACATACATTACCCATAAGTCCATAACTACCTCTTTTACTAGTTAGTAAAACTTTCAAAATTATATAAAAAGAAAAAGAGAGATAGAAAGAAAAATAAATCATCACCTTATTTGTAACATTGATTATGTTATGAAATTATTATTATTTAGCTTTTGCAAGTCATTGATGCTAAACAAACAAATCGAGTAACCGATAAAAACGTTCACGGAACAATGAAATCATGACATATGATTAAATAACACGCGGATGATGTATCTGATTGATTGAACGTTAGAAATAGAGATCATGAGCGGGTCTAGACTATGCATAGGGGTTGTCATTACTATTCTTCAACTCGACAAAAATTCGTGTTTATAGTGTAAAAATATCGATTTTCTTTATTTATTTTAATTTTCCGGTCATGTGAATTATTTTTGTTTTGAATACCTCGTCCCGTATCCGTCTTTCATTACAAGCCATCTTAACCAAAAAAAAAACTATTCAATTGTTTTTCGAACTTTTAACAATATGTTTTATTTTCTTAAAGGTTACAACTTAAACTTGACACGTTTAAATACTAAATTAAATACTACCGTCTCCTCTCAAAATAATTGTGCACTTGTAAAATAGCACATAATTCAGTAAAACTGTATGTTATTATCCGAACAAAAACGTTTAGGAACAACAAAAAACCAAACTTGACGTGTTTAACACTGAAGTAAATATTACTTCATCCGTTCCAAAATTAGTATTCTTCTTTCTATTTTTGTTGTGTCTCAAAATAATTATCCGTAAACAATATAGTTTTTATCAAACTCTTTAAATATTATTTGAACAAAACCTTTAAGAATAAATAAATGAGCAAGTGACAAGATGGTGAAGTAAAAGAAAGAAAAACATATAAAAAAAACATTTATATGGATCTAGATCTCTTCAATTTCAATTCTTGTTATAATAAACAAACACAAAAACAAAAACATCAACAATCCCCATAAAACACACATCTTCTTCTTGCTTTTTTTTTTTGTGCACAATGTTTTCACCATTTCATTCCATTCCCATATTCTTGTTATTCTTGTTATTGTTAATATTCACTTCATTCCCAAATATTTGTCAATCACTAGATTCCCAAGGTGAATCTTTACTAGAATGGAAAACAAGATTAACCACATCAACTAATGTTTTTGAAACATGGAATCCATTAGACCCAACTCCATGTAATTGGAATGGAATCCAATGTGATTCCCATTACCATGTTGTGTCTATCAGTTTGAATTCAGTTGATATACAAGGGACTTTACCGACGAATTTTCGGTCTCTAAGTTACTTGAGTGAGTTTACTTGTTCATCAAGTAATCTATCTGGAGAAATTCCTAAAGAGTTTGGGGAGTTTCTTGAGCTTAAGGTGTTAGATTTATCGGATAATTCGATATCTGGAATGATACCCAAGGAGATTTTTCGCCTTTTGAAGTTAGAAACATTGGCTTTGAATACCAATTTTCTTGAGGGTGTGATTCCTTTTGAGATTGGGAGTCTTTTGAGTTTGAAGAATTTGTTGCTTTTTGATAATGATTTACGTGGCGAAATTCCGAAGAGTATTGGGAATTTGAAGGAGTTGGAAGTGATTAGAGCGGGCGGGAATAAGAATTTAAATGGCGAATTACCGGAGGAAATAGGGAATTGTAGTAAGTTGGTGATGCTTGGTTTGGCCGAAACGAATATTTCTGGTGGAATTCCGACGAGTATTGGGAAGTTGAAAAGGTTACAAACTATAGCGATGTATACATCGCTATTAACTGGTGCAGTTCCCGAGGAAATTGGGAACTGTACTGAGTTAAAAAATATTTATTTGTATCAGAATTTGATTACTGGGGTAATCCCGAGGTCTATTGGGAATCTACGAAAGCTTGAAAACTTACTTTTGTGGCAAAATTCGATCAGTGGGAGTATTCCAGACGAGCTCGGAAAATGTTCCGAGCTCGTCACTATTGACTTGTCAGAAAATTCGTTATCGGGGAATATTCCTGTTACTTTTGGCGGACTTTTGAAGCTACAAGAGCTTCAATTGTCCGTTAATCAGTTAACAGGTAATATTCCGCCAGAAATTACAAACTGTGTTTTAATGACTCATTTTGAAGTCGATAATAATCGACTCACCGGTGAGATTCCGAGTGCCATTGGAAAGCTAAAGAGTTTAACTCTTTTTTTCGGGTGGCAGAATAATCTCACTGGTGAGATCCCGCAATCGATATCCGAATGCGGGAACTTACAAGCTCTTGATCTTTCATTTAACAACTTTTTTGGTACAATTCCGAAAGAAATATTTTTACTTCAAAATCTTACGAAAGTACTACTGCTTTCTAATGGTTTTTCGGGTTTTATTCCACCCGAAATAGGAAAGTGTAGTAATTTGTATCGATTTCGAGTTAATGATAACAAGCTTTCGGGTACTGTTCCATTAGAAATAGGGGAGTTGAAGTATTTGAACTTTCTTGATTTAAGTAACAACCAGTTTGTGGGAATGATTCCTAAGTCGATTTCGCAATGTGGGAATCTCGAGTTTCTTGATGTTCATTCGAATGGGTTCTCGGGTGGCTTTCCAGATTTTCTTCCGAAAAGTCTACAGTTTGTTGACATGTCCGAAAACAGGTTATCGGGTTCTTTGAATTCAAATATCGGTTTGTTAACCGAGTTAACGAAACTGAATTTGGGAAAGAATCGATTCTCGGGAGAAATTCCACCCTCTATACGGGGGTGTAGTAAGCTACAGTTGTTAAATCTTGGAGAAAATGGTTTTTCGGGGGAAATACCGAAAGAATTAGGTCGAATTCCGTCGTTGGAAATCGCTCTTAACCTTAGTTGCAATCAGTTAACTGGAGAAATTCCACCCGAGTTTATCGGTTTGAGCAAGTTAGCGAGTTTAGACGTGTCGAAAAATAAGTTAAGTGGAGGGTTAAACATTCTTACAAGTCTTCAAAACCTTGTTTCCTTAAATGTTTCGTATAATGAATTCTCGGGAGAATTACCGAACACTCCGTTTTTCCGTAACCTCCCGAGTTCTGATCTAACGGGAAACCGAGCTCTTTACATTTCGGGCGCGGTCGTTACTCCAGCCGACAAAAGCGTGTCCACCAGACACGCCACGTCATCAGCAAGACTCGCAATGTCAATCCTAGTTAGCATTAGCGCGGTTCTAGTCCTACTCGGAATTTACACGTTGGTGAGATCTCGTTTGGCGAGAAATGAAATAGTAAACGAGAAGTGGGAAACGACTTTTTATCAAAAGATGGATTTTTACGTCGAAGAAATTGTTCGCGATTTAACATCCGCGAACGTGATCGGGACTGGGAGTTCGGGAGTTGTGTTTAAAGTAACGACTTCGAATAACGAAACTTTGGCAGTTAAAAAGATGTGGTCTACTGAAGAATCCGGACCGTTTAAATCTGAAATCGAAACATTGGGCTCGATTCGACATAAAAACATTGTCCGTTTATTGGGGTGGGGTTCGAACCAGACGATTAAACTTTTATTTTACGATTATTATCCTAACGGAAGTTTAAGTTCGTTACTTCATGGTGTCGGTAAACGAGGAACAGAATGGGAGTCTAAGTACGAGATTGTCTTAGGTGTCGCTCACGCACTTGCGTATTTACATCATGATTGTGTGCCACCGATTATTCATGGAGATGTGAAATCAATGAATGTGTTATTGGGTTCGAATTTGCAACCCTTTCTTGGTGATTTCGGGCTCGCTAGACTTGTTAATAACGACCGAAATGATCTGTCGAAGCAAAGCCAGAGACCACAGCTAGCCGGTTCTTATGGATATATGGCTCCTGGTATAATCCGTTTACGCTTTTTATGTCTTTTTTTCGGTTTATGTTAATTTGAGTCGTTTCCATTGCTTTCGGTCATATAACAATACAAGAAAAATGATGTTAGTAACACTTTAAAGTGTAACTAAATCTGGTTTTTGGGACGCTTTTTCAAAAGGGTGGGTAGAGTCATAAAAGTTATCGGGTTTTGATTTTTAGTGACACTTTTTAACAAATAAAAGTCGCACATTTTTAAACATTTTTACATTAGTGACACCTTATTAGATGTCACTGTTGCCATTTTTGTTACTTTGGATTTATAAGTGTTATTGTATTGACTTTTAGCCAATTCAGCCGAATGACCACTTTCCTCTTTTAACAAATTTGTTTTTATTTAACTTATTTAACATAAACGGGTCGAAATTGTCACCTTTGTTTTGCTTATTAGATACCGACTTATATATCTTTAATTCTCTCAGAACATGCCTCGACTCAACGTATTACAGAAAAGAGTGATGTATATAGTTTCGGAGTGGTCCTTTTAGAAGTTTTGACAGGAAGGCATCCACTAGATCCAACGTTGCCAGGTGGCGCACATTTGGTACAATGGGTTCGGGACCATTTACATAGCAAAAACGACCCAATCAACATTCTTGATCCTAAACTCAGAGGGCGATCCGACCCACAAATGCACGAAATGCTCCAAACCCTCGCGGTTTCATTTCTATGTGTAAGTCCACGTCCTAATGATCGTCCAATCATGAACGATGTTGTTGCAATGCTCAAGGAAATCCGACATGAGGATGTCATAAAATCCGACATGGAGTTAAAAGGGAAACTATTAGTTAGTTCGCCTTCCCCAGATCCCACTCGAAAGATGGTTTTACAAGGTTCTTCCAATTGTTCCTATGCGTTTTCAGACGACTCGAAGTAAGTAGTGTTAGTATGTAGAAGATTTGTACTAAATGTAGAAAAATGTACAAATTATGTTCTAATTGTTGTAACTTAGAGTAATATACATTACTGGTTCTTGTGCTATATATCAAGTTCTGATTTTTCTCGGAAATTTCTTTTTTATTACACGGATCATCTCTAAAGTTGAATCTTTAGTCTCCCAACTCGTAACACAAAAACTGATTTCCGGGTCTCTTAGTGCTACACAACTCATTACTAGTAGTAGAAGCGGAACCAATTTTTTTTACATAGGAGCAAAGTAAGGTTATTCGCCGAGTAGAAATTCATCTTTTTCATTCTATTTGTTACTAATATTCTTTGTGGATCGACTTTTGTATGGAAAATTTTTAATAATAACATTACTATACGGGTTTTTATAGATAGAACAACTGTCTACACTGATCCCAAGCTGACCTCACCGTTAGTCGGCGAGATCGAAAAATAGGATATTAAGTGTGACAAAAAAATGTCATTATCTAGGGTGGTCTCAATATTTAGCAAGTGTATGTAGGGGCTGGATAAATAGTTGGTTTTGTTTGGATTTATATAATTTAGAATTTAATGCAAATGATACATATAATGTCTCTATTATATATATATCAAGGCATATTGGTGCACATGGAACCATGTATCTATCATCACGTGACCATGTGAGCTTTACAGCCCTATAAAAATGCAATAACTATTATAAAATATATTATAACTATAATCTTTTTCTAATACGATTCATCGACTGAACCAACTAATAAACTGATAATGTGACTATAATGAGGATTGAACCCCTAACCTCCAGGTCATTAAATCACAATGGTATTACTGATACCATTGGGCCACACCCCAGTGGTATCGATGTGGTTCAATGACCTGAAAGTTACAAATTTGATTCCTATTATAGTCATGTTATCAGTTTATTAGTTAGTTCAGTTAATTTGATCGTTTTCAAAAAAAAAATTATAACTATAACTAGATATAGTAAGTAGAAGACATGTGGGCATTTTTATTTTAGACGATTTGTATACTACTAAATTTACTTTTTAATTTTTTATATCATGAAGTTAATTATTTTAGATATTAATCTAATTAATGGATGTTTGCTTCGATACAAAGAGTGCACATTTGATTAAGACACAAGTTTTGTTAATTTTAGTACAAGCTAAAATTTTCATGAGCCGAATTTGATCGGTGGATGATCATATATTGATGAGTGGTTTGATCGGCGATTTCACAGGTTCTTTAACTTTTGCATTAAAAACTCGTATTTTAAAAGAACATCATTTAACGAATCAACAACTAATTGAAGCGGAACACATATAATATGTCATGTACAAATATTTCAACCACCCACAACACGAAAATGAGAGAGATGCTCGTAAGTTACATGTCACACCAGCTTATTCTTGAATCTTTTTTAAGGGTAATGGCTTTGAGAGATACTCACACCAACACGAGCAAACCCTAGAGTCATAAACTATTATGGCCGTAAGCAATATATGGAGTACACTCGAAATGAAGAAGATATACGAAAGTAATGATTTAACCATGTTAAACAATTTTAGGTTGGGTTAGCGGGCAAGCCGAGGATTACTAAACCCGAGGCTCAAACCATAAAAGTGTTTTAAGCCAATATTTAGCTAAGTATTAACCCCAATGTGTCATAACATGTAAATTTAATAGCGCTATCCCTTCAAGATAGTGTTTATCCATACAACACACCAAACACGTTCATAGGTCGTTACTTAAACGTCATTGTCTAAAAGACAACACTGTGTTCTTGAGTTTTAAATGAATGGAAAAAGAAAGGAACTGGAAAGCGATGAGAAACTGGAAAGCGATGAGAAACAGAAAAGAAAAGAGAAGTTTGGTTTATGTGTTCTTGAGTTTGGTAAAATAATAAGGAAAGTAGGAGTATTTATGTTCTTAAGCTACAGGAAAGGGAAATACAACTAGCCAAATTACAGCCTTGCCCTTTAATGTTTTATGAAGATAGTTGTTGCGAGGGGTATTTTAGTCATTTGAACCAAGTATTGCAACTCTTCATTTCCTTTCCTCCCAAATATGGGCGGAAGATTTTATGCCAAAATAATCCCTCCATTTCCTGCCCAATTCCATTTCCTTCCTTAAAAAAAAACAAAAGAACACACAAAATAGCTTAATTCCTTTCCTTTCTTCCCAAATTAAAACTCAAGAACACAGTGCAAGGGATATTCGGCATAAATACACGTATAAACACCTTACTCGAGCTCTATAAAAGTTTATTACCGAGAAACTCCATTTAAATAAGACGGATTCGTTCAGACGAATCACAAATTAACACATGTCACCATTTCATTCGTCCACCCATAACTATGATAGTAATTTTTTTTTTTAATTTAATATCATAATATTTGAGACACATTCAACCATAATATAAATTCTCATTATAACTAAAAAGCTAGTCATTTAAATCTCATTATTATGTATAGTCTATTTGGTTTGTAATCACAGGAAATTTAATTCAAAAAACATAAATTGAGTGTCAATTTAATGTCATTTAAATTGGGTTTTAAATATTACTTTAATTTGTAGTAAATGATTGCAGGTTCTAAAAGCAATCTTAAATCAAAAATTCAGTAGAACGGAGCCAGAAATTTTTTTACGTCAATTTTGATAAAGAAACATCTCTTACAATGTCTTCGGATATTATCGGTCCGTGCAATTTGGTAAAATTAGGTTTTGAATCTATGTATAAAGGTAGATACTATTGATATAATGTGTACCATAAAATGATGGTGCATTTTTATGTTTTTATGATATTAAGTTGCACCAACTACCAACTAACATTTTTTACAATGTAACCAAAATGTTACTTTGTAATATTCGAGTTAAAGTTTTCTACATTCGATTCGATTGAATGTTCAACCACTTTTGACGAAATCAGTTACTCGCCGACAAGTAACATCAGTGAAGTGCAATGTATACACTAAAAATGTTAGTTTTGTAAGTTGTTTTTCATATGTTTTGTCGAACACTGTTTTTTTACTATATGTGTTTTGAAAACGTGATAACCAGATAATCTTTTTTAAAACACGATACCAAACATCATAATTGACAACGGTTAAACTGTTTATTGCATTTTTCTGTCGTCTGTCTAAATTTAGAAAGTTACCGACTTTCTGCATATTTGTTAACCCGCAATAGAACCAATACTTGAATCATGTCATAACATAGAAAACTAGATTACAAATATGGTTTGTTTCCGAAAAAATAAACAATTAGAGAGATTCAAATACTCCAAATCTCCTCGTGGCAAGTAACATCCACGGACAACGTGGTAATCGATAAAAGAAAAATCAAACATTACGCTATACAGAAACTAAAAACAATAGACGAAAAAGGAGGTATATGTAAATGAAAGAAAGAACTTTATACGGGGCTTTTATCAAGGTAGAACCATGAATTTTCCTCGAGGTGTAGAACGACTCCTTCTAAGTTTTTCATTTCCATTCTTTACACTATTTGATGGTTTATTTTCGTTTCGACTAGTAGTCACAAAGGATTGTAGTGTCTGCACAGGATCCCTGTGACAAGAACGAAAATGTTAGTTTATCGTGTGAGGAAAAGTTCAAGTTATTTTATGCGGGAAAAACAAAAGTTTACGTCTCAAAATAAATGTTCACCATTCTACTATAGTTTGTCGTATTTTACTCTCAAAATAATGGTGCGAGTTACGTCAAGAATAAAAATCAACATGGCCTTGTACTGAAAAAATTAATGATAAATCCAAAATAGTACCTGGTTTCAGAATTATTAGAACTTCTTGACGAGGTACGTTGAAGCTTTTTCATCCCATTTGGAACATGCAACTTAGTCGATACATGTTCATTTTCGGTCTCTGAGATATCACTTCTTTGACCTTCTTCAACGGTTAGACCAGCATCTGTATCAGCCTTATGGTTCTTCACTTGCAGTTGGCTTTTCGCTTTGACTTGATAACTCTCATGCTTTGGTTTCCCTATACCACCTTGTCTAACATTAAGCATTTTCTTAAATTGCTCTTCTTCAGAAATGTTATCCTGTGAGTTTATGTAACCTCTTTTGTTCTCGGTTGAGGGTAAAATTGGTAATGTGGCTAGAGATCTGTTGACGAAAGCTCGTGTAGGATATTGTGACTTTGTTATTGGAGGGTTCTCAGATGTATCGGGCTTGATTCTGTTTTTAAAGTGTGCTCCTCTATCTGTGGATATTGATCTTCTAATAGGAGGAGATTCTGATCCCTCTTCGGGGAGAAAGGGCATTTTGGGAATATAATCTTTGTCTGTGAACTTCGAAGGGAAACGAGGTCTCCTTTGCTTACCTGATGAACAGCTTCTAACCTGATATGAAAACAGAAAAAAAAAAAAAAAAGTAGCCGTTAAATTTGAATTTAAACTGGATATAATGAAAACAAAAAAGTGTTTGCAGGTCAACCCAACCCTACATAAATGACCCGTTTCAACACGAGCACGTTTTGATGCCTAACCCATATAACTTTAGGACAAACCTCAGGAACCTTATTATCATCAGGCCTCAAACTGTTTGTAATATTACATCTTGACATGCGAACAGGTGAAACCGCACTTCTTGCGTTTCCACTTCTCAATTGTTCTAACTCGGCCTCTTTTTTCTCCAACAATAGTTTCATATTGGATATCTGAATGCACAAAGAAAACAGTCAAAAAACATATTTTACGAGTTCTTACTCTTGTTTCCATTCAAGAGAAGAAGATTAAAGTGAAAGTCAAACCTCTTCTTTCATATCTCTAATTTCACCAGTTTCTTTATTAGATTTAGCAGCACCTAATTCGATTGACGCAACTCTCTCAGCAAACTTGAGGGTACTAATTGTCTCTCCAATTGCATTAGTTTCGGGATTTATATGCACAAACATCAGTGTTTTTGCATGGCCACCTGCAAAGAAAATGAAAGTTTGTGAGAAAAATAGTTGGATATGAAGAATTATTGATGGAAATGGAAAGATAAGTGGGTCGGGGGTCGGTTAACGGGTCAAAATGGGTCAGGGTTTAGTATGGTTAAAAGAAGGGTCTTGTCGATTCGGTTTACCTGTAAATCCTCTGCAAGATACTTTTTAACGAAATTATTTTTTGATCATTTTTTTTCAGTCCATATGGCACGTTACGCTTTTAGGTGTTTGTTTTTTTACTTGACCCATTTGACCTTTAAAAAATAAAAGGCAAACCATATCCACCTATTTCTAGTAAACAGGCAAAACGTTAAATTTTTACCGAGTGAATCTTGCAATACTTGTGTGAGTTTGCTATTTCTGTAAGGAATGTGTGTGCTTTTTTGGGCAAGAGCAGAAATGACATCTCCAAGTGCCGAAAGAGATCTGTTAATATGCTGAGCTTCCTTGAGCCGGTCACCAACGGCTTCTGATTTGTCCACACGTTCACTTCCAGCAAGATCTACTAAATGAAGGCAACCTTTTAACGTAGACCCCGAAACTAGTTCTTTTCCTCGGATATGAACAGTTAGAACACTGCCAGGAATATACAAAAAATATTAAATAACATATTATCGTGGAAGTAAGGTGATGGTTAGAACTTATCTACTTGTGAACGGGTGAAATAAGGAAGTCTACCTGTGAGAACGGCTACTGCGTTCATTTAAAGCAGTAGCACCAACTGCACGGTTTCTGTGGCCAATTCTCATCAGATCAAGAACATCTTGAGTACATTTAACCGAAACTAAAGATGCATCAGGAACATTAAGACCGTTCAGTTGGGAATTGTTTCGTATATCCAATGTGTTGGTTGTTAAGGCATATCAAGAATCAATAGAATATTCTAAGGTAGTAATTTCGACCCGTTCTAACAAGAATATAAACTACTTAAAAGGGAAACGGGTCAAATGGTTTCTACCCATTCTAACAAGAATATAAACTACTTAAAAGGGAAACGGGTCAAATGGGTCGAAAGTTTGCCAAAGTGTATTTTTAATGTAAAAAACCTCCTAAATCTTTTTATATACATAAATTGAATTTATTTACAAAAAGTTCTTTTTTTTCTTTTTACAAAAAGCGTTTCAACTCAACCCGACTGGTATGACCCATTTTGACCCGTCATACTAGCCTGTAGTAAAACTATTAAAAATGAACTTGTAGAGATTAAATAGTTTTTGGAAGGATATCTTCTATTGGAGCCGTCAATAACTAGGAGATCTCTCACTTGCTCATTATAAATTTCGATCATTTGAACTCCAACTTCATACTTTATAAAGTCCTTCCTTGCCTCTGATAATTGAAACAAATCTCGAAGAGCTCGGTAGTTTACACCCCATGTATCCTCTGTTGTCATGTCAGGGCCACTCTATGCTCACGATAAAAAACAATATGTAATAATGGTCACTCTCAGATAAAAGAAAGATAATAACAAGTAGATGTATCCTATGTTGCACGGATAGTGGTCTTACCATTGTGTATGTCTTTCCCGAGCCAGTCTGGCCATATGCAAAGATACAAACATTAAAACCATCAAGGACAGATCTAATCAATGGTTGGGTATCTACGTATATTTGTTCTGCAAATAAGTTGGAGATATATCAGAAATGATACGCTTAGGAAACTTTAATCTCATTTGACCTGTTCCGTTTCATTTAATCTATTTTTTTTTTAATTTTACCCGTAAGAGATAAATCATAACCGAATATATCCATTTAAAGTAAATGGTCGAAAAACATGAAGATCAACTTACCCTGAGTTGTGTTCCCTCCAAATACTTTGTTGAAACTGAACATCTTCCTAGCATCCTTTCCCTGTTTATGACGATTAACGATCATGATATTTCCATTTTCTCCTATATAATCGACCGTAGATTGGTCATCAAGTTTCTCATTCAGAAAGGGTTTCACTCTACAGTAAACTCTTATTGCTCCTGCCAAAAAAAGAAATAGTTACAAGTTTTCCTTTAAACATTCTGGTTAGAGGTGGCAAGATGGGCGGGTCAAGCAGTTGGGTAATAGGTCAAAACATGTTAAAAATGATTGGTTTTTTAGTCCGGATCAAAACGGGGTATTGTACAATTAAATTGACCTATAACATTTTTGTCTACTTTCGATCTTTTTTAAAAATAAAGTAATGTGTTAGCTAAGAAAATCATCTTAGAAATTTAAATACTTTGGGCCATTTCCAACCCATTTGACCCATCCCCTCTTTAAGCTCAAAATAATTATTTGACCCTTTTGAGATACACAACCCAAAACGACCCATTCATAAGTAAATGGGTAGAGATTGCCGCCTCTAAAGTGCTGGTTAAGAACATAAATACTAACCTTTTAGGTCTTGAACTTGATTGTAAAGTTGTCGGTTTTCTTCCAAAACCTTGTGGTATGAAGAAGAAGCTACTTCGAGATCCTTCGTGTGATTCACTAAAAAAATCTATCGTCAGTTTTGCCTTGTTTTATTCGGGAACTTTGAATTGTTTTCCAAAAGATACAGTAACTAGTCTAAGAACTCACCAATTCTCTTAAGTTCTTGTTCCCAAGTTAAATGTGCTTGTTGGAGTTCAAGTTTGGTCGAATGAAAGCTAGCTTTTAGCTCCTGATTCAAAACATATGACGCCTTTTGTTACTTTTTCGTTAAATATAAAACCAAGGGCATTTTCTTCTTTTTGTCCTTCAACACTCACGTTCGTGTTCATGAAGAACAATTTTATTTTTTTAAGAAATATTGAAACAGAAACTAAAACCAAGACATATATTCAAAGCCAAAGAAAATGACATTTAAACGTAGCAAAAGCAAAATGTTCCGAATATAATACAGAAAGTGGTGTTCAATCGGTTACCTCTAGTTGTTTCTGTTGAAGATCAAGTACATCTGTTTTTTCAGATGAGTAACTAATATTTTGGCGTATGCCTTTATCCGTGCCACCACATATACAAAATTTGGAGAAATCATTTGATACTAAACCAGAACGTTGGTCTATGTATTTTGAAATGGCTTGTAGAAACTCATGCTTTAATAATGGTTTACAATTTCCCTTTAGCATGTTCTTCAAAAAGATACCGAGTTGATTTCCTTGAGAAATAAGCAGCGATGAAAGATCTTTAACAGCCTTCCTGAGTACTATATCGATAACCTACATAACATTCCACAAACATAAACTTGAGAACAAAGAAAATTATATCAAGACAGTAGAGGTGGTAATTTCCACCCATTTATTACTTTTCGGGTCAACTTGAAAAAATCGCACCCAACCACCCATTTTGCCATCTTTACAAAACAGAAACATCGGATACCAATATGGGAATGAAGCTTACCTACCATTGAATTCAAAGGGAAGTCATCATGTTCATTAGTCTCCGTTAGATAAGTTTGTAAAAGCCCGATACCAAGACGGTCAAATAGGTATGTAAGTGCAGTTGACACTTTTGATTCCTCAAGAGATATTTCACTTGATATATGTAGAAACTCGAGCAACTCGTCGAATTGGGATGACTCTGATTCATCTAGAGATTCATCGGCACTTTCACTTCCGATCAAAGAAGGTGATTTGTTTGGAAAGGATGTGATTCTTATGGTCCCACCGTATTTCCATACTCCAACACCACCTGATTGTCTCCACTCGTAAAAGCCTTTTAAACATAAAATACAATCTACAACTTTACCAGATGAACCTCCCTGCAAACACCGCACAAATTTTTGAAAAAGGTAACTTGCTGGTTGCATATCTTGACTTTGACGTGACATGTCAAATGTGAAAAAATAGCTAATGTGGCGTTTGCGTCTTAATTGTATAAATGAAAACTTAAAAGCTATAAGAGAAGATAGACTTACCTTTTCTAGATCAGAAACCTCGAAGGTAAGAAGCTTCATTTGACCAAGAGCAACTAAAAAATTCCGCATGTTTTCAAAATACTGAATTGCAGTTTGAGCTGCACCTTCTGTGTCGATGATTGGAATTTCCACCACCTTTAAGAATTTCGCTCATTTATCAGTATTATATATTAAGAAGGTGTTTTGAAATAAACAATCTCAAACTGTTTACTGAGCATTTGCACTTTATTCATTCAAATAGTGTGCTTATCTAACGTTAAATCGTTATAAACGTATAAACTGTTTAAACAGAAGAATATGGACCTTTGGGATTGCACCAGGATTGACTTTGTTGAGGACATTGCAAAGAATGAGACCGTTTCGAAGAGATAGACAAAAGTGTTCCTCAGAGGGTTCGGTGGGTAGTACCTCTGCTGCACCATGGTCCATTTGTCTTAGCCATTCCGCTGCTTGGTTCCGTCTAGCAGCTGTAATAATTTTGATTAGCAGTTATGTACTTATGTACATATTCACTAAAATGTAAGAAAAACTTAAAATGTACCAAAAAAATGTCTTTAGGTCCACAAACACAAATTTTCGCTACTTGGGGCGATCAATGTGATTAGCTTAATCCACATGACGGAATGTGGTTTCGGGCTTAACTACAAGTTAAAATCTTTAGTTTATGGTTGCGGACCTAACTAGGAATTTATCCTCCGTATTCCTTTTAAGTTTCACTTCACATCATGATCTCTAATTTCATATCGTAGTAATCTTTACTACTATATAAAACATATTATAATAATATTCTCTCGCATCTATAATTTTTAAATATTTAATATTTCACTTTATAACCACTCAAAATCAAAATAGTGAAAATATTCATGAGAAAGCTTCACGCGAATACTATACTATTAAAAATTGAAAATGCCTATGATATGGCAAATGGGTTGGACCGGGCCTCGCAAAGTTTCGGAGCGGTATAAACTCCAACCCAATGATAAATAATGTATTTAGTTTTGTTTATTGTCTAATTTTTCATTTTAAAACTAATACTAATGATAGATTAATATCGTAATGATACACTTGTCCATTAAAAAAGACACAAATATTTCTTTAGATTTTTTCGGGACCAGTTTTAACGATTTCCCGACTTTATTAAAGCAGTGATCATGATGAAAATTGGTCCCTGTTTTGTTAAGCATCAAGTAATCAAGTGTCTTATGTTACTTTAATCAAATCTTTAATACAAGGCGTGTTTAGTGATGGGCCTCGGATTACTTCTTAGTCATAATGAAAACCCATTTTCGGGATCTCAAATTCACTACGAATATACAACCAAATTATGCATATTTTTACTTTTTATAAACAGCCTATAGGGTTGCCGTTATCAAAACTCTTTTGTTATTAATAATTTTAACTTGCAATGTTCACTAAGGTAATGCTAAGCGATAATTGTTGCATAAGAAGGTCGTTCTCACATCTACGCTAAAATTGGGGTGTTTGTTTGGTCTTTTGAGCTTTCAGGTTCGGTTCATCTTTCATATAACTTATTTTCTGCTTAGTATATTAAAAATAAGCTCATATACTAAAGAATCAGTTAAATTAATAAGCTATAAAAAAAAAGACAGAACAAATAAGCTCCGAGTTCCAAAATTTTCAAATAGCTTTCAGGTTCGGTTCATCTTGTTTAAATGTATACATTATAGAATGTTTCTACTTAGTATTTTAAAAATACAGAACAAATAAACTCGTAAATTCAACATTAAAGTAAAAAAATGTCTCTAGTTCCAAAATTTATCAATCCAAAATAAAATCACACATAGTTAATTATTATCCTACATTTTATTTAATTTTAATATTGTCCAAAATTTTCAAATAGTATTTTTTATATAAATAATATAAATCATTAAAAAATCATAACAAAACTATGTATTTCTTGTTATCATCGATTCATAATACAAATCACCTAATTAAACAAATCAATTTTGTCAGAATCTGCATATATGATTGGAAAAAAAAAACATTTATATATGTTTTTCGTTTTTTTTTTAAAGACAAAGACTCACACATCCATTAAACGTAACGAAAAAAAAAAAAACATACCTGCTGCTTCGGCTTTACGTTGGGCTAATTCACGATCATTGATAAGTTCTTCGTTACCATTCGTTAACGAATTTACACCTTTAAGTCCTCTAGCATTTTTGCTAGGTGTATTCAATATAATCGAATTTGAACTACTCTCTTGTGGCATTATATTATATGGTCTATATACACACAAATAAACTTCATATCAAAAATAATCAAAACAAACGAGTAACATATGTGAATGTTTACGTACCGTTAGAACGATGAAGGTGAACGGAGAAGATTGTTCGAGTTCCGGTGGTGGTGAGAATGGATTATTCCGGTTGATTATGGGAGGTGAAACGAGATAGTTGTGTGTTGAGTTGATGAAAGAATTGAAGACAAATTTATGAAAATTGTTGTGTCATTTAATGTGACTAGAATTTCATTATGAAAGACAAAAGTGGGAACTTAATAAATACAATATTCCTACTTTGTATATGATGGAGGAAAAGTTAAGGGCAATTATTTTTATTTTTTTACCCGTCTAAGTTTTAAATATCGTTATTATACGTATTTATATAGACATGATACATTGGCACGTAATATGACATATTTTTTTTATGAAAGTTTTATTGGTTAAATACGTACAATAATGAATATTATATTTATAGATTTTAGAGAAAAAATTATATGCATTTTGAAACACTTTTATTTAAATTTAAAAAAAAACAAAAAAAATGTTATTTATTTTTAACATAATTAAGATGTCCAAAGTGTAGAACCTTTGTGAGTTCGAATCCCTTAAGTTTGGATATGATCCGCATCTTGGTCGCTTGGTGATAGTATTCTTGCATATGGAAACTTGTTAAGTTTTGTTAGATAAATTTATATGGAATTGTTTCAGTGTCTCTAATATCATGAAGTTATCGTGTTACTAATTGGAGTAAGAAAATCCGTCTATAAGTTGAAATGACCGTTTATATGAACTTTGTTTGGGATAACACAAAAAATGTGTTCTCGTTTTTGAATGTACAGACCGATTATCTGAAAACATATAAGCCGACCGAACTCAACTTTTTAGTTCACTCCAAGAAGAAAGGTCTCGTCGCTTAACAAAGTTCAAGTCGTTAAAAGAAGTGACTAGCCGATATGTATCATCTAGTGCCACTACCTTATCACTCATAAGCTAATAAAATAATTATCGTTTAAAACTTGACATATTAGTAAAATGCCTAATATATAGTCCTTATAGAAATAGAAATATCTTTCAATTGGTAATTAAATTTATTAACTATCAAAAATTGTATAATACTATAACTTTAGAAAAATAATAAATATATATATTTTTAATTACCAAAATAAGATTTGGTATTAAAATACTTGTATATACAGGGGCGGAGTCGAATTTTTTTCCGAGTGAATTCATGATTAGATTTTAGTTATGTTTGTATGCAAAATCAATGAGTTCATACATTAACTAAGCCTAAACTTATACAAAAATTTTAAAAAATTTCAATTCAACGGGTTCGATTAAACCCGTTTAGATCAACGTATCTCCGCCCCTATGGATATGCTTTGTATGTTGCCACTTGCAAAAGAATTTAGACATCATATAGTCCACGAGAAGGCCGGCAATATTTTATATAAAGATTAGATTATAATTACTATAAAGTATTTAAATTAAATATGTATTTACTAAAAATCACATTTAATTAAAATAAATGTATAAAGAGAAAGAGAATAAGTAAACGTTGGAGGAGGTTTGAAAAATAGAAAAGTATAATTTTGTTTTTATTTTATAATTTTAAAAAAATAAATATTTAATGTAACGTTGGATCCCTCATTTTCAAATGATTTAGGAGGCAAACCTTTGAATGTCTTTTACAACGTTTGTGTCCCATGTTCAAAGGACCACCACCTATTCAAATTATATATTATTTTTGTTTTTATTTTTATTTTTATTTTAATTTATGTCGTTCAACGTTATTATGAGTCGTTCAAAGGTTTTGTTTAGTCAAACGCTTAAGTAGTTATCGGCTAAACAACGACATCTTTCGTTTAATTTTGCCGAACTAATGAACAATTAAACAAACTGAATTTTCTGGTCCGTGTTGATTCGCTTAAAAATGAGTTCGTTCGTTTTGTTTACGTGTACATAACTACACAATAAACGTACACAAATTAACATAAAACATATATTAATAAACCGGACAAAAAAAATATTAAAATAGTTATTCAAATATTCGAAACTCTAAATATGTATAAATTTGCATTTACACTTACGTAATTGCTTAGTTGACTCGCTTAATAAGGACTTTGATTAAAGATGGTCATGAGTTCGAGTATGGAATCGTAGTTAGTCCGAAAAAATTAACCTTTTGTTGGTTAAGGGCATGTTTGCAAGCATCAGACTCGGACTTGGACTACGGACTACGAACTACGGACTCGGACTCGGACTCGGTCCGTGGTCTGAGCGTTTGATAAGTTCATGAAAAGTTCGGATCACGGACCGAGTCCGTGATTTTGCCTTGTTCTCGGTCTGCGGGTTTTCAAAACGGACCGAGTCCGAGGCAAAATCACGGACTCGGTCCGTGGCCGAGCTTTTTATGAACTTATCGAACGCTCGGACCACAGACCGAGTCTGAATCCGAGTCCATAGTCTTTGATGTTTGCAAACAGCCCCTAAATTATCAATATTTATTTAGTTAGCTTTATTTATATTTATATTACTGGTATTAATGTCCGTACAATAGACATTAATACAAACAATTACACTAATTTCTATTAATTTTAATGGTTCGTCGAACATTCAGTTCATTTACAACTTTAATGGCAACTTAATAGTTCCAATAAGAGACGGTCAAACAACCAATATGTTCTTCCATTAAATTGAGTAATAAGTAATAACCCTAGGTTTCAATCCTCTTTGGCTCTTTGACTAATGAATCCAAGATATTGACCCTAATGGTGGGTCTAGAATCAAAATTGAATTCTATTTGATATATAAATTGTTTTAGGTCCGTAATATTAACATAGAACGAAATATAGATATAGAAGTCGTCCTATACCGAATTGAAGGTAACCGCGGCTACCCTAAATAACGCCTAATTCTCACGAATATCGCTTTGTAAAAAACGCAACACGTCCATAACTTTTGTTCAAGCATGATAAAGGATGTGCATGAGAGAGCATAATTACCGTTGGCCCCTCTTCTCCCATGTTCATTATTATGACCTCCATGCTTTTGGCTTGTGGAATTTGTTCTTTATAGTTTGCGGGTTTGTGGCCTTAATTGGTTCTTTTTCATTAGGGTTGCATAAAGTTTAGATTTGAATCATAAACACAATAGGGTTTGATTCAATGCATTTGCCACACATTTGTTTAACAAAGCTTAAACACGAGTTGATTACGATCCAAAATGATTATTAAATACAACTTTTCTTGTATATATACCAAGTTTATTTTTGAAAAAACATTAATAACCGGTAACTTTAACGAGTTACATTACCCTTTGAGATCCATAAGTTAAACTAATACTTATTCGGTTTAGTTCAATGTTCATATAATACATTTCAGAGTGATAGTCGCGGGTTGTGATTACCACGGACTCACCGAGCAATATGTTAAAAAGTTAAATTTTTCTGTTTATGTATATCTACGGGTTATAAGAATTCTTTTTTCGAATACGACTTGGTTATACACATGTTCGATGAGTAATGCATCAATGCTATGTAATGGGCCATTTTTTATGGGCCAGAAGGAAATAAGTCTTTGAACATTCTGAATTCAAAGCCCAATAAAAGATTAAAAGGTATTTCTAATGGAAAATAACTAATTTATTCATTTGTTTTTAGTTTAGTGTTTTTTTTTTTTTTTTTTTTTATGCTACTAAATAAAATAGTTACACATCATTATTTTATTTAAAAGGTATTTGTAATGGAAAATAACTAATTTATTCATTTGTTTTTAGTTTAGTGTTTTTTTTTGTTTTTATGCTACTAAATAAAATAGTTACACATCATTATTTTATATTCAATTAATAGAGTTTTAGGCTTAAGTTTTGAAAAGTTATGCTACAAAATAAAGTAGCTGCATTTATTTATTTGTTTTTGATTTTATTTAGTCCTTTGAATTAAGTTACTTCATTTTCATTTGTTTTCTATTTACTATAATTAATTATACAAATAATTGTTATATTTTATTTACATGTTGATATAGGATGATATAAATGTAACATTAACACAAGAGTTATATAAATTATTGTTATATGCCTATATGTATATAATTTTCGGTTGATGCCAACTTTTTTTTTTTCCTACTTTTGTCTTCTTTTTTGTTTTGCCTTATTCTTCGCGTTTCGTTAAATAGTTATAAACTTATTGTTGGTCACCCTGTTGGATCTTGGTTTACACCCAATCACTAGAAAGTTGCGGAATGACTTTAAAGTGAATATATATTGATGTAACATTCAAATAACCGAATGATTGATATTATTAATCTAATGTAAAGGTTTACAATACGAATAATATCAAATACAAATGATTACAAGACTTTAGATCGCTCGAGTAGGTTGTTGCTCAGGTGTGGAACACGACTTGCGTAACAATTGTTTCCTCTCTCTAGAACGGCTACATTTATGGTTGATAGTTAGAGTATTTATAATTATCCATAAAATCCCTAACTTGTTACGCAACCGCAACACCATAATGGGTGTTGCGTAATGCAACGTGGTGGCGTCAGTGTTGCATGGGCAACACTGAGCGTAACAACCATAAATGTGACGAAAACTTACAACTCGATCTATATACATTCCAGGCTTCACAACATGTTTCTAAACTAAGTACAAACTACTATCAATGATGAATATGTCTCAACAAACTCCCCCTTTGATGTAGCTTGTACTTTCGACTGAATTTCTTGAGAATTTCGATGTCGTGAGATCGAGAGTTGTTTCTTTGACTTCAACGAAGTATATCTCACAGTCTGCAATCGACGTATCTTGAATCTCTTGAACTCCGAGTCTTCATCCTTAAGCAATGCGACTCCATGAAGATTGGCTTCGAGTCTTTAACTTCCAGGAAGTGCTAAACTCTTCGAGATCCAAACTTTACACTCTGTAAACCTCACTTACAGAGAAACTATCCAAACACGTGTTTTGTTCTTTACACTGATAAAATCTTTTAGTTTTTCAGAAAACACGTGATAAAACCTTATGATCTTATACGATACGTGACGACGAATAAAATACACATAGAAATAAAATCTTTTTTGATTTTTTGTTGTGTTTCTTAACCTAGAAACGTAAAATCTTTTTGGGATTTACATCTATATGATATATACACTACTTTAGCAACCTAAAAACGTCAAAAATTTTTTGACAGGAAATCGTTTGCTTATAGGATCATATCACTAGAAGTGGAGTCATATGAACGTGCCGATTATTAGTATATTTGTCCTCTTAAGTACAACATCGACAACATAAAAGCAATATTCCGATTATGTATTTACATATGTGTATACGGAGTCCCACTTATATTTACATTTTGCCAATTCCGAACTCTCCTCAAAGTATCATCGAACTCTCAGTATTTATTAAGAAAATGTCACTTATTCCTAATTTTATTAACTAAGTTGGAAAATTGGTCCATGTCGAGTATTGATGCTATGCACACTCTTTTGTGAGTACGCGTATAACCGTTTTAGGTATATATAAGTTTTGCTTAAACCCGGTTACACACTGTGCCCCCAATATCACGACATTTCTCCGAAAACTAATATACAATACGTATAGTATTTATTCATTTATTTATGAGGTGTTTATGACACGAATTCCTTCCCCTGTCTTTTCCTTTTATCAAGTCAGCATCAAGGGTTACGAGTCTTTATTTGACTTAATTACATAACTGATAATTTAGAGTTATGAAGTTTTTCTCACTTTTTCTTATTACGCTCTTATCCCCCCCCCACCCCCCAATATATATATATATATATATATATATATATATATATATATATATATATATATATATATATATATATATATATATAGAGAGAGAGAGAGAGAGAGAGAGAGAGAGAGAGAGAGAGAGAGAGAGAGAGAGAGAGAGAGAGAGAGAGGTTCTTGTAAAACAAACTTTAAGGTAAAATAAGTAAAAAAAAATTAAAAAATAATTTATAACGTTAGATATTTTGGATTATCGTTTATTTTAACCATATATCAAACTTTAAAAAACGAAGTTTTGTTCTACATCAAAAAATGGGTAGTTTTATCGTTGTGCATCAAATTTGAATATTTACTGCACAAAAATAATGAATTTGATGCACAACCCCTAAACGACATATATTTTGATGAATATCAAAACCTGCTTTTTTAAAGTTTGTTATACTTGAATAAATAAACATAATACAAAATTACACATATTATAAATTATTTTTTCATATTTTTTACTTAATTTACTTTAAATATTGTTTTATAAGAACCTCCTCCTCCTATATATATATATATATATATATATAATCCTATTGCTGACAAATTTCGCAAACCGAAAATTTTCGACTTATCACTGAAATGGACAGAAAAAGCCATGTGACCTGTTATAAATAGTTTCAAAAAATTGTTCAGATAATATTAGTTGTACCTACTGTTACAGCAAACAATAACTTATGACTCTAATAAAACGAATTTAAATATTATATATTCAATTTAAAAAAACAACATTTTGAGTTGTCCGTTTGACCCATTTGGGTAAAAACCCAAACACAATTGAACAATTCAATGTTCATATTTCATAAGTAACTGGGTTAAAATTGTGTCCTATATTTAGTCTCATGTGTTAACATATTAGATAAAACCTATGTTTTAGGTCTACAGTTCGGCACCTTAAGGAATGCAAATGGTTTGTAAAAAAAATTCATGAATAGAAATAATGACTTCTTAGATTGTAAATCCTTTGAATCAAGAGTTTTGGTGTGGTCTCAAGGATTGTTGAGTTTGAAGATCGGTTGATATTTTGGTGCAGACGAAGACTGAAATCTAGAAAACTTCCATCTTTGAATGTATTGTTTCCTCCATTAAAAAAAGAAATCGTATATTGCGATTTCAAGTTTTAAAAATGTTGCCATTTTTGTTGAAAGTTGAATTCTAAAATACAAAAGTTAGCAAAGCAACATGATTCAAACTATTTGTTTAAATATTCACCATGTTCATAAAGTTCGCCTTTTATTCAACTTTAGAAAGCCAATCAAGAACACGATTTTGCTCCCTCATCACGAGATTCATGTTAAAGGTCTCCGTTGATTTTTGAACATATTTAAACCCACTTGCCTCTTTTGTATTCATGCTTTGCGATATCAACATATCAAATGAGGCATACCAAAAGTCATAGTAGTCCCCTTTTAGATACTTTGTGATGGTTTAGGGTTTAGGAGAAGAAAACTTTAACGGTGGCTAAATTATAATATACTATACCGTTGTATCTATATCAAGTTTAATACTTGTTACTATATATGTGACAATTTTGACCCATTTACCTCAATAATAAGTTAATCTATAACTTTGTTAGAAATGAAACGGGTCAAATGAGTTAAACTTCTATTTTAAATTACATACAATTGACAACACAATTCGTAATCTTTTTATCCAGTTTTTATATGCAAACTTTACCTCTCTTTTAAATTAGTGTTATGATTACCGAATGACTTGAAGTTCACCACATTAATCTAAGAGTTACGGGTTTAAATTCCGTAACAAACAAAAATATGAATAATTGTATAGTATGATTTATATGTCCATCTTTCTAAAAATAAACAAAAATATAGTGCTATGATTATTATATAAATTAGCTAATGGTATTCTTCTGGTACTAGTCTTAATCAATATAATTAAAGCCTTTTATTATGGCAATTCTCTTTTAACTATTTTATAAGTTCCCTAGTTTTTAAATACATTGTAGTAGGTTTCTATTACAATAATTCCAACTTTACTTTTCATATCGACTTTATTTCTTATATCCATGACTTTTACGTGTATCCAAGAAACATAACATTGTGGGCTTACCTTGTTTACTTTGTCTTTTTAGTATTTTTGTAGGGTGAACATATATACATGTCAATAAATCCTTATATATAGTGTATTTAATCTAAAAACCAAATTTTTTCGTCGCAAATTTTTTTTGTGTAAAACATTTTGAGGGGACAACTACCCCCGTTACCCATACTAATTGGTACGATAGATTGGTCTTTGTTGGGGATATAACATTTTGTCAGTTTGGAAATAACAATAACAAACCATGTAAAGAATGAAGTGTCACACCCCGCTAAAGCGGAAACACGGAATGTGAAGAGCAAAGAATCATTTCACGAGTTATACCAAAAGTCAACGGTTCAAGTCATATAAATTGAAATTAAAAAGGTAACCATGTTTGAAAGATACAACCAAGATCCGTAAATATAGAACGACAAATACATAATAAGGTATTTTGATAAAAATTCCCAAGTATCAAAGGTCTTTTCCCGTATTACTCTTCACATAACTAGCTTGACCCGCCTGAGCAATGCACTTCATAACTTACGCTTCGTTTCCTGAAACATGAGATAAAGTGTCAACTACGAAAACGTAGTGAGTGAGTTACAGTTTATAAGTTGACCAGAAAGTTTCAAAGAAAGTTTGGACGAGTATATGTATAAGTATAAAGTTATCAAAAGAAACAAGCGGATAAGCAATCGCTTAAAGATAATTTATATACTGTCGTAAAAATTCCAGTCAAGAGTTTAACGTTCGTAAACAGTCCAAGTCAAATTCAGAGTTCATAAAAGTTCAAGATAAGTATATAATAGTAAAGAGGTTTCCCAAAGGGAGGTTAGCGGAGAAAAGTCGCTTAAAGTTTATATACTATCAAAGTTTCAAAGCGTCGGGCGTACCAATGCCCTAAAGTTAGAAGAGACCAAGTAGAGTCAAACTTAGTCAATTCATAGTAGCAGAGTCAGTTGCTAAAAGTTTGTAAATTTATGCGTAAGTAACCAATTAGATTTCTTGTATCAACCTCTTGGCATCTATAACTTAAGTGTTCACACTAATCCGATTATCCAACCGTGCGGCCCCAACTCCCCGCCTCTCAAACGGGAAATTAAAAGTTACTTAGTAATATGTACTTAGACTGCCATCTAAGCAAGGAACGGTTCTTTCCTAAGTATCGATACCCATAATTACTATACGGCTAAGTAGTTAATAGTGTGAAAGTCAAAGAAAAAGAATCATCGGGCACTAAGTAGTTTTGGTTTAAAAGAGAGTAAGATCTATCACTTAAGAACGTGTCATAGTTCCATCAAGGGTTGGATACGCATACAAGCATCAATAATTAGTTTAGTCAAGAGAGAGAGAACCAATAAGTTTAAGTAAAGTTAAATAATTTACGCATAAGAGTTCAAATAGACGTTCAAATAAGTCCAAGTTTAATAAGTCAAAGTCAAAGTTTGATAAGTCAAAAGTCAAAGTTTGATAAGTCAAAAGTCAAAGTTTGATAAGTCAAAAGTCAAAGTTTGATAAGTCAAAAGTCAAAATAGTTCAATAAGTTCAAAAGTCAAAATAGTTCAATAAGTTTCAAAGTCAAAATAGTTCAATAAGTTTCAAAGTCAAAATAGTTCAATAAGTTCAAAAGTCAAAATAGTTCGTAAGTCCAAAAGTCAAAATAGTCGTACAAGTTCACAAAAGGTTCGATCTCATGTTTCCCCCAAAAAGAGTACTTAAAATGTAAGAGTAGAGAGGGGTGTAACTCACGGGTTGCGAAGATAAGAACTTGGAAGAATGGTCGGAAATGAGAGCCGGGAATCACCGAATGCCTAAGGATACCAAGATTTGTTCAAGTGTTATTATCAATGTTCTAAATAACCCGCCATGAAACCGCCATTTCTCGCCATTTCTCAAGGCTTGGAGTAGCCGCCATGGCTCCGCCATGTCTCGCCGTTTCTCAAATCTTGGAGTAGCCGACACGAAATGATGGATAACTTCTTTCTAAAGTTTGGTTACTATATTTTACATTAGTTGTATATTGATATATGAAATTATTAACTTTTTATAATTTATTGGTGTTGATATAACTTAATAATAGTAAAAATATATATAAACGTATATATAAAATTATAAAATATATTAATTTTTTGCCGCTTTTTCACGCCTTGAAAAACGTCATGTCTCGCCATTTCTTGCAAAGCTTGAGGCTTGCTCATGCCGCCACGCCACACCTTACGTTATCTATAACCTTGGTTATTATTATATTAAGTTATTATACCTAATATATAATAAATGAAATTTGTGTTATATTATGTAATATAAGTAAATTTTTAGTCAAACTTTAAGTGTCAAAGTCCATTTTGTCCAATATTGCCCGAAACGGTTAACGTTTTGTTTTAGTCAAAAAGTCCAAAGTTGATGTTATTGTTGTTATGTTGAATATGTTTTGTTTGCCAAAGTGTTTTATATTTCCTAACGAAATTTGGGCAGCGCTTCCGCGCCCAAATTCTATGTCCAAAAATATTAACCACTTTCCCGCTTACAAAACACATATACCAACATAACGTTTTCAAACATGTTTATCTTAGTCAATTAAGTCCAATATAAGTCACCAATATGTTCATTTTTACAAAAATCAGTCCTAAATGTCATGTCTCAAAAGTCAGAACGCGTAACCAAGTTTTTAAACGGCCAAAACGACATTTTCGGGAAGGACAGCAGGTCGGTGCTAAGCACCTGGACATAGGTGCGCAGCACCTACCCTGCTGTTCTTCCTTTTTCGAGTTTTTCTTGCAAAATCGTTTATGTAAGTGGTAGATCTTGACATGCAATCGGTATAAACCTTATTAATCATCATTATATCAGTTTATAAACAACTTTTAACCACAAAAACAAGGATTTAACCATCATTTATTAAAAACCCGTTTTTGTATGAAAATGGTTATAAAACTTCATCAAAACTTGTTTTTATGGTTTTGAATATACATGCAATGAGTTAGATTGATAATATATGTAAAAAGGAAGATTTCTACCGGATGAAAATGCTTGGATGATGTTTTGGTAGGATTTAGAGCTCCAAAAGTGGTAGAAAACGTTTTGAAATCGAAATCCTTTGCTTCCTTTTCTTCCTCTTGATGTTAAAACGTTTTTAGATGATGATTTTGGTGGGTTTGATGGCTGTATTTTCTGGTTTAAATGGGGGTTTTAGAGAGAAGCTAGAGAGAGGATGGAGGAAAACAAGTGTGTGTGTGTGTTTTTGGATTTATAAAAATGAAAATGAAAAGAAAATAGGTAGTGTAATAAAGGGGGTGTTTGTGACTGCTATTTCCAGTACTTGAGTGGTAAAAGTCGAGTTTGATTGGTGGTTTATGTTTATAAAAACGAGACAATAACAAAAATACAAAATTTGAAATCTGGTGGCCTGGTGCTGCGCACCAAAACCATAGGTGCGGCGCACCGGGTGGTTTTTCAGCTTTATCTGATTTTTCGTTCTTACGTTTTTGCTTCGTTGGACCTTTTTGTTAATTGAAAGTTCTTAAGTATGATTTGTTATGAACTTAGGAAAGTTTATTAGTTGTTTTCTTGGTATTAGGACTTATATAATTGATTCCGGGAGTGATTCCGACACTGTCGCGTATCCGGTTATTGATCAGTTAAAGGCAACGGTAGACAATAAGAGAGACATAAAGCGTAAATTGTACCTAGAATTTGACGGTTGTCACATTCTCCCCGGGTTGAAAGAAATTTCGTCCCGAAATTTAGTTCGTACCATCATGGAGGAAGGTTCTGGAACCGATGCGGATATTTCTGACGGATTCGGTCCTCACGTTCCCATGTGAGATCGTGACCACGTCGAGAATCTCCACTGAGACTTGATGATGGATGAAAGACTTACCTGGGTTGTTTGACCTCCCGGTCAACAACCTTAAGCGGTTCATCAAAGAGTTTGAGTTCAGCATCGATTTCGACCTTGTCGAGGGGGTTGACGATGGTCTCATCAGATAGATGCTTTTTGAGAGTGAGACATGGAAATATGTATGTATGGACGTTTGAAGGAATCAGGTGGGGCTGAAGGCGATGAGCGGTCGGACTAATACGTCCTAAGACTTAGTTTTGACTGGCGTACCTCGGGCTCAGTTTTCCGCGTCTCCAGAAGCAGACTATCCCTTTCCCATGGCGATACCTTGGGAGGTACTCTGTTGCCATCTTGGGACTCGGGGGGTTTTCTTCCGGTTGGTTACGTAGCTTTTCTGACGGGTACAGGATGCTTCCCGTCTTCCACGAATGAAGGGAGACGTCGGACCTTGCAAGTCGTCAATCGTTGGCTTCTAGCCAACAGAGCGGTGACCGACACTTGCGTCCAAATAGGTATTGAGGGGTTCGCTCTTGGTGCTGGCATGGAAGTCGTTGTCATAGGTGAACTCAGGGGAGGTGAGTATCTCGACTTCCTATGAAGGCAACTACACGCACTCTCATCATTTCATCAAGCGTTTGGATCGTCCTTTAGTTCTGACCATCGGTCGGAGGGTGGTATGCGGTGATGAGGTCTAGTCGCGTCCCTAGCGATTCTCTGGAGGGCATTCCAAAGAGGACGGGGCGCAGGTCGACTTATCCTTATCGGCGGTGATGAGGAGAGGGGTTTTGATATTTCACCTTAACCTTGGAGTGAGTGAGGCACTTGGTTATGCGCAAGGCGGTATCCCTTTTTCATGACTGGCCGCCATCAATATTCTCGGAGATCCTCGTACACACGTCGGATTCCGGGCGGATGGAATATCGAGATCGGTGGCCCTTGTCAAAAGGGGTTCACGAAGATTCTCGGATTCTGGATTTCATGCTCGGCCATTGATGCAGTGGGTTACGTCTGGTCTGAGTCCGAACTCCTTCATGGTTGATAACATAATCAGGGAAATGTACTTCTCGGAGCCCAAATTTACGCTTTAAGAATTTGGCGTACGATTTCCGACTTCTGGGGAGTTCTAGAATGAGCTTAAGGTGTTTCACAAGATCTTCCTTGTTCCTGGAGTATATGAGAAAGTCGTTTATGAATACGATTACGAATCTGTCCAAGTATGGCCTACACACTCTGTTCATTAGGTCCATGAGTACTGTTGGTGTGTTGGCTAGGTCAAATGGCATGACGGGAATTCGTAATGTCCGTATCGAGTTCAAATGTGGTCCTAGGAATGCCGGCTTTACTGACACGAACCTGATGATAATCTGGGCGGAGGTCTACCTTGAGATGCAAGTTGCTTCCAGCAACTACTCGAATAGGTCGTCGATCCTCGGGGGTGATTATCGGTTCGTGTCGGTCAGCTCGTTAGGTTCACTATAATGGGTGTACAGGCGGAGGAATCCGTCTTTCTTTTTGATAGGGGAAATTCGGGGCTTCCCAGGGGGGTGAACTTGAGCGGACAGAGTCATGGTTTAGAAGTTCCTGCAGCTGCTTTGGCATCTTTTGCATTTCGAGTGGTGCCAGACGACATGGTGTCTTGGCGACCGGTGTTGTGCCAGGAATGAGGTCTTATACGGAATTTCAACTTGTCAATGCGGCGGTAGCCCAGGAAAATCCTCAGGAAAGACTCTGGGTGGTCCTTGACTACAGGAATGTCTTGGACTCGGCTTTCCTTAGGCTTACGTCTGGCGACATGGGCGAGGGGTGCGTCGTAGTCCTTCTCGAGGTATTTGCACATTTTTAAACAAGACAAGCTGCGAAGTCGTCATCCGGGTTTGTCCTCCCGGACGACGAGAGCTTTACTCCCTGAAAAAGGGGGGATACAGATGAGTTTGTCGAAACAAACAGTCTTGGCTCGAAAATGAGATGACCAGTCCATTTTGATGATGACGTCTAAACTTTCCAGTTTGATAGGAGTGAGATCGATGTGGAAAATTTTGTCGGGTAAGCATGGTGAACGTCCTAAGATTGTATTCATAGCTTCGAACTCTTGACGGTTGGCATATTCGATAGTGAGCTACCCTTAAGAACTTTAGATCCCAGGTAAAGGAGGGGTCTAAATTCTAAGGAGACAGAGCTTCTTTCAACTCCTGTATCGAATAGCACGGAAGAAGGATGGAAGTTGATAGGGAAACGTACACGTAACTGCACTGGGGTCCGGACGTGCTCCCTTGGCTGTGATTGCGAGAGTACATAAAGCTTTTGTGGTAAGCGCTATGGGGCGAGTCACACGGAGGTGTTGGTTGCTTGTTACTGTTTTTTTCCTTGTGGCCTAATGGTGAACCTTCCTTTTCTTGTTTCCCCCTTCGCTGGATGCGGGTTGGAGGGGAAAGGGAGGTTGTTGGTTCCAAGGTCTTCGTCCTCATCCTGTTGGATTGGTACAGGAGGGAGAAGGGGTTTATTGTTTCCGAGGTGTTCACCTTCTTCTTGCTCGATGGTGGCTGGGAAGAAGGGGAGGTTATGGTCAGGGTTGTACTCCGGGTAGTCGATGTTGGGGTTGTCGTCCCCGAAAATTCCGTTGTTGATCCCATCGATGATCTGGGCGACCGTGCTTGGGAGTGCCGATTTGAACTGCGCAGTTATCTGCTCAGCCATAAGGTCAACGCGGCTCCTCTTGGGAGGCATGGTTCCACAATGGAAAGAAGGAATTGGTTTAGGGCGTACGATTAGGAATTTGTGATAAGGATTTAAGTCAGGGGTTAATAGTAACCAATACACAGGAGTAATATGAACGGATAGTTAGTACATGCACTATGGTGGTTCAAGTGATAACAATAGAATGGTTCAACGACGATGTCAGGGTTCACACGAGAACGGCGAGTATAGACGATAAAGGTAGAGAATTTCCATTAATAATAATACTATGGAGTCAAGTACATAGTTCGGAATAAGAAGAGAGAGTACGAGTACGATACAAGGAAACAGAAATGAGAATGGCCTTGGGTGGTGTTCACGGGAAAGTTACAACTCGAGCCTTTGGTACCAACACAAGGGAAATCTGATTAATGACGCCTTCCTGGAAACATCTTAGCGGCAATGACGGCCAACAGAGTCCTCATGATCAAACACGTCCCAACGAGACGCTGCACAGTTCGTGTCGTGGCTCGGGTCGATGCGATGATTCGCAACGATTGCTCGGACAACTGATGCGCAACATTGGTGACTTCGCTGTTGAGGAGCCCTTGCTACTGGGTCTCCTTGCAAGTCCTCGAACCTCTCGGTGGAAGTGGAAGAATGCGGCCGGCGGGGGAGGCTGAAGGGAAGGTGAAATCATAGGTCTGGAGAGTCCGGTCTCCTGGGCACGTCGTCTCTCCTCTAGGAACTGGCGTTCACAATGGTACCAATCCATGGTCGGTATAGGGAGAGGAGCGGGTTGAGACGGATAAGACTGTTGTCCGGTCATCCGATCTGGAAGACGGCCGGGGTGGATGATCTGTCTACGCGCGGTGTCTTAGAGTGGGGCCCTTAGGACGGCGGCGATGCTGTAGCGGGCGCTGGTGGAGGAGGGGGTAGTACAGTCCTCGGGATGGATCCGCTATTGCTGTTGCTCGCCATCGACGTATCCTCCGTCGGGTCGGTCGTCTGGTGACGTTGACTCTCGGAGGCCGTGTGGCCCTTTGAAGGTTCGCGCGATGGGGAAACGGCTCGGGTGGGAATCGTGACTGAGGTCGAAAAGGTGATCGCGAACGGGATGACTGAGACGTGTCGAATCTGCGAACATCGAGTTACACAAGTACGGGGGAAACTAGAAATAGGAAACACGTAAGTAAATTGCATGCACGGGTCAGTTATGTGAGAATCGGGAATT
The DNA here is from genome assembly GCA_910822075.1 of Senecio squalidus. Lineage (NCBI taxonomy): Eukaryota > Viridiplantae > Streptophyta > Magnoliopsida > Asterales > Asteraceae > Senecio > Senecio squalidus. Next base: position 64,071,381 of record CAJVGC010000065.1, read on the forward strand.
GATAAGACCGGGAATTTTTCGACCCAAAAACCGTTAACGATAGCAATTCCTTTTTCGTTCTTGCATAATTCATTTTGAACTATGGATGGTTGATCAAGTCACGCATAGTTGAAAAAGAAAATCATGCAATTGCGAAAAATAATATACTAAAGTTTGAACCCGAAAATGATTTTTCTGAAAAGCCTTGGTTATAGTTTTGGTTTCGAAAACTTTTTTGAAAAATTTTGAAAACCGTTTTCACTATAACCCGTGCTCTGATACCAAGTCTGTCACACCCCGCTAAAGCGGAAACACGGAATGTGAAGAGCAAAGAATCATTTCACGAGTTATACCAAAAGTCAACGGTTCAAGTCATATAAATTGAAATTAAAAAGGTAACCATGTTTGAAAGATACAACCAAGATCCGTAAATATAGAACGACAAATACATAATAAGGTATTTTGATAAAAATTCCCAAGTATCAAAGGTCTTTTCCCGTATTACTCTTCACATAACTAGCTTGACCCGCCTGAGCAATGCACTTCATAACTTACGCTTCGTTTCCTGAAACATGAGATAAAGTGTCAACTACGAAAACGTAGTGAGTGAGTTACAGTTTATAAGTTGACCAGAAAGTTTCAAAGAAAGTTTGGACGAGTATATGTATAAGTATAAAGTTATCAAAAGAAACAAGCGGATAAGCAATCGCTTAAAGATAATTTATATACTGTCGTAAAAATTCCAGTCAAGAGTTTAACGTTCGTAAACAGTCCAAGTCAAATTCAGAGTTCATAAAAGTTCAAGATAAGTATATAATAGTAAAGAGGTTTCCCAAAGGGAGGTTAGCGGAGAAAAGTCGCTTAAAGTTTATATACTATCAAAGTTTCAAAGCGTCGAGCGTACCAATGCCCTAAAGTTAGAAGAGACCAAGTAGAGTCAAAATTAGTCAATTCATAGTAGCAGAGTCAGTTGCTAAAAGTTTGTAAATTTATGCGTAAGTAACCAATTAGATTTCTTGTATCAACCTCTTGGCATCTATAACTTAAGTGTTCACAATAATCCGATTATCCAACCGTGCGGCCCCAACTCCCCGCCTCTCAAACGGGAAATTAAAAGTTACTTAGTAATATGTACTTAGACTGCCATCTAAGCAAGGAACGGTTCTTTCCTAAATATCGATACCCATAATTACTATACGGCTAAGTAGTTAATAGTGTGAAAGTCAAAGAAAAAGAATCATCGGGCACTAAGTAGTTTTAGTTTAAAAGAGAGTAAGATCTATCACTTAAGAACGTGTCATAGTTCCATCAAGGGTTGGATACGCATACAAGCATCAATAATTAGTTTAGTCAAGAGAGAGAGAACCAATAAGTTTAAGTAAAGTGAAATAATTTACGCATAAGAGTTCAAATAGACGTTCAAATAAGTCGAAGTTTAATAAGTCAAAGTCAAAGTTTGATAAGTCAAAAGTCAAAGTTTGATAAGTCAAAAGTCAAAGTTTGATAAGTCAAAAGTCAAAGTTTGATAAGTCAAAAGTCAAAGTTTGATAAGTCAAAAGTCAAAATAGTTCAATAAGTTCAAAAGTCAAAATAGTTCAATAAGTTTCAAAGTCAAAATAGTTCAATAAGTTTCAAAGTCAAAATAGTTCAATAAGTTCAAAAGTCAAAATAGTTCGTAAGTCCAAAAGTCAAAATAGTCGTACAAGTTCACAAAAGGTTCGATCTCATGTTTCCCCCAAAAAGAGTACTTAAAATGTAAGAGTAGAGAGGGGTGTAACTCACGGGTTGCGAAGATAAGAACTTGGAAGAATGGTCGGAAATGAGAGCCAGGAATCACCGAATGCCTAAGGATACCAAGATTTGTTTAAGTGTTATTATTATATTAAGTTATTATACCTAATATATAATAAATGAAATTTGTGTTATATTATGTAATATAAGTAAATTTTTAGTCAAACTTTAAGTGTCAAAGTCCATTTTGTCCAATATTGCCCGAAACGGTTAACGTTTTGTTTTAGTCAAAAAGTATAAAGTTGATGTTATTGTTGTTATGTTGAATATGTTTTGTTTGCCAAAGTGTTTTATATTTCCTAACGAAATTTGGGCAGCGCTTCCGCGCCCAAATTCTATGTCCAAAAATATTAACCACTTTCCCGCTTACAAAACACATATACCAACATAACGTTTTCAAACATGTTTATCTTAGTCAATTAAGTCCAATATAAGTCACCAATATGTTCATTTTTACAAAAATCAGTCCTAAATGTCAGGTCTCAAATGTCAGAACGCGTAACCAAGTTTTTAAACGGCCAAAACGACATTTTCGGGAAGGACAGCAGGTCGGTGCTAAGCACCTGGACATAGGTGCGCAGCACCTACCCTGCTGTTCTTCCTTTTTCGAGTTTTTCTTGCAAAATCGTTTATGTAAGTGGTAGATCTTGACATGCAATCGGTATAAACCTTATTAATCATCATTATATCAGTTTATAAACAACTTTTAACCACAAAAACAAGGATTTAACCATCATTTATTAAAAACCCGTTTTTGTATGAAAATGGTTATAAAACTTCATCAAAACTTGTTTTTATGGTTTTGATCATACATGCAATGAGTTAGATTGATAATATATGTAAAAAGGAAGATTTCTACCGGATGAAAATGCTTGGATGATGTTTTGGAAGGATTTAGAGCTCCAAAAGTGGTAGAAAACGTTTTGAAATCGAAATCCTTTGCTTCCTTTTCTTCCTCTTGATGTTAAAACGTTTTTAGATGATGATTTTGGTGGGTTTGATGGCTGTATTTTCTGGTTTAAATGGGGGTTTTAGAGAGAAGCTAGAGAGAGGATGGAGGAAAACAAGTGTGTGTGTGTGTTTTTGGATTTATAAAAATGAAAATGAAAAGAAAATAGGTAGTGTAATAAAGGGGGTGTTTGTGACTGCTATTTCCAGTACTTGAGTGGTAAAAGTCGAGTTTGATTGGTGGTTTATGTTTATAAAAACGAGACAATAACAAAAATACAAAATTTGAAATCTGGTGGCCTGGTGCTGCGCACCAAAACCATAGGTGCGGCGCACCGGGTGGTTTTTCAGCTTTATCTGATTTTTCGTTCTTACGTTTTTGTTTCGTTGGACCTTTTTGTTAATTGAAAGTTATTAAGTATGATTTGTTATGAACTTAGGAAAGTTTATTAGTTGTTCATTAGGTTTTATTAGGTTTTCTACTCTACTCGTATATTTATATGATTCATCAATAATAATAAAGACAAAAATGTTATAATCATTCTTCATGAATAAGATGTTTATATGATCTATAATATTCTATTTGGATCATATATGTATCGAATGAAAAATTATTGTTCGACAAGTGTTTTAGATCAAAAGTTTAAATGCTTGAAGAAAATGACGACTTCAACTAAACACAATCATATGATAAGTGTTTAGATGATTAAAACCTGGTTTTATCGATATATAAACGAAATTATTAAGTAATTAGACATAACTTAACATATAACCATGATGTGTTTAATAAGTAAGGCATCTATTTGAAAGTGAAAATTTACATAAAACTACAACTAGCGCTATGACTAAGTTCTAAAGCATACAAAGCTTTTGTTGAATATTGTGATGCTTTTGTACACATGATAACTCTTTTAGGAAACCAGCATGATCGAAAAGTAGTCAATTAAGCAAATGATGGTAGATGGTCAAAAGGGGATTACTAACATAATTAAGGTTGAATACTATATACTTGTATTCTCGTTACAAACTAACCGTTAACACAAGGCGAAAACAGTCGTTAGAAACTCAAGATTGTGTTACATGTTAGCGGTTTTGCATCTTAGAAAGTACAGTTATAATTGTTAAAAACAAAACTCTTTTCAAGCTATACATATACCGATATACGTATAATTCTCAGCCTTGATTATGGATTAATCTCCTCTAACTACTTATATATGATGCATCATATATCAATGTATACACATGAAAAACATCATTGAATTGAGTTAACTTAGATCTCAATTCGGAAAAATAAATAAAGCCACAACAAAGTTGAAATAAGTGAACAAGAATGTTTTGTGGCGATATTAGGGTTTCACCTCTTTGTCTTGCAAGTTCGAGCCATGAGGTTACCCGAAGGTGGACTGCCCATTTGAAGCTCACATCGACTATGCAACCAATAAGAAAAGTGAATCGCACCAAAACTTGCTTTAACCTTAAAAGTTCCTTGGACACTATACAAAACCTTATTGCTCAAAACCTGTCTTTGAAGTTCCGTTGCATGATTTGGTGGCAAAGAAACTAAACTTGATGTGAAATTAATCTGGAACACCCTTATCTCCTTTCGTATTTGACTAAAAGGACGAATTGATTGACTTGCTATCAAATTGTTCTCAAAGTATAGTTCCATAACCGCATGCTCAAATTTTACCTCTAGTTTCCTGTTGGGGTTTGAAAAGTTTGCCATGAAAGTCAAATCACCATTGAAATGACCCGGTGAGTCAAAGTATATGGCATTCAGAGTTGCGTTTCTCGTGTCAAGAAAGGGTGTTCTTGGCTTGACAACAAGATATATGATCAGAGTGGCGATCCCAAAGAAGATTAAAAGGAGGCTAAAGATTAAACATATTACCGCGCTACACCAAATGGCGGGATTTGTATGGCGGTGTTTTCTTAACAAGAGTCTGTTACTTATTTTACTGGCTACTTCTTCATAAGGATAATCAAGTGAAAATGTGTGTGAATTTATCCTGTCCGATGATTGTTGTCTTGATAAGACATGTTTGGTTAGGGGAGACAGTTTCACGAATGATTGTTGTCTTGACATGAAACTACGCCCCATGGGAGACGGGGTGGTGGCTTTGGATTGTGGTGATGGCGTACAATAGACGGATGGCGGTTCTGGTGGTTCCGGTGGCGGTGATGGTGGTGCTCCAAAGGGTGACATGTTGAGAAGAACTGTTTAAGAGTAAAAATGATCACCAAGTGAAAGAATGAATGAGAAAATAAACAAAATGAATCATTGCAACATTATAATATAGTGTGTTATTATTTGGGATTAAAGGAAAGCAAAAGGGGAAAGTAAGTTTCTTTTTTGTTGATTTTAAGTAGTGATGGTGACTTAGTAGGTCCACGGCTCAATGGTGGTGTTTTTGAAATACAAGAAAGGTGTTTGGAAGGGGTTGGGTTAGGTTTTGATTTTGAAACCTTTTATTTTATTTTATATCGTAGTGTCGACATATTTCTTTATTTAATCTACGTTGTTTACATATTCATGTAAACGTTAAAAGGTCATGTCTACATGAACCGAACCGTACAAAAGAATATGATTTATGTTTAGTATCTACGTCTTTTATATCTTGCCTTCTTAACATAAATCAATTCGTAGAACGTATTATACCTTTCTAAAATGCAAACATGATCCGTCACTAACAAAATTCAAAAATAAGCCCCTAACATACTTGGGTTAACCTAAACTTGTGCTTTATTTGATTCTATGTTTATGAGTCATCATTTCCAAATTTTGGGGGACCTTTTTGCACTTTCTCGAACCATGGGTTGGTGTGGGCTTTGACCCTCAAGAATCAATGGCTTTGATTGAATCTTTATGGTGATTGTTTAATACTTACTCACTAAGAAAGTACCAAAAGGCTGCTCCAAGTAAATTATTTTCTTGTATTTGTTAGGGTTTTGAGTTTTGGTTGTGGACATGAAGTTGAAATGTGTGGGATTTGTTTTGTATAATTGAATCATTATTTGTGATTGACATTATTGTGTTGAAGGTACCTGTCTAAAAGTGTATACTTTATGTAACTTGTTTTCTTTGCACTTAGGGTTTAAAGTTTTATAGTTGGGCGAAATCATTATCAATATCGTTGTCGTTATAGGTTGTGGAGGAAAAGAAGCAATACCGAAATGAATTTCGGTATTGGTTTATGATTTGTACTTTACCCATCCAGATTGATTGATACTTATACCATATTTTATAAGTGAAATCTTCGCCTTAAGCTAGGTTTACATGTTATTTTTATTAGGTTAAATTAGTAAATGATTTTTTTCCTTGTTTAAATGGAAGTGTGTTGAATAAATCATGTGCTATATTAAATATATTTATATATAGATAATATTTGATTGTTTCAATAGTTTTTCTACCATGTACCTATAACACACATGATAAGATGTATTAAATGATTCCGAAATATTCTAATTTGTTAAAAATATATTAATCGAACTTAAAATTTTCTTATATTAAATATACATTTTTTATTTTAATGTATACACATTATAGAAAAACCTTTGTTTTAATACAATAAATCAAATAAAAATATTAATAACCTACAATATTAACATATTCTTACCTTAAGTGTGTTAAGTCTTAGAGGCAAGAACAAGCTTTAATTGAATATTTTAAGGATGAGCGTCGTATCGAAACACGTTAATATCGGGTTTTTTTGAAAACGTTATGTTGGTACCGAGTACCATATCGAAATGAGTCGGTTGGTAAAAGTTTCAAACAAAATACCGAATAACACCGATACCAGTGGTACCGAATATCAAAATTTTAGAAAATAGATTACCCGATATCGAACCGTTTGTAATTGGTCGGTAGTTGGTTTATGTACACGTCGGTACCATATTTCAATAACTTGCTCACTCCTATTAAATGTAATTTAATCGCAATTAACTTAGTGACTAACATTTATCCGACACTTGAATTGTTCATATTCTTATTATTCGGTTTGTAATGAAGATTAAAATTGGGATAAACAGAAAGAAAAATAAGACAAAAGTAGAAACTACTCGAAAGTCTATTCATTCACTAAAAAGTGTAAGAACACTAAACAATATTTTCTTCTAAAAAACCTTTTGCTTTTTGATAATTTTTTAATTTATTTGCCCACCTCAAGATTAAAAGGGAAATTTATAATCTTTATAGAGTTTTAGTTTGGGCACAACTAGTTTAAAACCCGCGATAGCACGGGAAAATATATCAAAACTAATAACATGAGTAATAAATGGGAAAAAGATGGTTAGTCTTTATTCAACATGAGAAGGTACAATAACCATATTTGCTTTATATCGCAAAACGTTACAAATCCAAACCCTTGTTTAAGTTGAAAAACAGACATCTTACTTAAACAAATAAATACTCTTCGTATTGAGAACTTTTCACAAAACACGATATATCTGCATATCTTTGAGATGTTACAAACTAATGCAAACATATAATTGAGCTAATAACAATCTCCAAGTAGACGAATGAAAATAAAAAAAAAATCGTATATGAGCTCGAGAAAGACCAATGTGAAATGACGGTACTTACGACTAACCTCTTATATGAGCACGATAATGCCAACAACAAAGCTCTTGTTCTTAAGGTTTTCCGTTACCTATGTTTGTAAGACACCTAATCATCTCAAGCAATTGCGTTCTGGATAAAAAAAAAAGTTGATAGAATTAGAGACAACTTCATCCTGGACACAATACTAAGCTTTGCCATTCTTTTTCTATTTTCAAATCCATATTCTATCAATGATATAATGTTTTAATTAGTTGTTAGATCTGATATAGCTTACCTTACCTCGGTGGATTGCAAAAGTAGAGTAACATATTGCGGATCTCTACAAGCATCTACGCAAATACCCATGACTTTTCGTTTCCTTTCATAACATAATATCCATTCGGATCAAGAGGGCATTCACCAAATGTAAACATCAACAAAACTTAGTCAAACATGTTAGTCCTATGAATGGGTTTCTAACCACTCCCATACTGAAGGTTCGCATATATTGGCGCAGAAATACGTAACACATAAGGCGCAGAAATACGTAACACATAAGGCACATAAGGTGAAACAACTTTTAGCTTGAAATCTAAGCAAATAGCCATTGTTTTTAATTCTCTTGCGAGATGAATTATGCAAGAATAAGAACATGTTAATATGAAAAACATGATGTTTAAGGTAGAGTTTAAATCATTTATCACAGATTGATGGCACACATGAAGTGAAAAGAAACTTGCTTACATCATGTCACTTAGTCGACACTTATGAGGATTTTGATAGTTGATAATCTATTATGAGTTTATGACTTTTTGAAAATTTTAGTAATTTTCGCGTTATTTGAGCAAACTTTAAATAAGTATCTTTTATCTGTACAGACAATTTCAATGTTGTTTGCATGCTAACACTGAACTAAAAATGGTATCGCGAATAGACATCAATAAGAATCGATTAAAAATGCTATATACTAAATTATTGAGTCGGATCTTTTATAGCTTAAAATCTACAAAAAAAGATATAGAATGGAACTGATGTACATTAGGTAACAATCTTCTTAAATTCAGTCCTCACAAAATATTTAGAAGAATCCATTATCCATGACTCTAAATGGAGGTTCAATAATAGGGCTTCTAGTTCGGAAAACTGATTCCATTTTGGGCCGGACTTCATGGGCCTCCATGTCCACATGAGAATAAAAGATCTGTTAAGGTATTAGAATCGCTTGGCCATGGCACATTTTTTTATTGTTCTCTATAGCCCATAAAGGTGGATACCAATTAGCCAAGGAACGGATTCAGCGTTGTATGGCTGACCGACGATTACTAGCCATTCCGACTTCATGCAAGCGAGTTGTAGACTGTAATCTGAACTCACGATATCATTAACCCAAATGTTGAATGTTGATGATATTAATTTTACATATTATCAAGATGTTTCAAAAGTACTAAACTTATTGCAAGTTTTATTGGAATTTTAAAACTACAATGTTCCATATGTTCTAAGCAAGTTTAACAAGTCATGGATGCTTAGACTTCTAGTTTAGTGATATATGGGCGGTCCATTAATCTGAAGGTCATAAATCCAACTCTTGTTGGAAACAAAGATATAAATTGCATATATTGTGGATATAATATTTGTCTTTTTTAAAAAAGAAAAAAAGTATAAGTTAAACGTTTTCATCTCTTAGCCTTAAAAAAATATATGATTTAGATACATCTAACAACACCAATATACAAATTAAATAAGCTTCAACAATCTTATAAACAAAAATTATTATTTGTTATGAATAAATTGTTTTTGTTGCACCAATTGGGTGGCATGTCAAATGTCAACATGCCTATTGTTTATTGAGGAATGACTTGTAAGAGTGTTTTCCAACACTTGCCTCTTTGTATAAGTTTAAATTAACAAATTAGACAAAGTCCAAAATAGAAAAATCTTTTAAACTTTACTAACACTTTTATATTAATCAAAAGTGTCGTTGTGCTTTTATTCTTTTAAGTTCCTTCTTTTATTTTAATTCTTTCTTGTTTTTCAAACGATTTGACACTACAAGAAAAAATTGTCTTTAGTGACGATTCGAATCTCGTCACTAACATCATTAGTGATGAAATTTGGGTCACTAAAATCATTAGTGACGAAATTTGACGTCACTTTTTCGTCGCTATTGGTCCATCACTAATTTTATTAGTGACCAAACAAGGTTATTTTTTGGTCACTAAATTTGTTTAGTAACAACTTTAGTAACGATTGTTTTTAATGATGACTAAATAAGGTTATTAGTGACCAAAAAAGTTTGTTACTAAAAAATTTCGTTCTAAAGTCCATTTTTCTTGTAGTGTGATATCGTATTATTATTGAAACTACATAATTATAGTAAGATTTATATTAAATACTTAGTGTACAGATTATTCTTTAGAATTGGATTTACATTCATCATGTTTATCATATTTTATATATATAATAAGTGATTTTATTCTTAGGTTAACCAACATATATCTCATCTATATTAGGACAATAAATAAATAAAATAAATATCTTTAATATCAAATAAGATATATCATAGGTCAATTAAAAAGCGGCACCAGGTGTTCTCTTTGATGTCATAGTCTTTTTTACCTACCATTCCTACCTTTGAAATGAAACTTGATAGGTGGCATTTTAATTCCAAATAACTAACCCAATCAAATCAATAATATTGATTAACACATCTTAATCTCATATTTAATATACATGTAATTAGTAAAAATATCTTGATTGTCTCTAAACTTTCGAAAATATTGTGTATAAAATCTATAAATCTTAAACGACATAAAGAAAATGAAGGTGGAATACAAAATATTATGATAAAATTTTAGACCTCAAAAAGATTGAGGTGAATAAAAAGTGTGTGGTATATTTTGTGGCGTCATATAGAAATTGTTTAATTACAATTAATATCTTGAACATCATCAGTGACATCTATAAAAAAAAATGTTAACAAAGGTACGATAAAATCACAATTATGTATTTGTTTTTTAAATAAAAAATATCCGATTGTAACATGTTATTCAACTCATTATTGTGACGAGATCATTATACCGTTTTTTAGTTACAATGACATATTGTTAAGTAATGGAGTATTGAAACTAAATAAATGGTAGAAATTTGGATGTTGTTGATGATTGGTGAGCAACCTTAGAGAGACCAAGTAAAATGAACACAACACACCAATTATACCCCAACAAAATATAATCCTTTTTTAATCTACTAATAGAGTATTAGTACGTTGTAGCGACAACAAATAAATAATTTTCTACTTTCGATATATTTTTTCGTTTATCTTTCTCATGACAATAACATTATGGATGACGAAGATTTATTATAATAAGTTTAAGAAAGATTAATGCAAAAATGATTATAAGAGTATATTAAATGAGTAACATATATTCGTTCATGCTTAATAAATTCATAACCAGAAAAATATTTTGTAGTTTATATTTTTAATTTAAATAAATGTATTTGGATTAGCTAGGAAATAAAACAATATTCCAAAAACTAACTTGCATTTATATACTATTCATGGGTCATAGATTCAACATTAAAACTTAAGGTACAAATGTTCCATAAATAGTATAAATAATTAGTGTAAAGATTGGTTCACGACAACATATGTAATACTTAGTAATTTGGTATATATTTGGGTCTATGTATTTAACAAAGTATTTAACAAAACGGGTTTTTAGTATATGCATAAGATACATAAGATATGATTTACGAATATATATATATATATATATATATATATATATATATATATATATATATATATATATATATATATAGAGGTGGGTTCATTTAGGAACCACTAAATATTTAGGAACCATTAGGAACCAATATTCACCAGTGTATATATATGATATTCACCAGTGTATATAAAGCATATGTATATATATATACACTGGTGAATATTATATGTATATACACTGGTGAATATTATATATATATACACTGGTGAATATCATATTAAATATACACTGGTGAATATCATATATATACACCGGTGAATATTGGTTCCTAATGGTTCCTAAATATTTACATGGTTCTTAAATGAAACCAACTCTATATATATATATATATATATATATATATATATATATATATATATATATATATATATATATATATATATATATATATATATATATATATATTTGTTCCTCTAAACACATTAGACATGATTTAAATATCATATTCTTTTGATTACTTATTGCTAATAATTAACATATATTAGTTGTTACATATTTGAAAATTAAAAACTATTATGTATATACGAAAACTACAGTAAAATTTAATCGTCACTTAATTATAAACATAAATAAATATATATTTTTTACTAAACATAATTTGAAAACAACATTAATTTAATATGATGGCATATTAAATATATAATTTAATAGAAATGATAAGAGCATATTAAGAATTTTTCTTTCTTAAAATTTAAGTTTAAGAAATGGATATAAATGATTTATAGATATTTAGATTCATGATGGATAATATTAGTGTTTTCTTTTTTAGTTGTTACTTTTTTTCTTCTTCATGTAAATAACCATTGTTTATTATTAATATTAAAATTTATTATGGTCTATAAAAATTCTTAAGCTTATTTTAGTTTTTTGTTAAAACATAAACATTTTCAAAAATTGCATAAGGATTTTACATGTTTTATATTTGAAGAAATTATAAATAAAATAAAATTAGGGTGTTGTCGATGACACCCCCATAAAACTCATTTTTGATAAGTTTATCGCCTAAATTGATTATTTTAATAGTTCTTTTAATCTTTTTATTTTTATAATTAGGGTGTTGTTGATGACACCCCATAAAACTCATTTTTGATAAGTTTATCGCCTAAATTTATTATTTTAATAGTTCTTTTAATCTTTTTATTTTTATATTATTAAACTTTAATCTTTCAAATTAAATCAACCTACTTTTTAATATTTTCTTTTATAAAATAAATTACTTAAAATAAGTTTTACTTTTTTAAGATTAATATAAAATTAATTTACGTTTTAGAAAAAATTAATAACATTGAAACAAAATTTTCTTGCAAATATACAGTTACTAGTGAAAATAATTAACAAAATCAATTATTTAGTCAAAAGAAACACACAAAAAAAGTAAAAAAAGTTAAAAAGGTTTATAAAAATATAAAAGTAGAGGGTAAACTTATCAAAAAGGGAATACAATCATCATTAGCCTATAATTATTAGTTAGATTATTGTGAAATCATTATTTTGGTCATTCTGGGAATAATAAGTCCATATTAATGGGCAGTGCAACATCATTTTAATTAATAGTATAGTACCCGCACGATGCAGCGGGGATAATAAACTATATTTGATATAATTATATTACGAATATTAACTACGGAAATTAAATACGCAAAACGATAAAAATATAAAATGTATTTAAACTCCAATCATAATGTAAAACGTGAAGATACGAACTTTTAAAAGATAGTAGTTTGTTGCAATTCTTGTTGTCCTTGTACTTGTTAAAACATTTGTCCATCAATAGACGTTTTTTCTATTTCTTGATTGGTTCAAACTCACTTTACACTTTTTTTCTTGAATTGAGTTCTCTAATAGTTTTATATCTCGTTATCGGTTTTTCTTGGTGAGCTTCTTGCAATTGTTGACCATCTAAAACATAACATTGTAATGACAAATAAACCTACCTATAAGTAAGAGCTTTTAAAAGATAAAGATAGTATAAAATGGTCTCATATTTTTTTAAAGAAAATAAGTAAATACCTATTTGAGCATTTATCCATAATGATGGTTTCTTCTTGAGAGGATACCCAACATTTCTTAAGGACTGATCTTAGATAGTTCAGTTATTCTTTTCAGCCTTACATTTAAACATAAACATATAAACATTTTTAGCATATGAAACCTCATCAAGTTCAATTAGGACCAACATGTGTGACATAAGTGTGTATGTGTTGACCCGACTTCCCATTGTCCATCAAACAAATTACAAAACAAACTTAGGAATCATTTTTAAGATGAACTCTTTCGACTTCCTATTCTCCATCAATTTTTGCATGGTTTGTAATCGAACTTTTTTATGAATTTGACCCATTTGTTAACAAATAAATACCGTTAATTACGGTATGGACTTACATGTCAGTTTTGGTTTCCAATCATAAATTCTTTAATCAATATAAACGAAACTGGTTATTGTTATTATGGTAAATAAAAACTTCTAAGTCCACATGTTTAAAGTATCTTTCCGTTCATTTACTCTACAAGACTAAAACTTTATTAACCAACATTATTTAATTATAAGTTATTTTGAATAATGATATGTGGTGAGAGATATAAAAACGGTAGTTAAGTAATTTCAATTACTAAGGTTTTAGAGAATTAAGACTATGTGGGAAATGTTTTATAATATAGTAGAAATAGATTATATTATAGTGTAGATTTAGTATACGTATTTTAGGAGAAAAAAATGCATAATATTTTAATTATTTTAAGTTTATGGTGTTATAAAATTAAATTTAAAATTTTGAAAGTTTTTAAATTAAATAGAAAGTATTTTTTTTTTTTAATTACATAGGAATTATAAGTTAATTTGTTAGAGGTTAAATATTTTTTAAATTAATTAGGAAAGGGAGTGTTGTTTGACTTAAATAATGATAAATATAGATTAAGGGTAGTAAGGTAATTTCAATTACTTAAAATTTAAGATATTAAGATGGTGGGGGAGACTCTTTATATAATAGTATAGATTAAAAGTCAATAAAATATTTAAATTATATATTAGCTATTAACTTTAATATTCTTTTATTATTATTTTTTATTTTATTAATTGGATAATTTTATTCTTAAGCCCATGTTTTCATGTTGGTTAAAAGTAAAATGAACATACTATTATAAATCTTATATATAATCGAAAAAAATATCTGAAAGAGTCCAATTTCTTATGAATTTCAAATTTACCTCTACTAATCTCTATAAATATCATATTTACCCGTTTAAACTTGATAATATCATATTTAGCCTTCTTAAATTCAAAAATATCAAATAAATCCAAATTAATAATTTATCCCAATTAAAACTCCAAAATCATTAGTAGTTATCCAAAAATTAGTATATTTGACTTATTAGATTTAATAAATATTTGAGAAAATATGGTTACACATTCGGAATCAACGACCAATACCACAACTACACAACCAAAAAGAATCAACCAAATTAATAGGTAAGAAATATCCATAAATTTGAATCAAGTACACAAACAATTTAAAACAAAGAAAAACATTTTTATTATTAAAACATAGCAATATTTTAAACAACTGAAGCAACTAGTTTCATAAAACTAAGGTTATCACTAGACCAAACCAAAATAAACCAAAAACAAAAACAACTAGTTTGGTGAAACAAAAGTTATCAGCAGATCAAACAACAACCCAAAATAGATTAAAGCAACTAGTTTGATTTACTAATTTTTGGATAATTACTAATGATTTTGGAGTTTTAATTGGGATAAATTATTAATTTGGCTTTATTTGATATTTTTGAATTTAAGAAGGGTAAATATGATATTATCAAGCTTAAACGGGTAAATATGATATTTATATAGGTTAGTAGGGGTAAATTTGAAATTCTCCCGATTTTTCAATTTACATATTAAATGAGTGTAATCATCTGATTAGAAACGATAAGACAAAATAGAAGGTTAGATATGTAATGTGATGAATCGAAATAAATCCTACTACATACGAAGTAATAGTTAATTTTCTAATACGAAATAGATCAAAGTAAAGGTTATAACGTTATAAATGTAAAAGTTTTTCTAATAAAATAAATAAAAATTGGATAAAAGAATATGGAGGAAATTTGGTTTCATTTGGGGATGTCGATTGTATTACCCAATCAAGATCATAATATGCAACCCATTCCATCTTACCCATTCCTGCCAATGGGCCAACTTCCTACGTCATCAAATGGTCCACATTTGACTTGACAACTAATTTTTTCAACATTTTTTTTTCACTTTTTATTCTTAATAATGCTAATAATAAAACTAATATAAATAGTAAAATTGATTTGTACATAATTATACTATTTGATGAATATTGATAATAGACGGTACAAGTAAACCCGTCAAATTATCGAAAAGTATTTTACGACGTTAAAGTTTTATAGTCGGGATTTCGACTTTAAAAAATAAGTTGCATCGTAGAGTTTTAATTTCTATCTTAAAAAAAAGACAAATAAAATTGTAAAATAAAAAGCTAATTAAACTAACTTTTACATACTAAAAGTTCAAAATCCAGTAATTTATGTAAAACGTATCGATGGTGTGCAAAGTTGTAAATTCATGTTTAACGAGACTATTCTTCTACAAAAAAATCGAGAAAGCAACTATATATATATATGGTCCCAAATTAAAGAGAATATAAGTATTTGTTATGCTTTTCACAATAAGAATAAAATGATTTTGTGAATAGTGAATTCATTTGACATTTTTACTTGACTTCATAAAGTATTATCATTGGATGCTTAAAATGAGTAATGGAAGCATCTCATCCCCCCACTTCAACTTGTATAGTCTTGGGTCAAAAGGAACAACCAATCTTTTTACTTTGAGTTAACTACAATCCACACTTTACACTATAATACAATTTTTACTTTGATTTACACTTTTAATATGTTATCGCTCCTAAGCTCGGTTACATGGTACAACTAACATCACTAGGCGCCAAGCCACCAACATTGCCTTCAACGATGACCATGGGACCGATCTGCCAACCAGAACGGTCCTTCACGAGCCTCTTGTTGGGAGTGCTCTTAATGATATTTAGAATATAATTAAAACATTTCAAGACTTTAGGGACATGAGTGTAAGATAACACACCCATAAGTTTCATACTTTGTCCTTGGAAGCAAAGTATCTACATATATTCACTCAAAAGAAAAAGTTAGTAAAGTGTAGGGTCAAGATTATAAAATTTTGTGTAGGGTCTTTCCTTCTTCCAAATGTCCAATAATAACATTTCCACATCAAGAAATTAATTTACAACAAGAAATATTAAAGATGTCATTATTTCACAACATTATCTTGTTTTTTTATTGATTGGTATTTTATATATAATAAAAAATATTTCCAAAAATATATTAATTAAAATGTTTTATTATCAGCCACGATACACGAATACACAAACACATAAAACGTTAGTCGTCTATAAACTGAAAATAAATATCCTTTTTCGAACAAATAAAATGATATTTTGGTTATTTACTTTGTCCATAGACTATTAAAATGTATTCCGTAACTTATAAACTATACGTGAATTTTGGATACAACTTCAACGATCATTAACTTCATTTACTCAACCCGAAAAGCACTTTTTGTTGGGAATGCTTTCAAAAGAGACCAATATAAAAAGACCAAAACCCAAACGCAAACCCATACCCTGAATTGTAAGAAAAACATTCACCATTTTCGTATTTCCATTTCCCATAATCTCCATATTTTGCCATTAAGGTAAATCATCAATAACGTAAAAGCTTAATCAAGTTTATTGCGTAAACCAAACATTCCCACAAAATCTGGCCATAATCCATTAATCCGTTATCGAATTCTCTATATAATCTATCAACTTATTCATCATACACACGGAACACACGGTGAGTGTGAAGTGTGTGTGTGTTGTGGTGTATATAGATTATATATCGTAAGCGAAACTGGGAAAGCACGGAGAGTTGTTGTTTAATGGAATATTCGACTGTTTTCATGAGATTGCGATGGTGTTTGCTTTTAATAAGATGAAGGATAGTGATTATTGTGTTGAAACGATTTCGAGACTTGCTCAATGGCGTGTTGAGAGTTTTGGGTCTTCGAGTTATCGGAAATCTGATGTTTTTACGATTGGAAAGTGGAACTGGTAATTCTGTTTATTAGTTCTGTTGATTGTTATAATTTGGTAGGAAAAAATATGAATATTTATCAGTAAGGGTAAAATAGTAATTTTGATATCTACGTTAATAATTGTTTATTGAAAACAACTTATCTCAAATAAGCAGTTTGGAATAAGCAACTTCAAACTGCTTATTTTAACTTGGAAAATAATCTGATAAGCGGTTTGAATAAATAATCTCAAACACCGACAAAATAAGCTGTTTTAAACTTTTAATAAGTAGTCCTAAACACTACTAAAAAAATGTGGTTTTCATTTCATTATTAGTCCTGTTTTTTGCAAGAAAACAAAGCAGTGATTATTCACAATTGTTTTTCGCTTATCGTTTTTCAAAGAACTAGCTATCAATTGGTTTGCATTAGACGAAACCATAACATCTTTAATTCCGGATTTATTAGTACTTTTGAAGGTCTATTATCTTAAAATATGAGATTAATGATTTTGAGTGTTTGTTATTTTGTATAATGAAGGCATTTGGTTTTGGAAAAGAATCGAAACTTGGTCATTAAACTCTTCCCCGAGATACCAAAGTTAGCTCGTGATAATCTTCCGATTGCTTCATTCAACATTCGTGTAGTCTCACTTATTGGAGGCCGGAAAACTTTGGTTCATACAGGTAAGTTTAGTATTTACTAACTTAATTTGAAAAACAGAGTTATCTTCATATTTGTGACCAAACCAGTCATTTCTAGTGTCCATTTTCTTTTAGAGCCGACTATTTCGACCCATTTAGTTATAAATGGTTTGATCTAGCTTGTATTTTATCTCATATTCTTCTCTATGATTTGGTCACAGAAATAAGGGATAAGCTACTGAAAAGTGGCGAGCCTTTTGTTTGGGCGCTTGAAGTTCCATTGACGGGAAAATTCATCATCGACCTTGAATTTCTTGATCTAAAGACTGCATCTCCAAACGTAACTCATTCATCTTGCTTATCAACATTTAAAGATTTCCACCCTTCACATATATACTATTTCTAGAAAGGATCGAGTCATTGTTAGTTAATTAAATTTGTGACTTTTTAGCATTGGACCGAAGCATCTTTTGTCCAAAAAAACTAATAATCCTTAGCTGGGGTAAATTACTATTTTGAGTTTTCACTCGGTAAATGTCCTGGGCAGGGAAACATCAAACCAGCAACAATCAAACCTTAGACTCCTCACCTTTTCTTTTATAAGAGTTTATCCAAATTCAAAGTCACCTAGTTTGTCACGTTTTTTAAGTAAAATGATTAGGACGTTTTATGCATTAAAAAAACACGTCGGGCAACTTTTGACCCACTTGACTTATTGATCCATTTTCTTTTTTTCTTTTATATTTTTGGATAACTTATTTGACAGATAAATCTAACTTGTGTACACTTATTTATAAACTACTACGTATTACTAATCGTGCTTTTTTGGTACTATGTTATGTAAAAAACAGGGAGGGGAAGCTCGTTCCATTTGGAGTGAAGGTTTTACACAAAACGACACGAATTCAACGACACTCTTTTCACTTGCCAAAATGTTGTCAGAAAGTATACACACGGATATCACCATATGTGCATCTAATGGAAGCCTTGAGGCCCACCGAGCAGTTCTTGCAGCTCGTTCACCTGTCTTTCATAGCATGTTTTCGCATGACCTTAAAGAGAAAAAAATGTCAACAATAAACATTTCCGACATATCAATTGAAGCTTGCAAAGCTTTTCTCAACTACATATACTCTAACTTACAACACCAAGATTTTTTCAACCACAGACTCGATCTTCTTAGAGCAGCTGATAAGTATGATATTTCCGATCTGAAAGATGCGTGTGAAGATAGCTTAATAGAAGATATTGACACGAAGAACGTTTTGGAGAGACTACAAAGTGCTTCTATGTATAGACTACCAAAATTAAAGATCTGTTGTCTGCAATATCTTGTGAAGTTTGGTAAGATTTATGATATTAGTGAAGAATTTAATGTTTTTATACAGTCCGCTGATAGAGAATTGATAGGTGAAGTCGCTAATGAAATTCTTTCTGCTTGGAAAGGTTTCTAGTCTCTAGATGTCGATTACTTGTTAATTTACTGTATCTAGTGATTCTTGAAACGGGTATGCTACAAGATTCATTCTTTTATATGATTTGATATCATAAATTCTAGAGTATTGGAGTGACATTCAATCTATTTATGTACATGTAAAAATTTGTTTCAATGAAGGGTGTGTTTAGCGACATTGATAAATGTAATTTAGGTGATCCACGGAACCATTCTCGCTATCTTTGATTTTTTTGTGTTGGTCTAGCATGGTTTTTGTTATCTCTAGATTCATTTTATACATAAGCTTTTTCCTACAAAGATAATGAACATATAGAACTATCATCGAACTTTAGATTTTTCGAGTTACACATACCGAATAAAGGATTCATCTTTCACAAAAAATTATTTTTATAGGTTACAACGTACTTTCTTTCAAGCTAATTATCAACAGGTTTGTTAAATTTGAATCATTCGTAAAAGTTAAAAAAGCCCCATTAGAATTTGAATGTTAACTTTCAACTTATTGATTGTTGAGAGTAAGGTCGTAAACGAATCGAACGTTCCACAAACAAACAAAGAACTAATGAACTTTTTGGTGAGAAAATTGTTTATTTATTAAACTTTTTGGCCCATCTTTTAGTTAACACATGAAAGCCCATGGCTGATCATTGGAAATGAAGTGGAAAATTAAGAGCCCTTATTTGAACATAACGGTCTCTAACCGTTTCAAAAAAAGTAAAAAACGGTCAAATTGTTCATATATCATATAAACGCCTATAAAAGCATATTTAAATCAAATTTTCATGAATTCACATCAGGGCTTGCTGTAGCTAGGATGGCAGACAATGCAGACGCTGTTGAAACAACGTCACGTCTTGCTCGATGGCGAATCAATACTTTCCATTCGCAGTACCTCGAATCTAATTTTTTTGAGATCGGAAAATGGATCTGGTAATTATATTATGTAGTTTTGTTGTTTAAGATTGGTTATTAAAATGAGATTAATAATTGGGTTTTAATTAATATGTTACCTTTAAGGTTTTTTACTGTGGAAAAGTATCAAAACTTGGTCATTAAACTCTTCGAATTCTCGGTATGCATAGATGAAGATAGTCCAATTGCTTCATTCAACATCCGGGTAGTCTCATTCGTGGCCGATCGCATGACCTTGAGTCATCCAGGTATACTTATTAGTTATTCGGTTAAATAAATTCTTATAATTGAGGTACTATCTTTATTTTCTTCGTTATTATTTGGATGTAGAAATTAGGGATAAGCGGATGACATCTGATGAACACTTTGTTTGGGCGCTGGAGGATTCGTCATTGACAGCAGGGAGGTTCGTCATTGAAGTTGAGTTTCTTGATCTGAAAACCTCATCTCCAAATGTAACTTATTCATCTCTTTATATTCAACATTTGAAGATTTTACAATAAATTTTCTATTTTTGGAATGGCTGGGTTTATTAATATTGAACCGAATTGACACTACGATCATGAGCCAATTATATCATTTCAGTTATGATAATGTGAGTAAAATGGTTTGATGAGGTTTGGCAAAATAAAATATACACATTAAAGTAGAGGTAGGAGTGTGCAAAAACCGGTTTGAACCGGGTAAACCGGAACATCGAACCGGAACCGAACCGGAACCGGTTAAAACCGGTGACATACGGTCCGGTTTGCGGTTCTTAGATTAGCGTTAAACCGGTTACCGGTCCGGTCCGGTTAACAACCGAAGAATATCTCAAAAAACCGGAACCGAACCGGATTTAAGAATATTTTTAGAATTTGTTAATTTTTCATATCTTTTCCTATTTTCTTGCCGATTTTGTTTCCCCACTGTTATGATTTCCCAAATCTCCAATAAAGTTAATTATAATGTTATGATTTTACTATTTATTGTTTTGATACTTTGGTTTGCAATTGTGGTTGTTTTTTTTTAGACAATTTGTTTTTTAATCATATTTTTGACTAGCAATTTGTTACTGTTTTAGTATACCTAAGAATTATTATTACTTTTTAGATCTTTAATTGTGTAGATATTATGTATTAAGCTTGAAAAATAATCATTATGCTTACCAAAAACGAGTTTTATAAGGTTTATTACCGGTCCGGTTTTAACCGGAACCGACCGGTTTATAAACCGGTTAAGAACCGAACCGTTAGTGTGAATAACGGTCCGGTTTTCGGTTTTCATTTATCTTCTATTCCGGTTACCGGTTCGGTCCGGTTTCCACCGGTTCGGTCTGGTTTGTTAACCATGCACACTCCTAAGTAGAGGTGAAGCCATAATTTGAGATTGACGGGGGCTGGAGACTTACTTTATTAAATTTGAGTCCGATATATAATATTTTAGGCCCATTGGGGGGTCGATATGTAAAATTTATGTTTTTGTATAAAAAATTAGCGCAAAGTAGGTTTGATAGGGGGGCAAGCACCCTTCAGGCCCCATTGAACGGCTTTTAACCTGTTTGACTCATTAGCTAGCTAGTTTTCTTTAAAAGTTTTTCTTTATATTTTATGTTTTTTGACCTGTTAGATATAAACTATAATAGAGAAATAAATCTATATTATTACCGAATTTACTAACTGTGGTACAACTTTATATGAAAAATAGGGAGGTGAACCTTGTTCAATTTGGAGTGAGGGTTTTAAACAAAAGGACATGAATTCATCAAAAGCCTCTTTAGCACGAATGTTATCAGAAAGTATTCATACGGATATAATTATTTGTGCTTCTGACGGAAGCATTGGTGCCCACAGAGCAGTTCTTGCAGCCCGTTCACCGGTCTTCCATAGCATGTTCACACACGACCTCAAAGAGAAAGATACGTCTACAATAAATATTTCTGATATGTCCATTGAAGCTTGCAAGATTTTTCTCAGCTACATTTACTCTAATTTACAATACCAAGATTTTTTAAATAACAGACTCGATCTTCTAAAAACTGCTGATAAATATGATATTTCTGATCTAAAAGATGCGTGTGAAGAAAGCTTAATAGAAGATATTGATCTGAAGAACGTGTTGGAGAGGGTACAATATGCTTCTATGTATAAACTACCAAAGTTAAAAGTGTCTTGCATTCAGTATCTTGTGAAGTTTGGTAAGATTTGTGACATTCGTGAAGAATTCAATGTTTTCATGCGGTCCGCTGATAGGGAACTTATAGGTGAAGTTGTGAATGAAATTCTTTCTTTTTGGAAAGGTTTCTAGAAGTTGTTTACGTTTGAATCTTTTACTTTTAATATATTCGAGAAATGGCTACTTTACAAGATTCACATTTACATGATTTTCTGTCCCAAATTATGGTTTCTTAGAGTAAAATTTAATCCAATTGTGATTTGTTTCGAAAAGTAAGAGGTTAGATTATACTCACGTATCCTTGGATGCCAAGCATCCACATTCCCAACAACGTACCTTGGCCATCCAATCGGTTCAAATATGCCTCTAAGCGCTCGTTGGTCACCCATCATTAACAAAGTCCAAAAGAAACTGTCTTAGTGGAAATCGAGAAGCTTATCTTTAGGAGAAAGACTTAACCCTAATTAAATCGGCCCTTAGTGCCCTTGGTGTGTATTATTTGACCCTTTACAAAGCACCTTTAAAAACAATTAATCAATTAGAGAGTTTGAGAAGAAAGTTTTTGTGGGGTGGCTCCATGGATGTTCGAAAAATCGCATGGGTTGCTTGGAAAAAGGTTATGATGCCCATCAAAAGTGGGGGGTAGGCGTTGGAAGTCTCGAAGAAACTAATCTTGCCTTGCTTTCCAAATGGTGGTGGAGACTTCGAGTGGAACCCAATGCGATATGGTGTAAAATAATTAAATCTATAGACGGGATTGAAAGTGGCTTTGAATTGTCATCTTCCTCAATTCAATCTGGAATGGAGTCAAATAGCAAAACTGGATACATATTTTATCAAGATCAACATCATCCTACCATCTTTATTCAAGAATGATATAGGTAATGGAGCTGATACGAGTTTTTGGAGTGACACATGGGTAGGAGGGAACCCACTGAAAGTCGATTATGGTGGTTTATACTTGCTCGAGAGAAATAAAGAATGCACTGTTTGTGGTAATCAGAGATGGTATAAAGCCAAAAGCTTTTACTTGATTAATAAAAGGAATATGAATTACAATACTTGTTGAAAGAGATAATCATAAAGCTACTGCTAGTTATCTATTTAAAGCAATAAAACAAAACAGAAATAAACGTTGGAGAGTGAAAATCTCCTTTATTTCAGCAACATGATGACCCACTCCTTTTCTTCCATATTACTCGGTCAATTCTTCAATACCAATACCAAGTCCTCATTAACCAACATTATCCCCCTTAATGATGACCTGGTTCTTCAGTCCTTTGATTCCAATCAAACCTCTCATTTCTTCAAACTTGACTCGTGGTAACGCCTTAGTCAGAATATCAGCCCTTTGCATTTCTCCACTTACGTGTTCCACACTGATCTGTTTTCGCTCAACACATTCTCGAATAAAATGGTACTTTGTAGCTATATGTTTGCTACGACCATGAAATACAGGATTCTTCATGAGTGCAATTGCAGAAACGTTATCAACATAAAGCTTCACTTGTTGTACTTCAACACCGGTTAAATTGTTAACAAGGTTCCTCAACCACAGAGCTTCACACGCCGCTGCGGTTGTTGCCATGAACTCGGCTTCGCATGAACTTAATGCCACAGTTTTCTGTTTTTGTGAGGACCAAGTAATCAGGTTGTTTGAGAAGTAGAAAGCAATACCTGTGGTGCTTCTACCGTCATTAATATCCGTTCCATGGCTGCTATCGCTATACCACGTAATGAGCTCGTTTCCTCCCCGCTCATATCTCAGCCCATAGTCCATTGTTCCTTTGACATATCTCAGAATCTGCTTTACCGCAAGAAAGTGACTCTCCTTTGGTGCTTCCATAAACCTACTAACTACTCCAACCGAGTAGCTCAAGTCCGGGCGAGTATGGGTTAAGTACCTGAAGCTTCCAATAATTCTTCGGTATTCAGTAGGATCAATAGGCTTGCCTTGCTCATCTTTAGTTAACTGTAACTTTGGATCGATTGGCCACTTTGAAGCATTTCATTCCAATAATCCAACTGACTTTAATATTTTCTTTGCATACCCTTTCTGTGCCAAGCAAATTCCACCACTTTCTTGAGAGACCTCAATACCCAAATAGTATTCTAAATACCCGAGATCACTCATATCGATTATTGCCATCATCTTTTTCTTGAATTCTCCAATTAATTTCTCATCCGAACCTGTGACTATGAGATCGTCCACATATACACCAACAATTAGTAGAGATGTTGTGGTTTGTACCTTATAGACAGCATGTTCTTGGGCGCATTTCTCAAACCCGAGCTCGCTAAGTGCTTGGTCCAACCGTGTGTTCCAGGCCCCCGGTGCCTGTCTTAGTCCATAAAGCGCCTTTTTAAGTTTCAAAACCATGTCTTCCTTTCCTTTAGTTACAAATCCGTCCGGCAGTGAAACGTAAACCTCTTCTTCGATTTCGCCATTCAGAAAGGCGGTCTTTACATCTAGATGATGCAAGGTCCAACCTCTAATTGCTGCTAACGACACGATCATTCGAATTGTCTCCATCCTAGCAACGGGAGCCAACACTTCTTCGAAGTCTACCCCTTTCCTCTGTACATATCCTTTAGCAACAACTCGTGCCTTGTACCTTGTGACTTCTCCTTTCGCATCCCTTTTCAGCTTGAAAAGCCATTTCAAATCAATTACTTTTTTCCCAACAGGAAGCTTTACCCTTACCCATGTATCATTCTTTTCGATTGACCGTATTTCCGTTTTCATAGCGTTTACTATTCCTTATACTTCGCTGCTTCAGCGTATGTTGTTGGTTCTCCACCAACAAGTAATAATTCATGGTCTTCTTGGACTTCGAACATTTATGTTATAAATTCCCGTCAACGAACGGAAACCTCTAACTGGTGTATCATCAAAACCATCGCGGTCGATCGGTGTTCCCCTGTTCGTCGAATCCATTGATGGCAGCGGTGAATCTTCTGAGTCAACATTTTGATAACGATTACCTGAGTTAATAGAGGAAAATGATTGAGCACGATCTTGGGTGGTTGAGTTTGCTTCATCGTGTCCTGCATCCCCGAAACTGTGTCGACAACTTGCAAAGGAAACCAATTAAGCCGTGAGTCAGGTTTAGTAGTTTGGGCTTCTTCCCAGGCCCAATGTTTTTTTTTCATCAAAGTATACATCTCGGCCCACCACAATCTTATTCACCTTAGGATCAATCATTCGATACGCTTTGCTGCCTGGTTCGACTCCTAAGTACACCATCACTTTGCTTCGATCATCAAGCTTTGTAACATTCGATTTTAGCTGTTTCACATACGCTAGACATCCAAATACTTTCAAATGGCTCACATTTGGTTTGGCTCCCTTCCATCCTTCATAAGGAGTCATACCCTTAACTGATTTTGTGAGAGTTCGTTTAAGGATATAAATGGTATGACGAACAGCCTCCCCCCATAACGTCTCGGGTAGGCACATCGATTTGAGTAACGATCTTGTCATCTCCATCACTGTTCTATTTCTTCGCTCCACTACACCATTTTGTTGAGGCGAATATGGTGCCGTAGTTTGTCTACGTATTCCTTCCTTTTGGCAGAAATCTGTGAAAGAATGCGAATTAAACTCGCCACCGCGGTCTGTTTTAAAAAAAAAATTCACTTTGTATTTACTTTCTTGCTCAACCTGCATCTTGAAAGTCTTGAATTTCGACAAAGTTTCATCTTTTGTTTTGAGTAAGTACACCCACATATATCGACAATAATCATCAACTATTAGAAGAAAATAACGATTACCTCCTAACGTTTTGGGTGTGATTGGACCGCATAGATCTGCATGCAATAGTTCGAGGGGTCTGGAGGCTCTCCATTGCGATTCTTGGGGAAAAGGTTGCCGTGTTTGTTTCGATACAAGGCATCCTTCACAAATTTGAGCCTTATGTTTTAAGCATGGTAACCCATTTACATAGCCTTCCTTCGTCATTTTTTCCAATGATTGGAAATTTGTATGTCCCATCCTTGCATGCCATATCCATGCATTCTCATCTAATTTGGCCAATAAGAAAATTGGTTTTGCAACTTGCAGAATGTGTTTATACAACCTGTTTGAAGATCTCTTTATCTTCATAACCAATCTTCCTTTTTCATCATACATTCTTAAAAATTCGTTCTTCATACGAATGTCATATCCCTCTTCTGTTAATTGGCCAAGACTCAAGATATTGCTTTTTTAATGCTGGAATAAAATAGACCCCCACAATCATCAACGTTCACCGGTTTTACACTCGAACAAAAGCAATCCTTTTCCACATATATCGACTTTCGAACCGTCACCAAACCGAACTCGACCGGTTATACTTTCGTCTAGCTCAACAAATGCCTCCTTCATTCCCGTCATGTGGTTACTTGCACCATTATCCATATACCACACGTTTCGATTATCCGTCTTTCCTTCATGCTCACATGGAAAAACCTTGTCTTCATTCAACAACACCATATGCTTTTCTTCTTCACAGCCTACACTTAGAAGTAATGACACTTCTTCTTCATCTTGTTTCTGTACAAGATTTGCTTCTTCATTTTTGTACTACCTTCCTTCACATTCTGAGGCATAGTGTCCAAATTTCTCACAATTAAAACACTTAATACTCCTTTTATCTCGTGGATATTTATATTGGCCACCCCGACCTCCAGTGTCTTGAGGCGATTTGCTAGACCAATGACCACCTCTTCCTCGACCCGTTCCACGTCCCCTTGTACTAGTTCTACCACCTCTGTCTCCGTTCCAACTACGCCCTCGACCTCCTGTTTTTCCCGATCCCCTTTGGTTTGAAGTGCCTTCAGTCTTGGAGAATAACAACGTGTTATCACTTGTTTGATTCCCCATTCGCTTCCTGAGTCTATCTTCGTAAGCCTTTTGCCTACCTATTGCTTCATCAAACGGCATACCATCGATATCGGAATATTGTTCGATGGATGCTACCAAAGGCAAGAATCTGTCCGAAATTGCATTGAACAATTTACGTACCAACGTACCATCTTCCAGTACTTCTCCTAAACTACTGTACTTCACCTTCAAACCAGACATCTTTCCCGTAAACTCGTCAATGGACTCTCCATCCTTCATTCGTAACGACTCAAATTATCTTTTGAGTGTATGTATCCGCGCTTTCTGCACTCTATCCGCTTTTAGATAGCGTGTTTTCAACGAATCCCAAACCTCCTTTCCCGTCTTCTTCTCCGATACTTGTAGAAGAACATCTTCGGGTATGGCCTGAAAGATAAAAGCTCGAGCCATCTTACTCTTTCTCTCGTCTACAACCGTCCCGGTTGTTGGCTCGATTGAATCCCATAATCCTTGGGCATCCATAATGGCTTCCATTCTTATGGCCCATGTGTTGTAGTTTGTTGGTGTAAGCGTGGGACATTGGTAAGCAAAGGTGGGGTTTTCTTTTTGTGGGTTACTGGAAGTGGCTAGCGACATTTCTTGGGATCGAATTATCTTGGGCATGTATTTCGAGAACTCAAGCTCTGTTACCAATTGTGGTAATCAGAGATGGTATAAAGCCAAAAGCTTTTACTTGATTAATAAAAGGAATATGAATTACAATACTTGTTGAAAGAGATAATCATAAAGCTACTGCTAGTTATCTATTTAAAGAAATAAAACAAAACAGAAATAAACGTTGGAGAGTGGAAATCTCCTTTATTTCAGCAACATGATGACCCACTCCTTTTCTTCCATATTACTTGGTCAATTCTTCAATACCAAGTCCTCATTAACCAACACTGTTTAAAGTCGCTGCCATCTTCCTAATGGTTATGTTTATTTAATTGGGATTGGAGGGTTTCAACTCTTCGTGGACCTGACTTAGCACAGTTGGCTGATCTTGAAGAGATTCTACGACAAATGGGCTTATGTGATAGGCCAGACCGTTGGGCATGCCTGATTGATGAATCTCGCAATTTTAATGTTAAAGGGATGTGGAGGCTTATTGAAGATCAGTCCCTCATGGATAGGCTAAATGATATCGATCAAGTTATATTTAAGTGGATCAAGACTGTTCCCATCAAAGTCAACATAAACTCTTGGCGGGTTGTTCGTGGAAGGCTCCCGACCAGATCCAATTTGGATGCTCTTGCGATGAAGAACAAGAAACGGAAGATCACGTTTTTCTTAGATGTCAGTTTGCTAGAGATTTATGGCGATCAATATTAAACTGGTGGAAGCTTCAAATCCCGATCCCTCAAACTTGCAATGAAATACTCAATATTCCAAAGTACATTCTTCTTAGCGAATCATACAAAGTTTTATTTGGATGTGTGATACATACAAGCCTTTGGGTAACATGTAGATTCCAAAACGATTACACTTTTAACTCTAGAAAGCCTAGTTCGGTGACGATGTAAAACTTTTGTCATTCTTATGGATATCTAGTACGAGTAAACATGTAACGCTTAACCGGATAGAATGGGTTTGTAACCCAAGCTCTTCTCTATGTCTTATCTTGTAATCACTTATTTATTTTTGTGACAACCCGTTTTTTCGAGGTATTTTTTCATTACCGCTATTTATTCTTTTATTCTCAATTATTTCGACTCTTGCATTTCGCTTTATATTTACTCACGTTTTGTATATTTGAGTCGGGTTTTATGTGTTTTATTACTTCGTCTCTCAAGACGTAAGCTTTATAATCGTCTAAGTGCCGAATAATTAGTATTCTCGTGTTATTAAAGTATGGTGTTTACGTCGTAATCGTCGGTTAAGAAAATTATATTTCAGAATTTCATTACAAAGTTAGTCCTCTAGCTTAATCTATTACAAAGTTAGTCCTCTAACTAAATCTACTACAAAGTTAGTCTTTTAATGGTAACTAACGGTAAATCTTTTACAAATTTAGTCCTTTCTAACCAAACTCGCAACCAAGCTTTTTCTTGCATTCTAACCGGTCTTTAGTGAGCCATGGGGATGTGGAATGGCTCGAACCATGGTGGGGACTTACCAAAGAGGGTTAGCCTTGGGCTAACTTTTGTATTAGTTGACAACCTTACATTTTTTTGGTGTTAATGTCTTGGGAACTTGGATGAGATTGTAGATCTCAATGAAGACTCCCTTTTCCTGTCATTCCTCTTATTTTCTCGTGACCCAAGCAAACTCCCTTTTATCTCATTTTATCAAACACAACAAACACATCAAACTCACTCATCTCTCTCTCTCATTCGTTTTCTCCCCATCTCTCTCTACCCTATATCTTTTATAAACCCTCTGGAAGTGAAACAACTCAGAAACTTCAAGCTTTAAAGCCAAAAATCGAGTTTCATCTTCATATTTCGGTTTGGAGTCGTTAACGAGAAAACTCACTTTCGGGACAGTTCACACGTATTAACCACCCAAAAACCCTTTGTAAGTATGTTATTCTAACACCCTTAAAAACCCTTTTAATCCATGCTAAGCGTATCTAACAAAAAACCCGTTTTTTTGTTATTTTCGGACCTGGTCGCGATCTGACCGAGCCGGGCCGCTTTTACCCGGTGACGGGGCTGTTTGCTCGGACACAAGACCGAGCCGAGACATTTTTACCCAGTGACGGGGCTGTTTGCTCTGACACAAGACCGAGCCGTGACATTTTTACCCAGTGACGGGGCTGTTTGCTCTGACACAAGACCGAGCCGTGACATTTTTACCCGGTGACGGGGCTGTTTGTCCGGACACCATCAGGTCAGTTTCCTAGACGACTCGTTTTTCTACCGTTTCGACTTTCGTTTTCGTTTTTCTTTCACCCCGTTGAAAACAACTTATCTCAAATAAGCAGTTTGGAATAAGCAACTTCACTCTGCTTATTTTAACTTGGAAAATAATCAGATAAGCGGTTTGAATAAATAATCTCAAACACCGACAAAATAAGATGTTTTAAACTTTTAATAAGTAGTCCTAAACACCACTAAAAAAATGTGGTTTTCATTTCATTAATAGTCCTGTTTTTTGCAAAAAACCAGAGCAATGATTATTCACAATTGTTTTTCGCTTATCGTTTTTCTAAGAACTAGCTATCAATTGGTTTGCATTAGACGAAACCATAACATCTTTAATTCTAGATTTACTAGTAATTTGAAGGTCTATTATCTTAAAATATGAGACTAATGATTTTGAGTGTTTGTTATTTTGTATAATGAAGGCATTTGGTTTTGGAAAAGAATCGAAACTTGGTCATTAAACTCTCCCCCGAGATACCAAAGTTAGCTCGTGATAATCTTCCAATTGCTTCGTTCAACATTCATGTAGTCTCACTTTTTGGAGGCCGGAAAACTTTGGTTCATACAGGTAAGTTTAGTATTTACTAACTTAATTTGAAAAACGGAGTTATCTTCATATTTGTGACCAAACTAGTCATTTCTAGTGTCCATTTTCTTTTAGAGGCCGGAAAACTTTGGTTCATACAGGTAAGTTTAGCCTTTTGTTTGGGCGCTTGAAGTTCCATTGACGGGAAAATTCATCATCGACCTTGAATTTCTTGATCTAAAGACTGCATCTCCAAACGAAACTCATTCATCTTGCTTATCAACATTTAAAGATTTCCATACTTCACGTATATACTATTTCTAGAAAGGATCGAGTCATCGTTAGTTAATTAAAATTGTGACTTTTTAGCATTTAGTTGTATTGTTCCTTACGACACATTTAACATTCAAAACTAGACTTAAATTAAGGCAATAAGTCACTAAGTCTTTATCACTTGTCAAAATTTTGTGTACCCTAAAGAAGTTTGATTCATGTTGTTTGTTAGCAAACTTTAAGGTCAAACATATCAATCAAACTTTGTTGGATATAGAAACTAGTTCAAAATTTGCTTTTCGAAATCTTGGTAGTTTTTTCCACCTTCGTGATGTCGAGACTCTTAAATTAACATTGGACCGAAGCATCTTTTGTCCAAAAAAACTAATGATCTATAGCTGGGGTAAATTACTATTTTGAGTTTTCACTCGGTAATGTCCTGGGCACGAAAACATCCTGCGACAATCAAACCTTAGACTCCTCACCTTTTCTTATAAGAGTTTATCCAAATTCAAACCTTAGACTCCTCACCTTTTCTTCTCTATGATTTGGTCAGAGAAATAAGGGATAAGCTACTGAAAAGTGGCGAGCCTTTTGTTTGGGCGCTTGAAGTTCCATTGACGGGAAAATTCATCATCAACCTTGAATTTCTTGATCTAAAGACTACATCTTCACACGTAACTCATTCGTCTTGCTTATCAACATTTAAAGATTTCCACACTTCACATATATACTATTTCTAGAAAGGATCGAGTCATCGTTAGTTAATTAAATTTGTAACTTTTTAGCATTTAGTTGTATTGTTCCTTACGACACATTTAACATTCAAAACTAGACTTTAAATTAAGGCACTAAGTCACTAAGTCGTTATCGCGTGTCAAAATTTTGTGTGCCCTAAAGAAGTTTGATTCATGTTGTTTGTTAGCAAACTTTAAGGTCAAACATATCAATCAAACTTTGTTGGATATAAAAAAACTAGTTCAAAATTTGCTTTTTGAACTCTTGGTAATTTTTTCCACGTTCATGATGTCGAGACTCTTAAATCAACATTGAACCGAAGCATCTTTTGTCCAAAAAAAACTAATCATCCTTAGCTGAGGTAAATTACTATTTTGATTTTTACTGGACAGGAAAACATCCAGCGCAACTCCTCATCCTTTTTTTTTTTATAAGAGTTTATCCAAATTCAAAGTCACCTAGTTTGTCACGTTTTTAAGTAAAATGAAATAGTACGTTTTATGCATTAAAAAAACACGTCGGGCAACTTTTGACCCGCTTGACTTATTGATCCATTTTCTTTTTTTCTTTTATATTTTTGGATTACTTATTCGACAGATAAATCTAACCTGTGTAGACTTATTTATAAACTACTACGTGTTATAATCGTGCTTTTTTGGTACTATGTTATGTAAAAAATAGGGAGGGGAAGCTCGTTCCATTTGGAGTGAAGAGTTTACACAAAACGACACGAATTCAACAACACTCTTTTCACTTGCCAAAATGTTGTCAGAAAGTATACACACGGATATCACCATACGTGCATCTAATGGAAGCCTTGAGGCCCACCGAGCAGTTCTTGTAGCTCGTTCACTTGTCTTTCATAGCATGTTTTCGCACGACCTTAAAGAGAAAGAAATGTCAACAATAAACATTTCCAACATATCAATTGAAGCTTGCAAAGCTTTTCTCACCTACATATACTCTAACTTACAACACCAAGATTTTTTCAACCACAAACTCGATCTTCTTAGAGCAGCTGATAAGTATGATATTTCCGATCTGAAATATGCGTGTGAAGAAAGCTTAATAGAAGATATTGACACGAAGAACGTTTTGGAGAGACTACAAAGTGCTTCTATGTATAGACTACCAAAATTAAAGATCTGTTGTCTACAATATCTTGTGAACTTTGGTAAGATTTATGATGTTAGTGAAGAATTTAATGTTTGTATACAGACCGCTGATAGAGAATTGATAGGTGAAGTCGCTAATGAAATTCTTTCTTCTTGGAAAGGTTTCTAGTCTCTAGATGTAGATTACTTGTTAATTTACCATATCTAGTGATTCTTGGAGCGGGTCTGCTACAAGATTCATTCTTTTATATGATTCGATATCATAAATTCTAGAGTATTGGAGTGACATTCAATCCATTTATGTACATGTAAAAATTTGTTTCAATGAAGGGTGTGTTTAGCGACATTGATAAATGTAATTTAGGTGATCCAAGGAACCATTCTCGCCATCTTTGATTTTTTTGTGTTGGTCTAGCGTGGTTTTTGTTATCTCTAGATTCATTTTATACATAAGCTTTTTCCTACAAAGATAATGAGCATATAAAACTATCATCGAACTTTATATTTGTTCGGGTTACACATACTGTAACATCCCAAATTTGAGTTAAGACTCTTTTTGTAAAGAGTTTGGTCCATGGGGACCATATGTGGTTTAGTCTTAAACTTGAGGGTTCAACTTGGAAATTATGGAAATATAAATAAGTTGAGTTAGTGGAGAAATGCAAATCATGTTTGTATGTGTGTGTTTCGGTGTAAAAAGAGAGGAGAGAGATAGTGAAACAAAAGTCTCCATCAACCGAAAATCAAGTGTACGGGATTCGTTTGTGGATCATTTTTAAAACCGAAAGCACCAACGTGTTCCTGGAAACATAAGGAACGTTTTGGTGTAAGCAAAAGTTGGTTTCGTGGTGGTTCGTTTCGGGTCGTTTCGAAACCCGGTTCGAAAATGTAAGGTAAAATTCATAACTTTGGTATATTATTGTTTTACTAGTTATTTAGAGATGAATGGTATGAATTTTATTAAGTTTCGTTATGATTTTTAGAACCCGAAATTCGAGTTTGTATGTTTTGGATTACAAACGGGTCGGTTTGGGTTGAAATTTCAATAAAACAGAAAACAACAAGTGGCTGTTTTGTGAGAGCTGTAGAAGTCTCATCGTATATCCTATGGAGGTGTACGATATATCGTTTAAAAGGTGTGCATGTGTACTTTAACTCTTCTTTAGAATGTCTAACCTCATTTGACTCACAAACAGGTCAAAAACGCGAGTCAAAACAACAATTTGGTGCTGATTTGTGCAGAATTTATGTTAGAAATATGAGTTTTTATTGTGTAAAAAGTTTATTAGTGAATCGTAGTCCTTCAAACTATAGATATATATTTTAGAGGTGTTATATAGTCTATACGAGTATGTTGAAAAGGTTAAGAGGTCGGCTCTATGGTTAAATTAGTGTTTGGCTAAATAAGCCTAAATCGGTAATAATGAGTTTTTACGATCTTATTAATGGGTATGTTATGATCAGGTTGACCGTGTTTGCATCGCTCGGGTGATTCCGTTTTTCGAGGACTAAGGTGAGGACAATATCGTTTTAAAAACCGAGCTTTAAGACAAAAGATGTTTTTAAAGATGGGTTAACGTTTTAAAAGATGTAAAACATTTTGGAAAGATGTAAATACGTTTTAAAAGATGAGAAGACGTATGATCGATTTAAGATGAACCATTTTAACAGGATAACGTAATCGTACTTTGATCGAGTAGTTGTAGCTACTCGTGTTTTATTGGTGTATAATGTGATGACATACATTTATAATATTTATTATTATTGTTGTACATTGAGATGACGTACATATTTGATTGTGGCCCTTGCTTTGTCTTAGCAATTGCTTATTGTTATTGTTTTATGCACTATATGTAGTATGTCATAGTTTTGCATAAGAGGCCTGGGTTACGGGTGGGTAGGTAGCTGCTCGTAGATAGATTGACCTAGTTTGACCGACTAGGTAGAAAAGTGCTAGCCTAAGAAAGTTGGTTACGGGGAATTCTAGACCTCCCTTGTAACACGCGGTACTGAGATGTAATCTCATACTGGAGTGATGTATGACCATTGATATGAGGGTCAGCCGGATACATCACGTGGGAGTGGGGAGGTGTATAAGTTGGCACACCGTGGAACCCTCCTTAACGACAACGCATCGTATGCAACGTCGGAGTAGTGAAAGCCTACATTTCGGGTTATTATAGAGATTGGGAGTTGCGCCCCAATGCTTATAATAACATGCAGGAATGTGCGAGTAGCGAACAAGATTGTAGTCCCATGGGGCAAGAGATGGACCCCGCTTTAGAAAGATGATTGTTGGGCATAAGATGGACCCAAATTGTGATAGATGACGTTTGGACAAGAGATGGATCCAAAACGTAAGATATTGACTTTAGTGCGTAATTTGATTATGAGATGAGAATCATTTACCTGTTCACTTTATTATTGTTTATTTATTGAATTGTAACCTATCCGTCTGCGATGGGTGCGGGTATGGTTTGGGACTTTGAAGTTAAATATTTTATGAAATGTTTTATAGTCTTTACTAAGTTTATTGTCTCGCCAGCTTTGCTGATACTCTTTTCAAATGTGTCTTTTGCTCGTAGGGTGCTAGACGCTAGCCTGGTGAGGCGGGATTGCTTGGGGTAGACGTTGTCCCCATTCGTATAGTTTTGTTATATGCTTTTGGCAAGCTTTTGATGTTGTAACTAAGTAACGTATGGTTTGTATGAAGGTGTTTAGGAACCGCTTTATTATGTTTTACTATGTTTCCGCTGTGTAAAAGTCTTATAACGTAAATAGTTTTTGTAAAACGTGATTTTTGAAAACCAAGACGTTACACATACCGAATAAAGGATTCATCTTTCACAAAAAAAAAAATTATAGGCTATAACGTACTTTCTTTCAAGCTAATTATCAATATGTTTGTTAAATTTGAATCATTCGTAAACGTTAAAAAAACCCATTAGAATATGAATGTGAACTTTTAACTTACTTGACTGTTAGACAGTAAGGTCGTAAACAAATTGAACGTTACACAAACAAGCGAATAACTAATGAACTTTTTGGTGAGAAAATTGTTTATTTATTAAACTTTTTGGGACATCTTTTAGTCAACACATCAAAGCCCATGGCTGATCATTGGAAATGAAATATGGAAAATGAAAAGCCCTTTTTGAACATAACAGTCTCTAACCGTTTCAAAAAATGTAAAAAACGGTCAAAGTGTTCATATATCATATAAACGGCTATAAAAGCATATTTAAACCTTAAGAAAGGGTAGATTTATTGATTTTATTTAAATATGTCTATTTACTTTCCTTAGATCATATATTTCATTTCAAGACCACACAAATTAATAAATTTTGCTTAAACATTAAGAAAGGGTAGATTTATAATTAGTTAATTACATAACTGGTCCCAATGGTTTATCGAGTTTTACAGGTGCAGTCCTCGTGCTTTCTTTTTTGCAAGTTCAGTCCATGGGCTTTCAAAATTTTCTGGGTTCAGTCCTTACGTCGTTAATCCGAAAATCATGTCAAACCAGAGGGGCTATTTATGTAATTAACTATTTTTAAAGGAAATTATGTATGAAATAACATATTTTAAAATTTTTTGTCTAAAAAAATATCAAAATCACCATTGTTTAGTGAAAGTTTATTTTATGAACGTTGGCGTCATATTTTAAAAGTCAAACCCGAATATGAATGTTGGTGTCATATTGTTTAGTGAAAGTTTTGATTGTTGTACGACAAGGAAGAGCAAGGAGTCTTTATATTTGGATAAAACTGAATTGTCCAATTGGAAAACTTGGATTGCATTATAGGGTTTATATTTTCGGATATGTGGATCGGATAGGACCAAAATCGGATTGTTATTTTGGATTAGTTTTTTGTTCACATAGAAAAACCGAATAATAAACTACTTTTGTTTTATATTTCATATATAAATGACTGATATATAACATTTAATATTTTACAAGTTTATTCAATTATGAGTTTCATATATATGAAATTAAGTCAACTATAAGTTTCAGACATATGATATTAAGTCAAATATTTTATTAATTTTTTCTAATAGTTATTTAATACATAATTTTCTTTAAAAATAGTTAATTACATAAATGGTCCTTACGGTTTGTCATGATTTTCAGATTTTAGCCCTTCATTTAACAACAAAATAACGGACTTAACGATGTACGGACTGAACCCGCAAAAAAAAAGTTAGCACAAGGACTAGACACATAAAACTCGGTAAATCACATGGACCATTTATGTAATTAACTCATTTATAAATTTAGGTTAGTTTTAAAACCCCAAACTTCATTGAAACCAGGTTAATATTCAAGAAATCAATCACGGTGGAGGTTTGCTTTAGCTAAATAGCATGTCCAACTCTATTGAAACGACGTCGGACCTAGCTAGATGGCGTTTTGATTATAACCGTACCTTGAACAAAAGCTTGACGTCTGATCCTTTTTCGATCGGAAAGTTGACCTGGTAATTCTTTTATATATTTTCTGAAACTAGTTTAGTTTAATATTGGTGTTTTGGCTTAATGTTTTTCCTTCAAGCTACTTGCTAGTTTTTTAATCTTTGTCGTTCAAATATTTTTTTCAAATTGGTTATTCTTGAATTTTTATTGATTATAGCAAAGAAAAAGAAGTGAGGGTGTGCTTGGTTTAAATATATCGTCAATACAATGAAATGGATTAATAAAACCATTACTACCTCATTATCGCCCAATTTAGTGGGTAATGATGGATTGACCAATACTAATTTAATATTAAGTAACCAACCACAATTAATGATAATCATTCCCATTACCCACCATGATTCCCCTCTACCAAGCACACCCTGAGTTTTCTAATTGTTTTAATAAATACTTGATACACAGGTGTGCAAAACTAACAAAATCTTGGACGGTGGCACCCCCTCCTCTCTCCGGGGTTACGACATTGGTCTTTATCAAACTCATACCGGAGTTAGCTCAAGATAGTTCTCTGATTGCTTCCTTTAATATTCGTTTAGTCTCATTGTTGAATGGTGAAAAGATTGTGTTTTATCAAGGTAAGTTAGTATTTAATAAATCCAGTTTCGAAATGTTACCCAACTCATATGGCATGACTTATAGCACCAATAGTAGTTTATGGTCCTTTTTTTTCTCTATGATTTTGATGCAGAATTTAAGGATGAGCAGGTGAGAAGTGGCGGATTTTTTGTGTGGAATGTGCGGGGGTTTATCGGCCCGTACAAGGGGAAATTCATCATCGAGACCAGGTTTCTTGATCTAAAGACAACGTCCACAAACGTAACTCGTTCATCTTTATTTTCATTATTTAAAGATTTTACAATACATTTACTACTATTTTTTTTAAAAGGCGGTGTTGTTAATCTGATCATGAGTCAATATCATATGTCGATAGCTTCTTGTTTAAAATACAAAAGCTTAATACTGTATTATGTTGTTTGTTAGCAAACCTTAAGGGTCAAACACATTAAGTAAAGAGTTTTTAGATATATTAAACTAGCTGGAAGTTTAATTTGTAAACGATAAAATATGTATTTTATACACAAGTCGACTCATTCGTATATACATAAATCTATACTTTAACTAATCTTGCTTTTCTGGTATAACGTACGTTATGTAAAAAATAGGAAGGAGTGCCTCGTTCCATCTGGAGTAACAGTCTTACACAAACGGATACGAATTCAACATCATTATCCCCCTTAGCCAGAATGTTATCAGAGAGTATCCACACCGATATCACCATTTGTGCTTTGGATGGAAACATTAGGGCCCACAGAGCCGTTCTTGCAGCTTGTTCACCCGTCTTTCATAGCATGTTCAAACACGACCTCAAAGAGAAAGAAATGTCTACAATAAACATTTCTGATATGTCCATTGAAGCTTTAAAAGCTTTTCTCAACTACATATACTCTAACTTACAACACCAAGATCTTTTTAATCACAGACTTGATCTTCTCAGAGCGGCTGATAAGTATGATATTGGTGAACTAAAAGATGCATGCCAAGAAAGCTTAATAGAAGATATTGACACAACAAACGTGTTGGAGAGACTACAAAGTGCTTCATTGTATCGTCTTCCAAAGTTGAAGGCAAGCTGCCTTAACTATCTGGTGAAATCTGAAAAGATATATGACATTAGAGAAGAATTTGATGCATTTATGAATTATGCAGATAGGGAACTTATAGGCGAAGTCGTTAATGAAATTCTTTCCGTTAGGAAAGCTTTCTAAAAAGACGATTATGTGTTAATTTGTTATATCTATTGAATCCTGAAACGCGTATGCTATTCTTTTTCCAATCATTTGTGTACATGTACAAAATCGGTTCTATGCACAAAATAGTTTCTATGTATATTGTGTTTAAAGACAAATTCAAGCCGAAACATTTCAAGCATCAAGTTGCCAAAAGTACACCTTTCATGTAACTTAATTACTAAACTATCCATAAAATTGGCTTTATAATTATACAGAATGCTTTTAATTTTTATTTGATTCTCAAGTAGAGCCGTGTAAGAAATACTTCAGATGCAATTAGGAGTTAAAACCCAGAATGTTTAAATATTTTTTTGATGCATTTTACTTTTTTTTAATAAATGTTTGGGATGTCCATCTGGCTAATGGATAATTAAGAGGGTGGTAAGCATTCTTCATTTTATTTTTGAAATTTTTTTAAATCAAATGGAAGATGAATCATATATATACACTTATAAAAAACTATAGGTTTTTAAAATATATTACTTACACAGATTTAATTATATATAAACTGACAAATTTGCAACCCACATTAATAATTAAGATTTAAAGAAAAACCATATTTTCCATGATTATTAAACTTATTATTACCAAAATATGTACACGTAAACAACGTCTTGTGTTGGCTTTCTTATACATAATAAAGGTTGCCACTAAAGGTGCTGCTCTTCAAAATTAATAAAAAATAGCACTCGGAAAATAGAGGGAAATACATTGTATATCTATACGAATTTGATATTTGTGTTTTTCCTACATTTTTTAAACTTCTATTTATATAACAATAATGTATATCTAAATTTTTATCAAAAGATTGTTTTATAAGTTCGGTTACCATGCATCGCACGGATTTAAAGCCTAGTTAATTTCTATAAATCAGTCTAAATCATTGTTTATTTGAAATAAAAAAATGAAAAAGAGTTGATACATTAGTTTTATAAACTTAAAAAAGTTATATTAAATTTAATTCAATGCATAGTACTCCCTCTGTCTTCCAAAAAAATTGTTTAAAAACAAAAAATGATCGAAATAAGATTAATGCAATGAATAGAGTATTTTTTTTTTATTAGTTTACCTATTATGTCCCTATATATTAAAGACGTCGGTTATTTTTAAAGGTTGAAAAGCTGAAAATATATAAGGAACAAAATGAATATTTACTATATTTGATCATTTATATTTAGAATTAGGACAATAAATTTGGGACAAAAATAAATAAAAAGATTGACATTTTTTTGGGAACATAGATAATGTTATAAACTTTGATAGAAATGAACTAATGATGACACATTTAATACATTTAATTTAAGACATTTAGTATAAATACTTTAACACAAAACTTATTAAAATTCTAAACACTTTAATTCATAACTTTAAATGCTAGATTTTTTAACCAACAATAAATATTAATCCATTACACTAGTAAGCATATTAAGTAATATTATTATATAAATATTAAATTGTTAAAAAATTACTAGAAAAACAACTCAACTCAGAATTTTATTCAATTATGTACTAAAATGTTTAAATCAAAATCAATATACAACTCATTTAAAATAAATAAAAATTTATCTCATGCTTTTTAATACACGTTAAACAAACTTATTTACAAAACATATTAAAAAATGTCGTAAATTAATTATTATGTTTTAATATTTATAGTGAAAATACATGTGCAATTCTTTACATTTCTAAAATGCATCCACCGTCTTTGATAACAATTAAATTTATTTTGTCCATAAAATAAAGGTTTTCATTATGTACTGTTTTTGAAAAGTGATATATATATAAATTAGTTATAT
This sequence comes from Senecio squalidus, assembly GCA_910822075.1. Taxonomy (NCBI): domain Eukaryota; kingdom Viridiplantae; phylum Streptophyta; class Magnoliopsida; order Asterales; family Asteraceae; genus Senecio; species Senecio squalidus. Next base: position 64,112,153 of record CAJVGC010000065.1, read on the forward strand.
ATTAAATATTGATTTTGTGATATCAATACTTTTTTGTAAATAGAAATCAATTATTTAATAATTTATTAAAAAACCATTTATAGAACCTATAATTAGTAAATTTCTAAAACTAAAATAACTAAATATCATTGTGTTCACATTTGAAAAGTACCCTATCATTGACTTAGGACATAAAATAAAGTAAAATTCCAAATATTTCTTTGGGTGCAGTGCTGTCCGAGCTCTCATTTTCACACAATTCAACACTTTTTTCAGCATCAATTTTAATTTTAATTTTAATATTTTCAGGTGAAACCCTAACTCTTGTTTTCTGCTAAATTCCCAAATAGTAAACCCTAGCTCTTAATTTATTTATTTATTTATTATAAATTAATAATATGTTTTTTTATTTGTTGTTAGGCCATAATTTTGTGAATTATGTTTATGATTGTGGTGTCGAGTATTGATACGTTAGCTAAATTAGCCCGTATTGAGTAATTTGTCTATTATAGTGACACTGTGTTTTAATATTTTGTGTTGATGAATGGTGATGATTTTTTTTGAATGTTTGTGTAAATATGTACTATTAGAAATTAAAATAATAAATTAGAAATTAGAATTAGAAAGAGAAACATTTATCAAAGTTAATAATGAAGACATGAAGTGCAAATATAAGATGTAATATGTTTCTTATCATGTCACCTGTCACTTAAACTACTTAAACTGTATGAAAAATGTGTATTGACCCGTTAGTTAACCAACCCGTATCACAACTTTTAGATAGTAGTGGCGGGGGCTAACAAAATCCCTAGATGCGCCACTGTATATAGTAATGGAATCTTTGTAGGATATTGTGTATTACTGATCAAGTATAGATATGCACAAAGATTTAAACTTATACAAATGTATATAAAGCCTATTAGAACCAAATTTTCTTGAAATTTATGTCTTTGCTTTGCTATTGTTAGGATGAACTCTGATCATCGTGTGGAAACTATGTCGCGCTTGGTTCAATGGTGCATCAATAGTTTCTCTTGTCCAAACAAAGCCTCTATGACGCGGAACTACACTTTGGACAGTATCCATATATCTGATTATTTTATAATCGGAAAGTGGAAGTGGTAATTCTGTTATATATGTTGTTTTGTTTTTGAATTAAATATCATTTTAGCAAAATCATACCTTTTATAGATCTATTATCTTAAATGATGAAATTAGTGATATTGTGTATTTGTTACTTTGTAAATTTAAGGCGTTTCGTTTTGTCCGAAACGAAGGAATACATGAAATTTAAGCTTTCCCCAGAGGTACCCGTTTTTGAGGCTCCCGTGATTGCATCATTCAACATTCGTGTGATCTCATTCTTGGCTGGTCGCAAGACTTTCATTCATCCAGGTATATTTGTTAAACAAGAGGGTGTTTAGGGTTATGTTTCAGTAGATATTCAGGTTTGAGTGTTTGGTCATGAAACTGCATATGATTATTTTGTAGGACAATTACGAATTCTAAATAATCAGTTTGAAAGTATCTTATCCGCATTTACCACCTTACGATCTTTTGCTTCTGTGTGCTTTGAATGCAGAAATTAGGGATATGCGGTTGAAGCGTGGTGATTACGAATTTAAGTGGACGCTGGACGGGTCATTGACGGCGGGGAGTGTAATCATTGAAGCCGAGTTTCTAGATCTGAAATCTATACCTCCAAACGTAATTCCTTCATCTTTTTATTCAAAATTTGAAGATTTAACTTAATTTACTCTCTTTTGGAAATGATCTGAGTCATGATATTAGTTAACCAAATTTATGACTTTAATATCTAGTTAATGTCCAGTTGTGTTTGTTCCTCGCAACACGAGTCATTGAGTGAAATTATACGTCAATAGCATCTTGTGTTGCATTAAAGAAGTTTAGTGTTATACTGTTTGTTAGCATTCTTTAAGGTCAACCACGTACGTTAGTCATAGTTTGTTGGATATAGAAAACTAGTTCGAAATTCGATTATAAGGTCTACGTATATTTGGTGACTTTCAACCCGTTTAATTAATTGATCTGTTTCGCTTTACAGTTTATAGTTTTATTTTACATGTTTTACATGTCAGCGATAAACATAACCCGAAGTGACTAGTTTATAAGTAAATCTATCCTATTACCAAATTACTAATTTTGCTTTTTTGGTAAATCGTTATGTAAATCACAGGGAGGAGAACCTCATTCCATTTGGAGTGATGGTTACAAACACTTGAGCACAAATTCGCCAGCACTAAAACTCTTAGGTAAATCGTTATCAGAAAGTATTGACACAGATATCACCATCTATGCTTCAGACGGAAACATTAGGGCCCACCGTTGGGTTCTTAAAACCCGTTCACCAGTTTTTGAGAGGATGTTCTCATACGACTTCAAAGAGAACGAAATGTCTACCATAAACATTCCCGACATGTCCATTGAAGTTTGCAAATCCTTTCTCGGATATATGTACTTTAACTTACAATACCAAGATTTTATTGATCACAGACTTGATCTTCTCATAGCGGCTGATAAGTATTATGTATCTGATCTAAAAGACGAGTGTGAAAAAAGCTTAATAGAAGATATCAACACCACAAACGTTTTGGAGAGGCTACAATTTGCTTCAATGTATAGGGTGTCAAAGTTGAAGGTATCCTGCATTCAGTATCTTGTGAAGTTTGGTAAGTTTTTGGACATCAAAGAAGAATTTCGTGCCTTTATGAAATACGACAGCGAACTTGCAGCTGAACTAACTGATGAAATGATCTCATTTGGTAAAGATTTTTGTAAGTGTTTTTAGTGTGCAAGCACATCTCTTACAATTTGTTTCTTTCGTGGTTCGTATTTCTCAGACCCATTTAGTTTATACTAAAGACTAATAGAATTTAGCGAATGCTGCAAACATTTTTCTGATTGTTTGATTTGGTTTTCTTTAAGGTGGTCGTATTCATTAGATTATATTGTAACGAAATCTTAGTTGGATAGGGTTTCCATTATATCGTATATATTCTATTTATAGTGTAATATGCATTAGGAGATCAAATCAATATATGCTCAAATAGGAGGAAAGATTTTATGCATCACAGTTTTTCGGGCATCATGTCACGTCAAATGATGCACAAAAACATGTTACGTAGTTATGTCACATCATCTGTCACGTCATAATATGCACAAAAAATGTGATGTGAAACTCTAATGCACATATTTAAATATGCATATAAATTTACATGATTTTCTAAAATGCCATTTGCAAACGAGGTATGCTAGCTTATCGGTGTAGCAAGCCAAGTTGTCGAGTTTGGAAAGACCAGGCTTCCTAGTTCTTGATAAGCTTTAAATGAGCTAAGCGAACTCATTTGACTACTCAAGTCGCACTACTTAACCCAATAGTTTCGTAAGCCCAAAAGAGCCAAAATCTATAAATCTATTATTAATCAAATTAAAACTTAAATCGGACTAGAAAAATTCCCAGCATCTTGAATGTAATGTTTTTCATCCAATAGCTTTGATAGAGAGCAATGATGCATGTGTCGAAAATGGTTGAAATATAATGTTTTTCAGTTAATATAACGAACGAGTGACAAACTTAAGCAACAAGTTAAATCATGTGGAAGAAAAAGGTGTTGGTTCTTGGTTCGAGGAACATAATAAACAATTTAGTCATACAACATAGACGATTTTTGTAATTTATAATAGAAATTATTTTTTTAATATAATAAATTTTAAGTCAATTAACATTCTTTGCATTAATTAACTTAAAATATAATTAATTATTTAGATTAATTATCAAAACTTTTATATACTTATTGTTTAACCAATAAACCCTTTTTGACAATGGTTTTATCCTTAACTTTTAATTATATATCATTTTAATCACTTTACTTTTTTTTTATATTGTTTTTACCATTATCTTTTTAACCAACTATCATTTTAATCCCTAAATTTTCAATAACAAATGTTAAATCCTATACTTTCGTTAAATTATTGTTTTAACCACTTGAAAAATGTTTCACCATTTTACTAAACTGATTAAAACGAATAGGGGTTGTAAGTTTGGTGTTTAAAATGATAAATGGTGTAAGTTAAGGATAATAAACATTGTCAAAAAAGTTAAGTGATTAAAACGATAAATGATTTAAAGTTAAAGATAAAAACATAGTTAAAAAAAAGTTAAGTGGTTAAAACGATAAATATTTGAAAGTTTGATGATTAAACAAACCATTATTAACCCACTAGCAATGTACACACGCTACGCGGAGGGAGTACTAAATTTAGGAAATGAAAATGTAGTGTTTGGTTAGATTTCCAATAATCCGACGTTTCGTATCTAAAATGTGACATAGTCAGGATCTTTATCTTATTTCATAAATTTCACTTAGTTTGTGATTAGTTCAAAAAATTAGTTTCAATAAAATGTATGATTTTCACTTTGGTAAAACATTTTTATTATCCATGCAACATTTTCATTTTATGTAACATATTAGTTTATACATTTATTAATTATATAATCAAAATTTTCATTTCATTTAACCTACTACTGTACTCACGCTACGGAGTAATAAAAGAATAGACGTAATTGACGTATTTTAATTATATTGAAATCATACTATTAGAGATATTATAGTCGATAAAGAGAGTCCATTATTTGTATGTTAGGGCTTAGCCCAATCGATGTACTTGACTATTTATATATTTGTGTGTAATGCAATACTCGATCATTCACTCTCATTAAACTCTATACCATAATATGGTATCAGAGCCTAAAGTCTCCCCCCCCCCCCCCCCCCCCCCTCGATTTTCTCTCTAATTTACCGCCACTTTATGTTTATCCTTCTTTTCAAATTCGAAAACCATACAAACCCTAAAAGCTTCTACCGATTCTTAATTCAAAACCCAAAATCCATTAATCGATAACTATGTCAGGAGATGATGTTAGTCCTTCAAAAAAATCATACGGCCTCACAAACATCAAATCTCACATCCCGGATACCCTAGATCTTGAATACATGAACTACACTCAATGGAAAAATTTGTTGAGTTGCATTGCATCACCAACGAAGCCGAAGGTTTTCTTGATGGCACAATCCAACCTAAAGCGAAGGATGAAAAAGTCAAAATGTGGATCTATAATACGATCAGTAAACCAATATTGCAAATGGTAGTGAAGAAAAGTGAAACTGCACACGAGCTATGGACGACGATTCATAATTTGTTTCAAAGTAACAAAGAGTCTCGAGCCATGCAACTCAATGACGATCTCTGAAGCATGACGATGGGTGGTCTCACTGTCTCTCAATACTGCCACAAACTAAACGTAATATTTGACCTTCTTGACAATATGGATCAACCAATTGATGAACAAACTTTAGTCATGCATACCCTAAACGGTCTATCCGAAATATATGTCACCATAACCAGTGTTGTTCGCATAATAAAGCCCTTTCCTTTGTTTATTTATACTTGCTCCCTTCTTTAAATGGAAGAAGCTAGGAAGAATAAGATTAATTATCACCCACTTAACCAAGATACCTCATCGTCTTCAACGGTTTTTCATGTAAAACACAACTCCCCACGGCCGAACTTTAATAAAATATGCCGAAATTTTCAACGTGGTTTTTGTAGGTTCGGTGATAAATGCAAATCTATTCATGGTGGAAATCAGGTCTTTGAAAATCAAAGGTCCAATTATACTAATACGCATGGCGGTTTTGTTCAATATTCCCCAAAAAGTAGCAATTATAACACAAACACACAACAATACCCTGGTCCCCATTACAGCCAACATACTGGACCCAACTCAGCCACGAACCAATTCAACCCAACCCAACACCCGCACCATACCTAGCCCCATACCCATCCCCATACCTGCCCCAACACCCACCCACTTACTCCCCCCACCCGACAACTCCAAACTTGGCACCAGGACCTGTCCATTTTCACCATCCGAGACCCACAGCCCCAAGTTCGTATCCACCAGCCGGTTCACCTACGGGTCAGGCATTTCCTGCTCACGGAACACCAACCGATGAACACAATACGCTCCCTCAAGCAGTCACAAACGTAACATTTAATGATCATGGAGCTAGTGAGTGGTACATGGACACGGGGTGTCACGTCCCACATTGCATCAAATACAGGTATACTCGACTGTATTTTTTATAAAAACATTATTTCATCTATTATGGTCGGTAATGGTTCCTCAATACATGTCACACACACCGAAAATAGTCACTTACCCACCACTACACTTCCCTTACAACTTAAAAATATTCTTGTCACACCACACATTATCAAAAACCTTATTTCTGTTAAACAACTCGCCAAAGATAAATGCTCAATAGAATTTGATGAATTTGGTTTTTTTTGTGAGGGACCGTCGGACACGCAAAAATATTCTTTGATGTGATATCACCGGATACCTCCATCCCGTTACCAAACCGCATTTGGCACTTTTTTCATCGAGTCAAGATATGTGGCATCAAAGACTTGGACATCCAAGACACGATGCGTTGCGTATTCTTATATCTAATAATTTAATTTCATGTAATAATAGGGTTACTTTGGTCAAACGCCACAACAAGACGAGTTATGAATTGATCAAAAAACGTAAGCGTAATCTGCAATATCTCGAACCTTTTGGTTGCCCGTGTGAAATTATGATTACCAAAGAACGGGTATCCAAGTTTGGAGCGAAATCTCATGCAGGGTACTTTCTCGGTTACTCGGCTGATTCTCCGAGTAAAAGAGTATTCGACAAGATCACAGGAACCATTGAAGAGTGCTATGAAGTCACATGTTTCCGATACACTCCGTCAACACCAGGAGACGGACCTGAAAGCCTCTTTAACTATGATTCCTTGTTCAAACCCTTCAACCTTTCTCCAAATGGTTCATTTGTTACAGAACAAGATAATGGACGGTTTTGATGCACGAGGGGGGGGGGGATTTGAGAATACTCATCATCTTCAACGATTCCATTCTCAAAGCGTTCCTGCATTTGCAACCCCTCCTCCGACATCGATGATCCCGATTCAAGACTTCGTTGTAGAACTATGTTCGGAACCAATTCAACCAGTACCGATTAGACAAGCACCAGCAGTCTATGACACTGGGTCTGATAAATCTGATGATGATTTGGTTGATGTTACCATTCAGTTAGAGGAAGATGTCTCGTCCGAAAGTGAAACAGAGGAAGCCACTCCTGAAAATCAAAGTAGTCATGTGAATGTGGATATGACAAATCTGGATCCGCTAATTGACCCAGAAACGGTTCCTCAGACGAGAATTCATACCACTCATCCTGTAGAGAATATCATTGGTGATGCTACCGAGGGTATTCAAACAAGAAGAAAAGTTCCACCAAATGAGGAATAGGAAACTCGGGATGAAGAAAAGTTGAAGGTAGTATCTTGAGTCCTAGGAAATCGGGAAGGACTATTCAACGTCCCAAATACGTGGAAGACTTCCAAGCTAAAATGTGTATGTTTTCGTCGTGTTTTCTATCTCAACTGGATCCGAAAAAACATAAAGCTTGCTTTATTAGATCCGTTATGTGTAGAATCAATACAAGAAGAGCTTCAACAGTTTTTAAAGTTAAATGTTTGGGAAAGAGTCGTACTCCCGAGAAATGCTAAGGTCTTGAACACTAAATGGGTATTTAAGATAAAACGGGACGACAAAGGGGTAATTGTGAGAAACAAGGCGCGACTCGTTGTACATGGATTCTATCAAGTTGAAGGTCTCGATTACGATGAAGTTTTTGCTCCAGTAGCCCGTTTAGAATCAATTCGGCTATTTCTCGCATTCGCCTCACACAAGATCTGAACACTAAATATGAATTTCAAAACATAAATATGAATTTCAAAACATATATTCGGTACTCTATAGAAGGGTAATTTAATGCTCGTTGCAATGGTGTAATTTATTCATACATTTACGGTTTTTGAGATATTTAATTTTAACAAAATTAAATTTTAAGTGGATTTTTAAAATGAAGAGTTATATTGGGTTTTTTTGTCTCAAAATTTTTAATTGTTTTTAATGATCCCAACCTAGTAAATATATTCATAATTTATTTTTGATTTTCAAAATATATGGATATTATTCATTAATAGAAATCAAGTATATAACAATTTATTAGAAAAAAACACACATAAAATTGTAATTAGTGAAATCCTAAAAATAAAATTACCAAAATATCATCATGTTCACATTGAAAAAATACACCATCATTGACTTAGGATATAAAGAAAATTAAATTCCAAATATTTCTTTGGGCGAAGTGCTGTCCGAGCTATCATTTTCACACAGTCAACACCTTTTTCAGCATCAATTTCAGTTCTAATAGTTTCTGGTAAAACCCTAACTCTTATTTTCTGCTAAATTCCTAAATAGTAAACCCTAGCTCTTAATTAATTAATATCTTTATATTATTAAATTAATAATATGTTGTCTTGTTTTGTTATTAAGCCATACTTTTGTGAAACATGTGTTTATGATTGTCGTGTTGAGTATTGACAACCCGCTAGTTAAATTAGCCTTATCGAGTAATTTGTTCTATTATAGTGTGTGTGTTTTAATATTTCGTGTTGATGAATGGTGATGATTTGTTTTAATGCTTCTGTAAATATGTACTATAGAAAGAGAGAAACATTTGTCGAAGATAATAATAAAGTCGTGATGCAACGTTTTTTTTAAGCGAAAATTGCAAATATAAGATGAAATTTTTTCTTAACATGGTACCGGTCACTTAAACCATATCAAATGTGAATTGACCTGTTAGTTAACCAACCCGTAACACAACTTTTAGAAAGTACTGTCCACGGCTTACAATATCCCTAGATGCGCCACTGTATAGAGTAACGGGTATCTTTGGAGGGTATTGTGTATTACTGATCAAGTTTAGATATGCTCAAATATTTAAACTTATACAAATGTATATAAAGCCTATTGGAACCAATATTTTTTGAAATTTGCGTCTTTGCTTTGTTTTTGTTAGGATGGAATATTCTGATCATGTTGTGGAAACTATGCCGCGCTTGGTTCAATGGTGCCTCAATAACGATTTCCCTAGGTCGCGGAACAACTCTTTGGTCCGTATGCATCTATCTGATTATTTTAAGATCGGAAAGTGGGAGTGGTAAATCTGTTATATATGCAGTTTTTGTTGTTGAATTAAAAACAACGTGTTGAACGCTAGTTTAGAAAATCATTTTAGCAAAATCATACCTTATATAGATCTATTTTCTTAAATGATGAAATTATTGTGAACTATAATCTCGATACTTATGCTTCGTATGTAAATAGTATAGAACTATAAGGACCAATAGTGTATGTTAGAAAATTAATAACTGTAACTACCGAATCGACATATCGGTTGGATTACTACCGATTAGAAACATATATGTATTCATACAGATCAATACATAGACAATTTACTTATTCTTCCATTCTCTGCAATTCATAATTCGATCCAATAAAGTGGGACAACATTTGGCATCAAGAGCAAGTGTTTATAACATCGATTCGGAAGGAACGCGGGAAACGGTAGTGCACGACCAGTTTTGTGCGTGGGGATTGCAGACGTGATACACCACGATACGGTGGGACAAAACTTCGCGGGAACAGCGGAGGGATAGGAAGAAGCAGCGCTGGTATTGTTGTGTTCGTTGTTAACGCGACACGGGAAGGAAGACAACACATCGTTTGGTTAGGAAACGAGTAGGAAGACTTTGTGAAACCGGTTAAAACAAGACACAAAGTAGAAGAAAACGCGACGGTATATCGCGAGGAACCTGTTTGTTCGTCGATCAGAAACAAGGAAGAAGAAGGTTGTTTGGTGGAAAAGAAAACAATAAATAATTGAAGGTTGTTAGGAGGCTGTTTGTTTTTTTTGTGGGACAAGGCAAAAAGAAAAAAAGCAGTAGTTTTCTTTTATTTTATTTTTATCAAACAAGATAAAAGTAAAGGAACAACGTGTATTTTGTCGGACAAGGCAAAAGGTAAAAATTTTCGTGTACGAGTTTGTTAGAGATTCGAGGCACCGAAGGAAAGCATAGACGTGGTATAAAGAAGATTGGTGGATATAGAAGTAACGGGACAAAAAAGACAAAGTTGTGCGCAAATCACAACGCCGAGGTCAAAAGTTTCATACTTAAACTTTTACAATAATTAGAGTAATATAGTTTTATTACTTTAATTTATTAGGAAATCCCGAGAACTATTTATTGATCCCGTAGTACTAGGATTCCAAAGAACTATATTTATATATTCCCATACTAGTAGAGATACCAAACTAGGAAGATTATTCCCATACGAAGGTAAAGATATTAAGTACTTTTGAAATGGCCAGCGAGGACACACCTAGCACTTCGACACCCAAAACCGAAGCACCTATGGCACATTATCAATGCCCTAAGTTGAAAACCACAAACTACACAGTTTGGGCTATACAAATCAAAGTTATACTAGAGGCACATGGTTTATGGGAGGCGATAGAACCTAAGGAAAATACGCAAGTATATAATAAGAAGGATAAGGCAACGACGGCCTTTCTATATCAAGCATTAACCGAAGATGTAATTTTACAAGTAGCAAGTTGTAAGACGGCCAAGGAATTATGGGAATCACTAAAGAAAAGACACGTTGGAGAAGAGAAAGTGCAACAAGCACGGTTACAATCATTGATGATTGGATTTAATACACTTCAAATGAAGGATGATGACACGGTGGATGCATTTACAGCTATACTAAACGGCTATGCCACGAAGGCAAAAGAGTTAGGAAAAACCTTGGATGAATCACTTTTAGTACGAAAAACTATTAGATTCCACACCAGATAGATTCATTCAGATAGTAGCATCCATAGAACAAACAAGTGATCTGGACGACATCACCTTAGATGAGATCACTGGGAAACTCAAAGCATTTGAGGAAAGGATAAAACTCCGAAAGGGAGGACAAGTTGAAAGCCAGGATAACTTATTATTCGCACAAGGCGAGCACTCGGGAAAAGGAAGGCGTTTTAGTAAACGTGGAGGTAGATCAAATTTTTCACGAGGGAACTGGCAGAATAGTAGAAACAAAAACAACTCACAAGGAGGGAACTCAAACAACAAAGGAGACTCAACCAGGAATAAAGGTGAGTGGGATTTGAGTAAAGTACGATGTTACAAGTGTAAGAAATTTGGACATCTTAGAAGGGATTGTAGAGGAACATCAACATCCCAGGAACAGTCGAACCTTATCTTAGAAGACGATGAACCATCACTATTAATGACTACGCATGAGGAAGTATTATTGAATGAAGGCCAAATTCAACCAGGAAAATACGCTTCAGGAGATGCAAGCATGTGGTACTTAGATAATGGTGCAAGTAACCATATGACGGGAATTAAGAGTCATTTTAAGGATATTAAAGAGAGCGTATTTGGACGAGTACGTTTTGGAGATGGATCGTATGTACAGATAAAGGGTAGAGGCTCTATATTATTAGGTTGTAGAAACCAACAACAGAAGATAGTATCGGATGTATACTATATACCAAACCTCAAGAGCAACATACTAAGTCTAGGACAACTTACGGAGATAGGTTGTAAGGTCATTATGGACGGAAATAAATTGACTTTGTATGATAAGAACAAGAAGTTGCTAATGAAGGTTGAAAGATCTAAGAATCGACTTTACAGTATTAGGCTTCAAATAGAAGCACCTATATGTCTCTTAGCAAGTGTAGATAACCAAGCATGGTTATGGCATGCTAGATTAGGTCATCTGAACTTTGACGATATCAACAAGATGACTAGGAAGAATCTAGTGGAAGGAGTACCAAGGATAAATCATGCCGGGCAAATATGTGATGCATGTTTATTAGGAAAACACAGTAGAACACCATTTCCAAACCAAGCTAAATTCAGATCAAAGAACCCGTTGGACTTAGTATATGGAGACCTCTGTGGTCCTATAAGTCCATCCACACACTCAGGCAAGAAACTCATATTCTTGTTAGTGGATGATTGTACACGTTTTATGTGGGCTTACTTTCTGACGTCGAAAGATCAAGCACTTAGTACTTTTAAGGAATTTAGACAGAAGATAGAAATGGAAATGAGAATGAAAATAAGGATGCTAAGAACTGATAGAGGAGGTGAATTTACATCAAATGAATTCACAAAATATTGTAAGGAAAATGGGATAGCACGACAACTGACAGCACCTTACTCACCACAACAGAATGGTGTAGTGGAAAGGAGAAATAGGACAGTGTTATCAACTACGAGGAGTATGATGAAAGCAATGAAGTTACCTTTAACTTTTTGGGCGGAAGCAGTGAGACACGCCATTTACATACTCAATAGGGTACCTACAAGGGCCCTGGAAAATAAAACTCCATATGAGGCACTCTACAAAAGAAAACCTAATCTGGAAAACCTAAGAATATTTGGATGCACAGCTTATGCAAAGATAACAACACCTCACTTGAAGAAGCTCGATGACAGAAGCATACATATGATTTATTTAGGAGTAGAGGAAGGATCAAAAGCATGTAGGTTATATGATCCAATAGCAAAGAGAAAGCATGTTAGTAGGGATGTAAAGTTTATGGAAACAAAACCGTGGGATTGGGATAAATATGGAGAAGATACGAGTACACAAGACACGTTTAGGGCTAGTTTTGTGGTAGAAGGAGTTGACAATGATAATGATACACCAGTCAACACAGAGATCAATGATAATATTGATGACACGTATCAAGAAGAGGATCCGGTTAATGATCCTAACTCGCCAATCACACCACAAGCATACACCTACAACCCACACTCTGAAGAGGAAGAAGAGGCTACTACTAGTTCAACGAAGAACTCAGGAGATAGATTCGATGATACACCAGTACGAGGTTTCAAAGACTTAGGAGAAATATACAAGAATGCACGAGAAGTTGAAGTTGGAGACTTACTTCTTATGGAAGAAGAACCCCGTAATTACAAGGAAGCATCAACAGATAAGAAATGGATTGAGGCCATGGAGATTGAATTAGATTCAATCAACAAGAATAATACATGGACTCTTACAACATTGCCACCGGATCAAAAGGCAATAGGACTCAAATGGGTTTATAAGACCAAGAGGGATGCAGGAGGAAAGATCATCAAATACAAGGCAAGATTAGTAGCGAAAGGATATGTACAAGAGCAAGGGATAGACTTCGATGAAGTATTTGCACCAGTTGCTAGGATAGAGACGGTTCGGTTGATATTAGCATTAGCAGCATATCATGGATGGAAAGTACACCACTTAGATGTAAAATCAGCGTTTTTACATGGAGAGTTAAAGGAGGAAGTCTATGTTACACAACCTGAAGGGTTCGTTCAACAAGGGAACTCAGGAAAAGTTTACAAACTCATTAAGGCATTATATGGGTTAAGGCAAGCACCAAGAGCTTGGAATATGAAGCTTGATCAAACCTTAAAATCATTAGAGTTTAAGAAGTGTAATCTCGAACAGGCAGTCTACACAAAGAGAAGTAAGAATTCTACACTTATAGTTGGAGTTTATGTAGATGATTTGATAATCACGGGCACTCCAAGGAAGGAAGTAGACGCATTTAAATCCCAGATGAAGGATAAATTTGAAATGAGCGACTTAGGCTTATTGGCTTATTACCTTGGGATAGAAGTCACACAGACAGGAGGAGAGATCACAATCAAGCAAACAGGTTATATTAACAAGATCTTGAAGGAAACAAGTATGACAGATAGTAATGATACGAAGATACCTATGGATCCCGGTACTAAGTTGGTCAAGGCGGAAGATGGAAACTTAGTTGACGCAACTTACTACAGAAGCTTAATTGGAAGTCTCGGTACTTACTACATACAAGACCAGATCTTAGTTACTCAATTGGATTACTCAACAGATTCATGCAAGACCCGAAGGATCATCACCTAAAGGCGGTAAAGCAAGTAATCCGGTATAACAAAGGAGCATGGCATAATTTACAAGAAAGAAGGCGGCTGCAAGATTACAGGTTACAGCGACAGTAGTTATGGAATCAACACTGATCAAGGAAAAGGAACTACTGGAATAGTATTTTACTTTGGAGAGTCACCTATTACTTGGTGTACTCAAAAGCAACCAACAGTGGCGCTCTCATCATGTGAATCAGAATTCATGGCGGCTACTGGAGCAGCATGTCAAGCCTTATGGTTAAAGCGACTACTTAGTGAATTAACTGGACGAGAAGAAGAAAGGATAACGCTGAAGGTCGATAACATTTCAGCAATAGCACTCGTAAGGAACCCGGTTTTTCATGGAAGAAGCAAGCACATCGATATTCGCTACCATTTCATTCGTGAATGCGTAGAGAATGGACACATCAATGTGGAACACGTCAGCGGCGAACTACAAAGAGCAGATATTCTAACAAAGGCTCTACCAAGATTGAAGTTCATGACAATGCGACAAATGCTCGGGGTTCAAGACTTAGGATGAAGCAACGATCGATATTAAGGAGGAGAATGTGAACTATAATCTCGATACTTATGCTTCGTATGTAAATAGTATAGAACTATAAGGACCAATAGTGTATGTTAGAAAATTAATAACTGTAACTACCGAATCGACATATCGGTTGGATTACTACCGATTAGAAACATATATGTATTCATACAGATCAATACATAGACAATTTACTTATTCTTCCAATCTCTGCAATTCATAATTCGATCCAATAAAGTGGGACAACAATTATGATATTCTGTTTTTGTTATTTTGTAAATTTAAGGCGCTTCATTATGTCCGAAACGAATAAATACATGAGCTTTCAGCTTTCCCCAGAGATACCGGTTTCTGAGGATCCCGTGATTGCATCATTCAACATCCTTGTGATCTCATTCTTGGCTGCAGATCGAAAGACTTTCATTAATCGAGGTATGTTTGTTAAACACGAGGGTGTTTAGGGTTATGTTTCAGTAGATATTCAGGTTTGAGTGTTTGGTCATGAAACTGCATTTTGTTATTTTGTAGGACAATTACGAGCTCTAAATAATCAGTGTGAAAGTATCTTATCCGCATTTAACAACTTACTATCTTTTACTTCTGTGTGCTTTGGATGCAGAAATTAGGGATATGTCGTTGAAGGGTGGTGATTTCCATTCTATGTGGAGCTGGACGGGTCATTGATGGCGGGGAAATTAATCATTGAAGCCGAGTTTCTTGATCTGAAAATTTCATCTCGAAAAGTAATTCCTTCATCTTTTTACTCAGCATTTGAAGATTTTACTTAATTAACTCTTTTTCGGAAAGGGTCTAGTCATTATTAGTTAACCAAATTTGTGACTTTAATATCTAGTTGATAGCTAGTTCTGTTTGTTCCTTACGACACGAGTCATTGAGTGAAATTATACGTCAATAGCATCTTGTGTTGCACTAAAGAAGTTGTGTTATACTGTTTGTTAGCATTCTTTAAGGTCAACCACGTACGTTAGTCATAGTTTGTTGGATATAAAAAACTAGTTCCGAATTCGATTATAAGGTCTACATACATTTGGTGACTTTCAACCCGTTTAATTAATTGATCAGTTTCGCTTTACAGTTTATAGTTTTATTTTACATATCAGAGATAAACATAACCCGAAGTGACTAGTTTATAAGTAAATCTATCCTATTACCAAATTACTAATTTTGCTTTTTTGGTATATCGTTATGTAAATCACAGGGAGGAGAACCTCATTCCATTTGGAGTGATGGTTACAAACACTTGAGCACAAATTCACCAGCACTAAAACTCTTAGGTAAATCGTTATCAGAAAGTATTGACACAGATATCACCATCTATGCTTCAGACGGAAACATTAGGGCCCACCGTTGGGTTCTTAAACTCCGTTCACCAGTTTTTGAGAGGATGTTCTCATACGACTTCAAAGAGAAAGAAACTGTGACAATCCGTCTTTTCGAGGCATACTTTATTTACCGATTATTACTCTTTTTATTCGCAATGATTTGGACCCTTGCATTTCGCTTTATTTTACTCACGTTTTATACATTTCAGTCGGGTTTATGTGTTTTATCACTTTGTCTCTCGAGACGGAAGCTTTAGAATCACCTAAGTGCCTAATATCTAGTATACTCGCATTATTAAAGTATTGTGTTTACGCCATAATCGTCGGTTAAGAAAAAATCATATTTCGAAATATCATTACAAAGTTAGTCCTCTAACTGTCACACCTCGCATTTGGCGGAACCAAGGTGTACAGAGAATACGGTATCAGATATTCAAAGGTTACATCAACATAAGTAAACCATACATAATCAACATAGATAAATAAGTCTGAAATAGTATACTTTATTACAATAATCCGAAAACATATCAAAATACGGCTACAGAGTTTGGGATACTAAGGAATTAATAAAACAAAATAAATTCCAAGCAATGTGATCCACGTAGCCACCAAAGCATAACATCAAAAGGTAACCTCAAATCCCTGAAAAGCGTTAAAATACGACGTCAACATAAAGTTGTTGAATTATTCGCAATAATTAATAAAAACATAATAGTATAAAAGTTTCAATATGTTTTGACCCAAAAGTGATATGATTTGAAGATAAGTCATTTGAAAAATGATGTTTCAAAATATACATGAAGTATACAAAACCTTTTAATAATATACCAATACAAATACCATAAAAATACCATAATCAAATCATAAAAATACCATACTGGATAGATAATAGCCTTAGGTAAATACTATACACCTGAACCATAACAATACTGGCAACTAACCCCACCTAGTGCATTACGCTAGGTCATCCTCGAATTCAACGGTCATAACATTGCTAACACGGACAGGGCGCATCCATCATCCATCGTGTTAACAATGAGGGCTTGTTAGACCCATATAGCGCTATATATACGAACCGGCGGCTAAAAGCTAACAGGTGTGTATACGGGGCCTCGTTCTACCACAAAGGCGGAACAAGTTGGGTAATGCTAACCTAAAGGCATTCATATCCAAAATTCATAACCATAATACATAATATACCATAAAATACATTTATACAACGCTAATCATGCCCAAAATGTAAAAGCGGTAAAAAGGGCAACGAATAATGAATAGCAAAGCAATCAAATCAACGATACGTCGGGTAATTACAAAATACCGTCAAGCTCCCACGTCTAAGTGCCCTAACATCACGTAAATAAATATGTCTGAGTATCTCTAAGTCTATTGGGGTTGCCTTATGCGATTAACGTCTCATAATATGCTATAATATGTTTTAGTTACGAAGAGTTTATGATCCCGATGGTTTAAAGGAAAGATATAGCATTACGTATCAAAATACATGTTTTCGACCAAAACCGTGTTAATAGTGTATATTATAAAATTGACATGTGTTTTAGGGTTAAAGCATAAGGTTTGAAAGCGTGTAACACTTTAATTACGTTAAAATGTCATTATAAATGGGTTTGATCAAAAACCTAATTAGTTACGCTAGGAACAGTTACTCTAGGAACAGTTACTCTAAGAACAGTTACTCTAAGTAACTAACAGTTACTCTACGTAACTATAGTTACTCTACGTAACTGACAGTTACTCTAAGTAACTAACAGTTACTCTAAGTAACTAACAGTTACTCTAAGTAACTAACAGTTACTCTACGTAACTAACAGTTACTCTAAGTAACTAACAGTTACTCTACGTAACTATAGTTACTCTACGTAACTAACAGTTACTCTAAGTAACTAACAGTTACTCTAAGTAACTAGCAGTTACTCTAAGTAACTATAGTTACTCCACGTAACTAACAGTTACGTGACGTAACTGAGTTTTTCGAGAAATACATTCGAGATACGGTTTTGAGTGTTTTTAGGTGTCGAGATTATCAGATATTGAAACCTTATGTACAGAATATGTTTATATATTGAAAACTTATATAAAATACATGTTTTAACCATTAAAAATGATAAACTTTAGATATAAATCCAAATCATTATAAAATATGGGTTTTTGAATCTTAAAATAACCCAAAACTTACTTGAAGGTGAAGAAAACGATTTTGATGATGATGGTGGATGAAAATATTCAATTAAACTTGGATTTGAAGATGGGAATGGTGGGTTTTCTAGAGAGAAGTGTGTGTTTGTGTGTGTTTTCTAGAGAGAGAAATGAAAATGGAAGAATGGTGGAGAGGGAGGTAGGTAGATAATAGGACAAAATAGTTGGTGATAAAAACAATGTGGATTCTAGAATAAGACAAAAGAGTTGGTGGGGATTTTAGGACCATATTTGTAATAAAAATCCCATAGGACTAGGTTTGTAATAAAATTCTTGAAGGACTAAAATTGTAATACTTTTTAAACGTTAATCTTAATCGTATAATTAAGGCATAATACCCCTAAACTTATCTTAAGAGCATACTAGACTTATACTAAAGGCACTTAGAACTAAACGTTCCCGACATAAAGGTCCAAATCACATAAAATACACCCGACAAACGTAAATACGCATAAAATACAAATACGATACTCATAAAATACGAGAAATACGAATACAATACTCATAAATTACGAATACGATAAAAACATAAAATGGATACAATAGGGTCAAAACATAATCATAAATAAATAAAACGAATACGGGTCGTTAGAAGTATACCTACAAATTCGCAAATGTCACAGTCTCCCCAAGTAAAAAGAAATTTCGTCCTCGAAATTATTACTTGGTACTACTTCCGGGGGAAAGGTGAGGATACTTCCGCAGAATTTCATCTTCGCGTTCCCACGTGAACTCAGCTCCAAAACGGGAATTCCAACGAACCTTGACAATCGGGATCTTACTTCGTCGTAGACGCTTAACATCACTAGCAACGATCTCGATCGGTTCCTCAACGAAATGAAGCTTATCATCAATCTGGAGTTTCTCAAGCGGAACTAATAACGTTTCGTCAGCCAGGCATTTCTTCAACTGAGACACATGAAATACATTGTGTACGCTGCTCAGTTCTGCCGGCAAATCTAGTCGATACGCAGCTGGGCCGACGCGGGCTAAGATCTTGAACGGACCCGTGTATCTCGGACTCAGCTTGCTGCGCTTCTGGAATCGGACAACCCCTTTCCATGGAGATACCTTCAATAATACCATATCTCCAACACTGAACTCAAGAGGCTTCCTGCGCTTATCAGCATACTTTTTCTGTCGATCTCTTGCAGTAATTAATCGTTCCTTGATCTTGAAGATCTTGTCAGTGGTCTCTTGTATAATCTCCGGACCAGAAATCTGACTATCTCCAATTTCTGCCCAACATACAGGCGATCGACACTTGCGGCCATACAAAGCTTCAAAAGGTGCACACTTGATACTCGTGTGATAGCTGTTGTTGTACGGGAACTCAATCAACGGCAAGTGAACGTCCCAACTACCACCAAAATCAATTGCGCAGGCTCGTAGCATATCTTCCAAGGTCTGAATAGTTCTCTTACTCTGACCATCGGTCTGCGGATAATAGGCGGTACTCATATCTAACCTTGTACCCATAGCAGTCTGGAATGTCTTCCAAAATCGCGAGGTGAAACGAGCATCACGATCGGAAATAATCGATACAGGGACTCCGTGTTTCGATACAATCTCTGCAATATATAAACGCACGAATCTCTCCATCGGATAATTCTCACGAATCGGTAGGAAATGAGCAGACTTCGTCAATCGATCAACAATAACCCAGATACTGTCATAACCACTCGAAGATCTCGGAAGTTTTGTAACAAAATCCATAGTAATACGCTCCCATTTCCACTCGGGAATCTTCGGTTGTTGGAGTAGCCCAGACGGTTTCTGATACTCAATCTTCACTTTGGAACAAGTCAAACATCGACTAACATACTCGGCGATCTCACGCTTCATACCCGGCCACCAATAGAACTCTTTCAAGTCATGATACATTTTGTCGGAACCCGAATGAATGGAATAGTTAGACTTATGGGCTTCGTCCAGAATCAACTGACGGATACTAATCGGAACCCAAATACGCTCGAGGAAATACAGAACTCCATCCTCCTTCGGTTCTAATTCCAACGCCAACTTATACAACCTTTCCTCTTTAACACGGTCCTCTGTCATAATACCCTCATGTGCCTGAATAATCCGAGCCTTCAAGCTCGTCTGAATAGATACCATCATAGAACGGATACGGACTGGTTTGACTGTTTCCTTACGACTTAGTGCATCAGCAACAACGTTCGCCTTACCAGGGTGGTAGTGAATGTCGCAATCATAGTCGTTCAATAACTCAACCCATCGTATGTTCAGCATCTTCTGATCGAATATGTGCTGAAGACTCTTGTGGTCGGTAAATACAGTACACTTGGTCCCATACAGATAATGTCTCCAAATCTTCAATGCGAATACGACGGCTCCCAATTCTAGATCATGTGTCGTGTAATTATGCTCATGGACTTTCAACTGACGCGAAGCGTAAGCTATAACTTTACCATTCTGCATAAGCACTCTACCCAGACCCTTGTGCGAAGCGTCGCAATAAACAACAAAATTCTCGGAACCAACTGGCAGACTAAGAATAGGAGCGTCACACAACC
This sequence comes from Senecio squalidus, assembly GCA_910822075.1. Lineage (NCBI taxonomy): Eukaryota > Viridiplantae > Streptophyta > Magnoliopsida > Asterales > Asteraceae > Senecio > Senecio squalidus. Next base: position 64,132,731 of record CAJVGC010000065.1, read on the forward strand.
GCTGCTTCAATACCTGAAAGGCTCTCTCCTGATCGGAACCCCAAACGAATGGTTCACTCTTCTGTGTCAACTTTGTCATAGGTGAAGCGAT